>NW_004624952.1:705720-716512 GCF_000247695.1 Heterocephalus glaber | reverse complement strand
AATAAGTACAGGCCCACTGTTTTTGATAGCAAGAGTTGTTTTGCTGTTGTATGGCTGTTGTCTTTATGGTAACTACGAGTTTTTAACAATCCTTATCTCTACTCATTTCAATGACTGGAGCTGAGCAGGTGCCTCCCTGGTACTTTCCAGACTTACCATAAGACCCTGTTGCCGAAGCTACTTTTCTTGCTATTAACAATACTCACAGGCTGAAAGAGTGGACCTGGGGATTTCACAAATAAAACTTCTTTGAAATTGAGAGAGACTGAGGTGGTCATAGTTTGTCAAGTAAAATCATTTTCAAAATCTTCTGTCTATTATTACCATATTTTCATAAAAGAAAAGAACATCCTAGTCTAGGAAATTTAGCAAAGACATCATCTTAGAAAAAAAAAGGCAGGATAGCCCATTGAATGAGTTCTGCAGTCTGAAAACTCTCTGCCTTATGTTTATCTTCACACTGTACAGCAACCTGCAAAATGCTGGTCACAGTCAAGATTAGTCCTCAATCCAGGAGGAAGTGGGAATTCTGAGTTAGATTCTCACGGTAGCAATAGTTTCAGAAAATATTAAAATATCTGAGTTTCAAGAAATAACTGTGGGAATAATTTGTCTTTACTGGGTTAACCAAGTTGCGTTTCTAGTCAGTTTCCATTCCTGTCTGCCTTCCTTGTTCCTGGGACGCTACCCTAGTAGGTTGTGTGTGAGGGCTCACAGCCAGGGCTTAGGAGCTCATTCTCAGGTATGCTGTAGTCTTCATTGTTCATCTAAATATTCACCCTACTCTCTACACTGAAAAATTTAGAATTCCTTTTTCTTAGAGATCTAAATGTCTAATTCTTAGAAGAAATGTATTCCTTTCGAAAAAACTGAGTCACTAGTTGAAATTGCAGTTCTCCAAGCTTCAGTCTCATCACCCCAAATATTTTCAGTGTGGTTAGGACTCCCAACTCAGGAGAAGGTAATAAACTAACTCTAGTTAGTAGTTTCAGAGTATATGTTTTTAGAACTTAACGTTAAAAACTTTTTCTGAAAATATAGAAACTACATATTTATTGCCAAAATTATACCTATACTGGCACATGTGGCTGGGGATAAAACTGTGAATTCTGCACAGTTTTTCCACAATTGGCCCCGCTTTTTGGAATGGAAAGAGAGCAAAATTTGTAATTTGATAAAAACAGAGTCAACGCCTGTCTCTAACATTTATTAGCTGCTTTCCCTAAGATATATTTTCATCCTTCATTCATTTATTACCTAAAGAATGAGTGGTAAGAATAAGAGTACAAAGATGAGCAAAGAACAGCCTCTACCTTCTGAATTCACAGCAATCTGGGGACAGAGAGCATCGTGACATAAGCAGTGAGTCCACTGCCAAGGACTGTGTGGGATGTGTTAGGAATTCTGAGAAAGACTGCATGATCTGAGGGATTATAGATGGCTGCCCAGGCAGGTGATCTCTAAAATGAGCCTTTGAAAGGAGTAATGTCACCAGTTGCATTGTGGATGTGGGAGGAGTCATTTCTGACATATGGAGTAGCAGAAGCAAAGGGACAAATGGAAGAAAACATAGGACCTGCAGGCACAGTGGGGATTTGACCCCATGCTTCTGTGGTTCCAGAGCCTGAGGATGCTTCTCTATGCCATGTTGTCCAGGACACTGTGCTGCACCAGTGTTCTTTAGTGGTTACAAGGTTTTCACTCGAGCTCATAAGGTAGGTCAGGAACAGTTGTTTTGTACACAGATATCAATATATATGTTATTTTATAAGTATATAATTTTATAATTCATATAATATAAATTCATCATTTATAATTATTCATATAAATTATTTTATGTATATAAAATATAAAGCATATGTAATTGATATTAGTTTATATAAAATCCATTAGAATATATAATAATATTTTTTAACTCTTTTGGGATTGAACCCAAGGACTTAACACTGAGCTGCATCCTTATCCCTTTTCATTTTTTACATGAGACAGAGTCTTGCTAAGTTGCCAAGGTGAGACTTGAATTTGCAGTCCTCCTACCTCAGCCTTTCTCAGTGCTGGGACTACAGGCTTGCTCCTTCTCCAAGTTCTAAATTATTTTGTAAAGAGAAAAACTCCCAAAGTCTCTCCAATATATGATAGCGTCATGGACTAATGATGCATAAATATATCACCTGTTTACTTCTTTCCAAGAAAACTTTGAAATAAATCTTCTGCTATCCTTTTGCATAATTGTAATTGTATCATTTATTATAGAAGAGAAGGCTACCATTTTGCATTAGCTTTTTTTTTTTTTGGTACTGGGGATCGAACTCAGGACCTTGCGCTTGCGAGGCAGGCAGTGGAACCACTGAGCTAAATTCCCCGGCCCTGCATTAGCTTTTTTAAATATAAAAAGATATGTAATATTTGCTTTCATCGATCTCTTTGTGTGAAGTGCCTGAGCACCATGATAGCACATACCAATAAAATGACAGGGAGCGATACTAATTATGTATATTTGTTGAGTGTTTTATGTGCAAGGCCCCATGCTAAGCAATATCCTCTACCTCATAATCAACACTTACTGAAGTAAGTGACATTACTGTCCTGATTTTACACATGAGTAAACTAAGGTTTAGCATTCTTAAGCAACTGCATAATAACAGACAACTATTGAGGCTAAATGTAAACCCATGGCATCTGCCACCCAAGTTTATCCTCTTCCCCATAGATTATGCTCCTATATGAGGCCTGAATATTCTTATTACTTAAAGTTCCCCAGGAGTATCCAGAGTTGAAAAACATGCTTTACCATATCATATTGTGGAAGCACTGACCAAGGAGTTACGTTGAAGAACTTTGGAAAATGCATATGTACCTTATTTTTTCAAAAACACCAAAAAATATGCCAGGGAGATTTAGCTCACTGGTTTTGCCACCTGCTGCATAAGCGCAAGGACCCAAGTTCGATCCCCGGTACCAAAAAACAAAAAAACAGCAGGGCTGGGGTTGTAGCTCAGGGTTAGAGCACTTGTCTAGCATGTGCAGAGTCCTGGTTCAATCCCCAGCATCAAAACAATAAATTAATAAAGTTTAAAAAACAAAAATATAAAAGCAAAAGACAAAAAATAAGCCCACTCTGACCCTTACAGGTTGTAGACTGAGTATCTCTGATAACTATTAAAGAAATGTTTTGTTGCTACATTTTATTGTTTGTTAAATTTAAAAACACAAGTCATTCTTCGAGTATCTTTACATATTTAATATGCAAGCTCTTGGTGACAGTGTACAGATTAACAGAAGCTGTGCTTACCAAAGAATCCATACGGGATTGGCATTCACCCAGTTTGCCCTACTTTTTTTGACAAATCTTTATGACTTCCCGGAGACTGGATAATTGACTTTAAGAGTCAAGTTTTAAATGATAATGGAACTTCCACATCAGTGATCTCTTAAGATTGTAATTATTAATAATAAATAATTTTCAATGAACTTCCTTGCTGACACATTTTATCAGATCTATAGTAGAAATTTAAACAAATATTTCTTTTTGAGAGAAGAGTGAATAATGAGGCTGATTTGATTGGAACTTGCCATGACTTGGAGAAAGTTACGTCATGCAAATACTTTCTTGGAATGTTTTCTCTTTTTTTTTGATACCAGGGAATGAACTCGGGTCCTTGTGGTTGGGCACTAGGCAGCGAAAACACTGAGCTAAATCCCTGGCCCTACTTTCTTGGAATTTATTATATTCCTGTATATTAAGTTAAGGTCCTTCACATAAACTAATCATAGAAAAGATATCTGGAACTAATGGAATCCAGGTGAGGTTGGCTAACTCACTTCGGAAATGGACAGACAGAACTTAGCTATAAAGCTGAGAAGCAAAAACTCTAACAATACCAAGAACACTGTGGCCACAATCTTATCACTGGGATGGAAGGAAATCTGTGTATTTTCATCTAATGATCTTGCAAAAGATGGCTGTCTTTTTTTCTCTTCTAAACATTCAAATTCTGGAGCAAGACCCACTGAAAATTTTAGCGTGGGCTGCCCGTTTAGTTTACTCTGTTTAGTTAAAGGGCAAATCCAGAGACCAGTGTCTTTCTTACAGTTCCAACAGACTTTTGAGTAGGAATGGGAAACCCCTCAAAAGCAAATTGAATTCCAGTTGGGAAACAGACTCTGCACAACCAAAAGACAAAAATAGTTTTGCATGAGAAATGGCAATTACAGTAAAGCACGCATTGTGGAAAGACCAAACAAGCTCTTCTTCCTGTTTTGCTGAAAGGTTTGGTTATTTTTGTTATGCATATTAAAAACAGACCCTACAAGTAAAGATAGGATATTTAGTAAAAAAACAGAATTATCTGAGTCATGAACCTATTCCAAGAAAAATGTGAAATCTTTGTTAAAGCCCTTGTAAGAATTTAAAATAGATGTAAGACAAGGATGACTGTTTTCATCATTATCAATCTTGTTCTAGAAATTCTGAGGTACAGTAAAGTATGTACATAATAATCAGCATTATTGAAAAGAACGTAAAAGGACATTGAGAATAGCATGATTATCTATAATGAAAATCCAAAACAAGTCAGCTGAAAAGCTAATATAATCTTTATGATATAGCAACAATAATAATTACAATATAATGGTTTACAATGTATTCAATGTCTAGAAATAATTTTAGAGGAAAATCACAGCCAGGCATGGTAGTACATGCTGTAATCCCAGCACTCTGAGAGGCTGAGGTAGGAGGATGGCACATTTAAGTCTATCCTGAGCAACTTATTGAGATCCTGTCTTAAAAATAAACATATATAAAGGCCTGGGATTGTAGCTCAGTACAAAGGCTCTGGATTTAACCACCAATACTGCAAAAAAGAAAACCACAGAAGCTTGCTATAAAGTTGTTGTAAAGTATAGAAGACTTAAATGTTTTGGGTTTTCATTTTCTTTTAAAAATTTAACAAACTGAACTTGCAGGTGAAAAAATTTCAAGGTATCATTTTAAACTACGTGATTAAGGGCAGCTAGTCCCACTATATACAAAATTAAAAGGTCACCAATAGTATTGTTTCATATGCTAAACCAAAAACCTAGCCACATCAATCAGACAAAATATAGTTGTGAAACAGACTGTAATAGAAGGAAGGATTTACTATATCATCAGGAAATCATCAGCCTTATGAGGAAACATGGACAAGCAAATGTGCACTTTAGTTTCATTCCAAATTGGCTGCCTTACCCTAATTTACTCATGAGCATAAATCACTAGTATTACTGAATAAATTCACATCCCTATAGATATTTACCCTGAGACAAACTACAGGGAGTCTACACGAAAATCTCAATTGCAGCAGAATGTTTGCACACTTCCTATTAGGGAAACTACTATGTGCTCCTCTTTTTGCACTCCGTGCCTGCCATCTTAATAGGCACGGTGTGTCCACTCTGACGATTCCACTTGCTGGCTCTCACACTGGGCTGCTTTGATGGGTGACTGCCTCTTTGTTTGTGAACCATAGAGCCCAGCAAAGGGAGCCTGTTTTATTCCAAATAGTCTGCATTTTAATTTCATCACGCAATGTCTAACCTTAAAATGTGGCTTCCGGAACAGATAACAGACAGAAATTTCATTTCTGTTGTTTTTTCAAAAAGAAATTAGAAAAAAGTGAAATGGTAGATGATAGAAAATGGTTAGGAAGATTTTTGTTTATTCATACAAAGTAACAGGATACTTATACCGCCAAAAATAATAATATTTTAAAGAATTTTAAATGATTTACTTCTTTCCAAGAAGTGAATTGAGTGTTATTTTTATTTATATTTTCTGTTATATACCTTATTTTTGCGATATGTTGTATTTTCAAAATTATTTACAAGCATGAGAACCAGAAAAAATCCCCTATTTTATAGAGATGAAGAGCAAGATGTTTAAGGATTGGAATATGTATTTATAAGAATATAAATAACAAATGTCTACATAATTAGTAATACTAATGTGTACTTTTAGTTGACTTTGTGAACAGGTAAACATACAGTTGCCCTTCAGGATCTTAGGGGGATTGGTTCAGGATCCCCAACAAACACCCAGGTCCATCCATGCCGAAGTCCCTTATATAACATGGCACAGTATCTGCATAGTACCTGTGCTCATGCTCTCATATACTTTAAGTCATCTCTAGATTACATGGTTTTGTTTTGTTTTGTTTTGTTTCGTTTTGTTTTGGTACTGGGGATTGAACTCGGGACTTTGCAATTTCAAGGCAGGCACTGTGCCACTGATCTAAATCCCTGGCCCTAGAGTACATGTAACACCCAATATCATGTGTAAGTAGTTATTATATTGAATTGTTTAGAGAATGGTGACATGGGAAAAAGGTCTTTACTGTACAAGTTCCGTACAAATGCAAATTTTAATTTACAATTTTTTATCTGAGATTGCTGAATCCACAGAAGCAGAACCTATACATATAGAGGGACAACTATACAGATGTGATAATCATAAATACATACGTAACAAATTCATTCTAATTTACATACCCAAATACAGCCTCATTGAACACATAAGTCAGTTCATAGCACTCCATCCAAAAACAGAAAATGTTCTTTAACATGTAGGACCTTAAATGATGAATTTGCAAAGCTGCAGTGTGGACATGAAGAATGGGAAAGATCACATCTACCTTGTCCCAACAGGAGATGAGAGACCAGCATCACAATTTAGTTCCCCCTAGGTACTTTGACTCAGTAGCTGATGTAAGACTGATGTGTTTGGCGCATGTGGTTTGTTATGCTGTGTTCATAAATAGGATCATCAAATGTTTTGCACACCAGTAAAATACAATAATTTCATGGATTTGAGTCTAAAAATACTTTACATCTGGATGAATCTTTTTGGAAAATTTTACCAAATAAAATGATCTTCAGTGCTCTTCTGAACCAGGGATAGAAAAATGCATAAACCATTGGATTAAAAGTAGAGTTCAAGTAGCCAAACCAAATCAGTGCTTCATTCAAAGCCAGTGGAATAGTGTAGTTCAGGAAAGGGTCCATGATGGTGCAGACAAAGAAAGGGCACCAGCATATTAGGAAAACCCCCAGCACAATCCCTAACGTTGTTGCAGCTTTCCTTTCTTTGCTTTGTGAAATTCCATTTCTCTCTTCCAATCCAGTTTGAAGTTTCTGACTTGTTCCTTTGATTGATCTTGCCTGGCCTTTAGCTATGAAATATATTCTGCAATAGACACACAACATAATAGATCCAGGTATATAGAAAGAAATCATAAAGGCCAGTACGCCTGTTATTTTGCTAAAGAACACAGCGCAGCCCCCTTTGCAGTAAATGTGTTTGCAATACATCTCTTCAGCTCCTTTGATGTTTAGCTCCATAAAAATCATTCCAAATGCAAGAAGAGCAGGGACACTCCAACTAATGAAGATCATCACAAAAGTAACCCAGATGTTCATCCTGGCTTTGTATCTCAGTGGGTCACACACAGCATAGTAACGGTCAATGGAAATGAAGGACAAGTGGAAAATGGATGCTGAGCTCAGCATAATATCAGTGCTGGTGTGAATTTTGCAGAAGATTTCTCCAAAATACCAACAGTGCTCCACAGATCTCACCATGCTGTAAGGCATGACCAGGCATCCCAGGAGGAAGTCCACAAGAGCCATGGAATGAATGAGCCAGTTAGTGGGGGTGTGCAGTTGCTTGAAGTGTGATATGGAAATGATAACTATCAGATTGCCCACCAGAGTGGTCAGGATTATGATCACCATTAAACTGTACAGGGATACACGGACATCATGTGACCGGCTGCTTTCCACACAGGAAATGTTCATTACACTGTGGCACACAAGCATCATTCCTGAGAACTATCCACCAGCTTATTTTCCCCCTTGTGTGTTGAGTAATCTCTCTGCCAAGTACATCATCAGCTTTGAGTTCCTTCTCCTTTTATTTTTTGTTTGCATATACCTATCCCAGAAACCTGGGAGGAAAAAGAGAAAAAAAGAATAAATCATAGGCAATTCTTTCAACACACTTCTAAAAATACCAATTGCTTTTGGAAGAATAATTATTTTGGGAGAAGCTTTAATTCCAAGGTCAGTTTTGTAGTACAAGTCAACAAATTTTTAAACACCTAGCTGGAGCAGGATATAGTGCTAAAATATAAAGCCTAATTATTAGATGAACTACATATAATATTGCCGCATTTATAGGTCAGAGGTCAAGTGATTATTATCATAGGTTTTAATCTGTGGAAATAGTCTTTGTCCATAGGGAGCCAAAATCTAGCAGAGAGGTTTATATTCTAAAGAGCAAAAATAAAATAAAGTTTAAAACTAAAATATAACAGTGAAAAAAAGAAACAGCTTAAATTTGACCCTTACACAGAATAAATACTCTCCAGCTCACTAGTGGCAATTGTGTTTTATGTTTTTATTACAGTACTGGGGATTGAATTCAGGGCCTCACACATGCAAGACAAATGCTCTACTGAGTAACATTTCCAACATTTTAAAAAATTTTATGCTTAGACAATATCTTGCTAAGTTCCTCAAGCTGGTCTCCAATTTACCATTCTACTGTCTCAGCCTCCTGAGTAGCCAGGATTAAAGACATGTGCCACCACATCTGGCTAACATAACTCTTATAATTGATTGTAGTGAAAGAAGCTTATGAACATTTATTCCTAGGGCAAAGCACTTCTACAAATCTTCCATGCATTATTTAATATCAACATCATTCCTTGTAAGGAAGACACTGTATATTTTGTTAGCCTCATTTTCTAGGAAAGAAATTGAAGGCTTAGTTCATTGAACCATTAAAGCTGGAATGTGATCTGAGATCCCAAATACAACTTCAGTTTTTTAATCAGGCTAGTTATTTGTTACACAGCAGAAAGAATCAATTCAAGATAAACTAAGGAACATTAAGCTTTGAATTTCCATGTGAGACTATGACATCTTAGCCAGGCCTGGGGGCACACATCTGTAATCCCAGAACTCAGGAGAGGCAGGAGGATGGCAAGTGTGAGTTCAAGGCCAGCATGGGCTACATAGTGAGCCTGTCTCCAAAAAAAAAAGGAAACAAAAACATATTTATAATGTCTTAAATACCAACAGCTTTAGTAAGTAGGATGCTGGGGTCCCACCTGTCTCAGGATTTTTAATGAGCAGATTATCCATGGTAAGAAGTGCTGCAACAGGGACAAAGGGCTTGGGGAAGAGAACCAGGGAAGCTGAGGTAGGACATGGGGTGTGGAAGGTAGGCAGGGCACAAGACCTCTTTTGCTAGTCAGTCAATCAGTCTGTCTGTCTGTCTGTCTACCTGCCTGCCTGTTTGCTTTAGGCGCGAAACCTATCACAATTTTTTTCTTATAAAATTCCAATTTATAAAACAGATGAGAGGAAACTTTCTTAAAAACAGAGATGTTGGGCCTGCCAGGACTCCCAGACAGGAGGAGGCTTCAGGGTAGGCATGCCATGACTCCCAGGCATGAGGAGGCTTCCAGGTAGAAGGAGGCTACCAGGTAGGCATGTGGCCCCAGCAAAGAGGAGGTGAGCCATGCAGGTGCCAGGAACAGCCCCCCACGCCCAGGTCAAAATGAAAAGTC
Organism: Heterocephalus glaber; assembly: GCF_000247695.1. The sequence continues at coordinate 706,904 of NW_004624952.1, read as the reverse complement.
AGGAAAATAAGCCACAGAACCAGACTTCCAGATTACCTACACCAAGCCCAAAGGGAAATGAGATGGAACACTCTGACACTCAACCACCTGGACTCCCTGCACTTGCAACAAAAGAGGATCTGAAACAAATGAAATCAGAAATAATTTCTCACATGACAGCAAAGATTGTGCCCATAGTGCAAGACATGATTAATAAATCTAGAGAGGATACAGATAAAAAAAATAGAGGAGCTGAGGAACATGATTAAATGCCAACATAGGAAATAAACTGAATCCATAAAACAGATGCAAACAGATTTCCAAGAGATTAAAAACTCCATTGAAAGTCTATGCAACAGAATGAGCCAATGTGAAAACATAATTTCAGATATAGAAGATAGGATTGCAATTAGTGAACAGAAAAAGAAAAAATTCTTTAAAATTTTAAGGGACCACGAGAAATCAATCCAGCACCTGCTAGACGATGCAGAGTAGAATAACATAAGACTGATTGGAGTCAATGAAGAAACAGGAGAGAGTGCAGATGACATAAAAAACTGTTTACAGAAGTGATGGCAGAACACTTCCCAAGCAGGGGAAAGGAACTTGACATACAGATAAGTGAGGCATATAGGACTCCAAATAGTCTTGATCAAAAAAAATTCTACACATAGGCATATAATTGTTAAGATTCCAGAAACCCAACAGAAGAACAAAATTCTCCAAGTAGTTAGAGAAAAGGAACAAATCACATACAAAGGAAAGCCCATCAGAATCACAGCAGACTTCTTCTCAGTGCAAACCCTCAAGGCAAGAAGAGCTTGGAGCGATGTGTTTCAAGCCCTAAAGGAAAACAACCTCCAACCCAGATGGATGTACCCTGCAAAACTATCTTTCAAAATTGATGGTGAAATAAGATACTTTCATGACAAAGACCATCTTAGGAACGACATGAATACAAACAGGCACTCCAAAACATTTTAGACAAAGTCCTAGGAAAAGACAACGAGGATAACAACCCCAGGAAGCCCAGTAGGAAGAATCCACTGGGCACAACAAGAAATTAAAAGCAAAGGGGGAGGATCAAACAAAAAGAAAAAGTCATGAAAATGATAACTCCATATATATCAGTTATAACCATCAATGTTAATGGTCTCAACTCACCAATCAAAAGACACAGACTGGCAGAATTGGTCAAGAAGCAA
>NW_004624952.1:686896-701915 GCF_000247695.1 Heterocephalus glaber | reverse complement strand
AAAAACAGAAACAAAGTCTTTGTAAATAGGGAGGGATGGAGGGATGAAGGGGTTGAAGGCAGGGCAGGGGAAGGGGGAAAAAATAAAAATCAAGAGAGATTATGTAAAGGTGCAAATTTCCAATGATGGATGTCATTATATTGTACACCTAAAATGTACCAATAAAAGGATTAAAAATATAATAAAAAATTAAAAATCAAATGTTTGTTAAAAAAAAACAAACAGAGATGTCACCTTCTACTAAACCTCCCTTTCTCATGCCTCACAGAAAAAGCCCAAAGCTCCATGAGAAACCATTAGTTTGAAAATGCCCCTGTTGTTTCTGTATGATGCTGTCATTCTGGGCCTATTACTACAGTAGTATATGGGGCAAGGGGGGAAGGAGGAGGAGGAAAGGGAGTGATGTGAAGGGGAGAGGAGAGAGGAAACGAGACAGAAGAGAGGAAAGAAGGAGAGAGGAAGGGGAAGGAGGAGAGGGGAGGGATGAATAAACGATCTGGAAAGTACTAGAACATGTACTGAGCAGGAGACAGGAGTAAAAGATTAAAGGAAGAAACAAATTAATCTGGCCTGCAGACCACCATGTGGACAAGAGGCAGGCACACTCCTGGGCACTTAACTCGGGACCTGCTAGTTTTTGAAAGCAGAGTATTTTTCTTTGCTACCATCCTCAGTGACTTTAGTGACCTCAAAAACCAGGTACATTAATAGCTGGTTGTGGTGGTGGACGCCTAGAATCTCAGCACTTGGGAAGCTGAGGCAGGAGGATCACCATGAGTTCAAGGCCAGGCTAGGCTACATAGTGAGTCCAAGACAGCCTGAACAACATAGTGAGATTCTGTCTCAAAAAAATATATATTAAATCCAGAACACATTCACCATAACATCCAAAGAATAAACTAAATGAAAAATAAAATTGTTAGAAGCAACACAAAAAGACAATCAACAAACTCCCAAACACTTAAGTTGTTTCTCATTAAAAGCATGATTTATGTTTTCTTCTGAAACAGTCAGGGACTAACAAACTGTTTTTGCTTAAAAAACAGTGACTCTTTACTCGGACCAACAGATAGCCAGTAGCTAATAAAAACAGGGCAAAGCCTGGGGTCTCTGCCTTCATTTTGTATCCATCTTGTTTATTCCCTCAAAACTCTGGATCAGATCCCTGCTTAGCTCTACAGGGATGCAGGTTAATTGTGTAGGGAATGTCCGTCTGAAAAGTGGTAATATGAGGTTTTTCAGCACTAAATTCACCTAACTCATCTCATTCTCCCTCAAGACTGAGGACACCAGATAAGAGATTCGCAGGACATTCAATGTCTGCTCTCACCCCAGACATGGGCACCTAGCAGACACCAGGCACTGTCCTGATCCTGCAGTCACCTTGGATTCCAGCAGAGCCTCCTAGGAACTGAGACCGCCCCTCTCAGCAAGAGCGATCATTTCATGGAAACTGAACTGTCCCTCAAGCTACAAGGACTTTCCAGAGATTTCAAGACCAGCACTGAGACCATGACCAAGCCCGCCCTGTCTCACCTCTCGACACCATAAAACTGGCCACTTTCCTTGTTAACAGGCCAGCCTGGTCATGTCCATCAGAGCTGTGCTCACTTCAGCTTTCCTTCCCCATTGTTGCTCTTGTCTTCATTTTGATTTCCATTATCACAAAGGCAAGGACCTGTGCAAGGTGAGGCCAAACTAAGGAGTTTATTCTTGGCTGTGTACCCTGGGGCCAATAAAAGCAAATGCACATACATCTAGCCTGGTTCTGAATTCCAAAGATAAAGGACATATTCTCATAAGTATCCAGATAGATAGAACGAACTGATTGAAAAGGCTGGGGTTGTAGCTCAGCGGCACAGTGCCTGCCTGGCAAGCGCAAGGCCCTGGGTTCGATTACCGGTACTAACAGAAAAACACTGGTTAAAAAGAAGTGTGCTTCGGGGGCGGCTCCAGGGAGAGCTTGCCTAGATTGTGCAAGGCCCTAAATTTGATCTGTGATCAATAGCTCCTCAGCAGAGAAAAAGAGAATCTACAGAACTACTCATCTGTCATTCTGGAAGCCAGAGGCCAGAGATCGAGTTTAGAAATTCAGAAGGAAATAGGATGGCAATTCACCAACCCTATATGCAGCACTAACAGTGATTCTGTGATGTACTCTAAGTTCTTGATATTGTTCACTAAGAGATGGTGAGATTGAAACAAAAATATTTACAGATGAATAACAACAAAAAAAAGGAAACTAAATTAAATTTTTACAACAGCTTTTCCCGGGTAGTGTAATACTAGGTCAGTTTTTCTTTATTCTTTTCTACCTATTTCATGTTTCTCACAACCACAAAAATAATTATTTAATAAATTAAATGTATTTTCTATGAATAAAGTTCTATTTCTTATAAAACCACTGGTGACCAATTACTAATACATTTATTTTATTTGTGTTTATTTTGCTTATATAATTCTTTGCATGACTGATTTATCAATTTTACTCTCATCGTAAAGCTAGCTTGCTAAATTTCTGAACTGCACCCACCCATTTCCTGTTTTTGTTTTACTACACCAACTTGCAAACAGAATTGGAAACAGACTTCATAACAATTTTATCCCAGAAATATTTTTGCTGCTCATCTACTACTTATTTTTAAAGAGGGAAAGAGACAAAAGACAGGAGAACAGAATTTCCAAATGTTTAAATCATGTTTCTTGAGGTAAAATATTATTAGAAACAAACAATTCTTATTCCAAAGAAACAGGAAATGGGGAAAAATCCATTTGTTTGCTTACAGTCAACATAGGCCAACAAGTAAAAATGAAAAATAATCACCAGTAACTTATGGTAAATAGACTATCCATAAAAGAGTTTCTGCTATTTTTAAATGTATGAGGTAATATGAATCAGATGTAATTAATTATTTAGGTAATTAAAAGTGTCTCAAGTTAACTGATGCTATATATAGCATGCTCACACACAGACACAAACATGATGTCTTTTGAAAATATACCAGCGCTTTTTTCACCAGACAATATTTATACAAATAAGACTTTAGTTCTGTGGATTAGGATATAGTAACAATAAAATATATTTTAATTTCAAAACTTCTACAAATATTTATGAAGCCACCTAATTAAAGTTAAAACTAGCCAACAAACGTAGACGGAATTTTCTTCTTTGCTTACCAAAAAAAGGGGATAAGGAAAAATATATTTCAAATTTTAAAAATATCCTGGTTTTTGAATAGATGAATTTTTAATGAGAAACATTTTAAAAATATATTTATATCATACTCTGGTTTCTCTTCAGATCGCATAAATGTTTCCCCTTTTAAAAAATTATATGTGAAGCAAGTTATTTAAAAAATTACTTTTTTAAAGTTTCTCTTACTAAAGCAGGTAAATTACAGAAGCCTTGCTTATCTTTGCACTAAATAATCCTAAATTCTAATTCACCGGTGAGCACCAGACCACTACGTTTCACGGTTTTTAGCGTCCTTCCGTAAAGAGAAGCTACCCAGGCCTTTGGGTTTGTCTGCAGGCTGCTTGGCAGTGACGCGCACAGACCTACCTTCCCGGAGAGACAGCAGGCACAGCCGCGGGGGAGAGCCACATCCGAGACACCGCCTGTGGCCCAGGCCGTCTGCATCTGTCTCCTGCACATCTGCTCCTGGCGAGGGCCCACCGCAGCTCCAACGGGCCATGGTTAACGTAAACAGAGTAACACAAACATTAAAATCTGAAAAAGATAACCTGATAATAAATGTTTCTGAAGTAATCTAACAGTACGTTTTCAAAAAATATAACCAGGAGGTGCTTTTATTCTAAACCATCATCTGGAAACTAGCCATGAGCAAACTAAATAGAGAAAGTAAATATTACCGTTATTGTCAAAATAAATCCAAGCGTGGTTCACCCATCATTACAGCCATGAGTGTTACTGGTGTATAAATGAAAACACATGTCCATTAAACCTGATGTTATCATTGATTGATTTTAAAGAAAATGCTCCTCTACTACACATCCATACAAAGGAAATAAGGAGCACTTAAAAAGCAATTCACTTTCAAAGGAGATGGCATGCACCCACCAAATGAACATTTTTATTTTTTGAGACAAGGTCTATGTAGTTCAGGCTGGCCTTGGAACTCACTACGTCATCCAGGCTGGTCTCAAGTTTGCTGCAATCCTCCTGGCCCAGCCTCCCACGTGCTGGGATTATATGTATGTGCCACCACGCCCGGCAAAATGAATGTTTTAAAAAATCAGAATGCACCTAAACCTAATAACATTTTATAAATTAGATAATATTTTACTACAAATATGTGCAATTACCACGTATCAATAAAAATGAAAAATTTTAGTAGAGTAATTGCCTACTATGCTTGAGGGTCTAGGTTTAATCTCCAATACTGCGAAGAAAAAAATGTTTTTAAAAACTACTTTAAAGCAATAGATTTCAAACTTCTTTTAAACCATAGCATATATAGAGAAAAACATGTTGTATCCTATCTCAGTACATATATAGGTGTGCATCTGCAACAATAGCAAAAATAGTAAAAAAAAAATCCCTACTCCAAGTCACTGCTATTTTTTAATTTATTTTATCTTATATTTTCTCTAGCGGGATTTATACATCAATAATGTTACTAATCACTATTAGAAAACCTTGCCATAGAGGTCGTATGATCCCATTAGTATTCCCATAGTATTCCATTAGTTTTAAAATTCCTACTTGTAAAACTACCAAAAATGACCCTTTATATATTGGAGCCAGTGCCTTTGATACAACACAAAGAATAGCTGGAAGTGCACTTTCTTATTTATTTGTATCTGTTTTTCTGCAACAAGAAATCACAATTCTTCACCCTCCTAATGTCCACACATTTGTCTTGTTTCATTGGTGATGGAACACAGTCTCTGTCTATGGAATTTAAATTTTGCTGTTTTACTTGTTTTGGCCAAAAGAATGCAAACAAGAATAAAAATATGTTGAACTGGGCATGGTGGTACATGCTTGTAATCCCAGCACTCAGGAGGCTGAGGGAGGAGGTCTGTCATGAGTTAGAGGCCAGCCTGAGCTAAACAGTGAGCTCAAGGCCAGCCTGAACTACATACCAAGACCCTATCTCAAAAGAAAAAAAAGTGTCATTTCCAAATCTAGTCTTTGCAGGACTCCTGTGTCTATGAATATCTTCTGTGCCATCACCATGAAAAGAACACATCTCTACCAGCTCACCTGTCCAAGGAGGATGACACACACCTGGAAGGGACTGGACATGAAGATGTGTGGAATGTGGCAGTGCCATTCTGGCCCACTGCACAGGTGCATGGGCACAAGTTGCCATCATGTTGAGCTACCGAGTTTTGGGGTGATTTGTTACACAGCATCACCATGGCCATAACTAACTAGGTCAGTTGTATTCTGGCAAGAAACCACTGCAATCTTTTGTCCCATTCTCCTGGATTGGAATCACCAAAGAAACACTGATACTCCACAAGGGGCCATTTGTGACCTAAATAGCCACTATTAAAAGCAATCATAGCAAAAACAACCAAACAAACAAAAAGCACAAGTGAAATTAAATTTTACTAAGTGAATGTAACTTCTAAAGAAAGTGTTAGATGCTATAGATTGGTTCAAGAAATAATACCCAAGTTCAATTCTGTTAACAGTTCATTGAAAATGTCATTATTTTTGTGAACATAAGTTCTGTTTGCCTGAATCATTTGGGCTTAGCTTTTTTCCTGCTGACTTAAAAACAACTTTTTGCTCAGCAATGAACTGTATATAAACATCTTTGTAAACTAGTCATGTATATGGTTGGTTATTTCTTGGTTCTGTTCCAGTAATGCCTCAGAGGATTCAGGAGAATTCCCTGAAATGAGGGCCCTTCCCCTTTACTACCCACCCCTCAATTTCTTGCAGTAGAGCTAGCAAGCCTTTTGTCTGACATCTTTCCACCTCTCCTTTTCTTCAGATACTCTTCCACTTCTTTTCATTTGAGAGCCCTTCTTTTCAGGACACAAGATGAAGGATGGGCAAAGAGCCCAAGTTTTTGACAGCAAAATTAATATAATCATGCCCAGAGATATTTGCCATTAAAGCACGTAAACAAACCATAAGGTCTTCAATACACAAAAAGATGTTTCCATGGGCACATTTTTGGGCTGGTTCAAGAAAGGTCTTGATATAAAGGATGTGGCTTTCAGGCCTCTGATATTGCATTGTCCAAAACTTTTGGAGTACATATAGTGTGTTGGATGCCATACATTTTATTGTTACATTTAGTCTTTACACCACCCCTGAGAGTATGGAAAGAGTGTGCTCAGTTTCATTAAAGAGTCTGGTGCTAAAGCTGTTAAAGAATTTGGTCTCATCACAAGTTGGAAATCCAGGAATTTAAGGCAGGCCTAACTTCCTACCAAACTTTGTACCCTTTGTGCTGCCATTTTATTTCCCCCATTTGTAAATGTGACTAGTCCCATTCTAGCTTATACATCATCTTTACTGAATTGAGTTACAGTGGCTCAATTTCAAAAGGTATGATTACTTCTAATGGAATTGAGAGCAATATAGAAAACAAGAAAGGGACTAGATCCTCGATATAAGCCAATTTTGTGTGATCTATGTACTTTTTTTAATACAAAGGATAATAGGTTATCTACTTCCTTAAGGATTATGCTACAATGCAGTTTAGCACAAATAACCATTGTGATTACTGGAGAGTGAGGAAGTGTGGACCATGAAACCATGCCTGTTCTAGACCTGTAAAAGACATGAAGCTATGCATGGGACTGGGCTGCTTCAGCTCCAGGCCTGGTTCACTGTGTGGTAAACTTCATGTCAATCCTTGATATTATATCATGGGCACTTATATCTAAATGCCTTAGCATTTCTAGAGCATTTGTATTTAAATATCTTAAACTGTATTTGGAATCTTTATGTTTATAGGACCTAGCACTGCCCCTAGAACTTAGTAGAAACTCAGTAAATAATAGTTATGGAAATTTGTAATAATATAGAGGCTGAAAAGCAAAGTGATACACCAACGAGTCTGTTCAGTTCAGAGCCCTGATAGCAGACCAAATATTAGCCATTCTCATAATTCTCCTTAAACTCCTTTCAGAAAACAGGTTCACTGATGAAAATCATCCTGATGCTACCAACTCTGAACCTTTTCATGAACAATCCAGGGTGCAGCTTTAGAGAATTGTCTGTATTTTTTTTTCTTTTTCTTTTTTGTACTGGGGATCGAACTTGGGTCCTTGAGCTTGCGCAGCAGGTGGCGAAACCACTGAGCTAAATCTCCAGCACTGGATTGTCTGTATTTTGATTCTTCAGTCATTAAAATAGAGATGGCATGCTCATAAGATGCTCTGTTTATGCATTTCAGGAAGTGTGTTTTAGCTTTCTGAGCCATCCCTGAAGAACTACTACTTGGACATAATCTCCAACCCAGATATTGTATTTCCACAGACCTATAGAGGGCAGCCTGCTACACATTTTCATCCGATGAGTTTTTCTACTGGATTCACCCTTTCTCCTGCAAAAGCCCCAGGATTTATCCCTCTCACATTCCCCAACACCACCCTGTGGGACAGAAAAGGTTGAGAGAAACCAGGGCCAAAATTGGTGCTATCAGATTTCCCACAGCATGTCCTTCAGGTCTTTCTCTTGTGTCATAGGAGCTCTTGAAAGCAGAACTAGATATAAAGCCTGTGTATGACTACTGCCAGTAACAATAGAGAGAAATAAAAGGCAAGAAGAGCAGGAGCAGGAAGATAAGAAGGAATAAAGTAGAGGGGGAGGAGGAAGAGGAAACAGAAGGAGGAGGAGAAAGAGAAGAAGGGGGAAAGCAGGCCATGGAGAACGTTTACTCACCCTGTACCACTCACGGCTAAGTGCCTTCTATGAAATCCCAAGCTTGTTCCCACAAAAATCCTAAATAATAGTTCCTTTGTTTTTACTATTGTTTTACAGAAGAAGGAACTGAAAATTAAATAAACTAAGGGATGGCATTGGAGTTTGATCCCTTATTTGTCTGAATTCAAGACACCAAAGATTTGGGAAAAATCAAACGAAGGAATTCACTTATCTACAGTTGATTTCTCCCATAGATTCTCCAAATATCTAGGCAGGGAAAACGGAGGTGACTGCATTAATGAGAACTTTACATAGCACCCATTTATAGGCAAGCGGGCAGAAGAATCTCATTAATGACATGCTAGGCAGATTGAAATAATGTTACTGATTGTAATTTTCAAAATAATATTTGTAATAATCTTATTCACTAAAAGTATTTTATATTATCAGTAGACTCTGAAGATAATTTTCACCTGTTAATGTTAAGTCATGTGTGTACTGAGCTATTTTCAGGCTATCAGATTTTATCTTCTTGCTACAGTGCTTTTATGAGCAATCTCTATACCAACTAATTTCCTACCTCTAGGTACAACTGACATCAGGCTTTTCAATTAGTTTTATATTGTGACATATTGTGACACATTGTGACAGCAAACAAATCTTTATTGTGTTTGATAGAGTAAGATGGAATATTACCATAGGCAGGAAGAAAAAAGTCATCTGGTCCATAATTAATTGGCAAAAGTCAACATCATAAACTGTTAAAATAGTATTTTGTGATAATAATATTTCTATAACTCAATTCAAAATTTTTCCAGTTAACACCTCTACAAAGCATGTTGCCCAAACAATAACTATGTATCAGGTAATTTACCACCAGAGTGACAGGCAGGTCCTATTTCCTTTGACATCATGCCAAAGTTTCTAGAAACTGTTGATAGCTATACAGCTGTTCACACTGGCAAAAAGCTTTTGCTGAATTTCTGTGGCTGGATCACCACTGGGAATGATTACAAAACAGAAAATTAAAAGAGCTTGCTCTTCTGTTCATTGATTTTAAACTTACTCCCAAATCTGATGTCATTCTTTATGCTAACAGTATTCTCCCAGTGTCTCCCGAGACATTTTCTCTTCTGTACCATGTCAACAGAAATGATTGACTAACTTTGATCTTTCTTGCAGGACACATATGTGTTTTAATATTAATCATGTATTTTCACCTCAGGCCTCGCCCTCTATTCTTCTGAAGTCTGTGACTATTAAAGTTACAAAACTGACTGAGGAATGTGACATATATCTCTTATAAAGATAAGGATGCAGGGCCGGGGATTTAGCTCAGTGGCACTGCTCCTGCCTTGCAAGCTAAAGGTCCTGAGTTCAATCCCTAATACCAAAAACAAAAACAAAAACAAAACAAAGATAAGGACACAATTGAAATCTGGCATTAAACTCATTGGGGGAAAAAACCCACCAGTTTTGTTTCTTTTGTTTTTTGGGGTTTTTTTTATTGAGAAACAAAAATGTTTTAATCATTGAGGTCAATATTAGCTTTGGACTGAAATTAAACTAAAAAAATAAACTCAAGGAGATAGTGCTTTTTGTTCATTAGAATACCAGAAAACAGATAAATAGAAAATGTTGAATTAAAGAATGGCCAGGATGTGTCTCGGTTTAATAATTTTACGCAGTACTGATGGCACAAGCTGGTAAAATTTTTACAGAAAAAACACTGGAGAATAAGATGTTTACATCTTCTCAAAGTAGCTGCCTAGAATCTACTTTAAAATTATAAAGGCCTCAATGTGTCTGCCTCATGGACAGTTCCAGAGGACGCCTCCTCTACAAGTTGACCAGAGCCAACAGGAAGGAATGAGCAATGTACGAAGCAGACACTGCCTGCAGGCAGAAATGGCATGGAGCACATGGTTCTAACTATGTGGTGTTCTTGACTATGCAACTAGACTGAGTTTAATCCCAAAGAAATAGTCACACAGCAACAAAATGTAGGCCAGGGGCCAGATAACAGCTGACTGAGCTGTGCTCTACAAACAAGTCAATGTCTCCTACACATTAGGTTTTAGAAGCACTAACATACCTTTGTTCCCCAAAAGTAAGACCTACTCAGAAAATAATCAGCATTGAAAACTAGAGACCACAACTGCCAGTCCAATCAGCTACTCCTTCCCTTAGTAGCCATAGAGCAAGAGAACAGAGATGGCGGGTGAGGCAAGGACAGGTGGATTGGAGCTGCTTTGGGATCTCTAGCTTTTAAGGCTAACCATCCTCTGGCTAGGTTTTACTTTCAGGGAAAGAAGATATACACGGGTACTTTTGGTTCACAAACTCAATCCTTTCCATGATTCTTGGTCACACACCAAGTTGGATGAGAACCGAATAAAATTTCCCCAGGATCAACACTGAACCTAAACACTGACTTTGATTCCCTTCTCATCCAATTCAGTTTGAGACCAGAATCATGGAAAGAATTAAGTTTCTGAACCCAGGTACCACTGTACATGCATGTGTTATGAATACTTTTCAAACACAAATGTTTCCTCTTCATTTTGTCATCTATTTTGTGGTGACACTGACTAAAGAAAACCCATCAGTTCTATTCATAGGTCTACACTGTGCATTTGTCTGACAATTTCCTTGGGTTAGACTCTGGTTGAACACCTCAGGAAAACACCACATTGCTCTTACTGTCTGCTCTGAGTGCGTCCCAAAGGGAGGCAGGGCCCATGTCAGCTTGCTGTCCTCTTCCTGCTGCGCCTGCCCTGGTTCTCAGGCAGGGTGGGAATTAAGAGGACCAGAAGTAAGCTCTCTCCATTGTATCTGTAGATTTAGGCCTTGGTCTTCCTAGGTGTTAACAAAATCAGAGGCGAGGAACAGTAACATCTCCAATACAACCAGCCTTTTCAAGTGAAAATAGGCAAGAGTAATTGGTGGTTTTGAAATTCAGTGATCACAAAAAATTGCTCCAGTGTTCTCTTCAGAGTTTAAAGTGGTTTTCTGGTTTCTACTTTGAAAGAAATGGAAAAACTATGTGGAATGTTTTGGTTCTCTTCATCAGCAACGTCTTTTCTTCCTTCCGGCAATCCTTAGTACCTGTGCATCGTAAGCCTGAGGCTTGGGAATCTGCAACCCATTTTCCACTTGGATAGTTTTCTTTTGGTAATCTTCTGTTTCAGGACATTGTCCGCATCACAGAGGCTGTGGACGGGAAATTTATGAGTGATACCAGCTGAGCCTTCCAAGGCATCGGCCTCCAGCTTGGGAGGATTCTTCATTCCAAGGAAAGCATCCAAATTCAGCTCTTGGAAGAGCTGGCACTGGTCACCAGAGTGAGCGTGCATTGCATAGCTCCAAGTGGTGGAAGCAAGGCTCAGCCTGAAAACCCACCAGTTTTGAACACTTGAATCAAACAGGATTAATACTGAACCCTTCAAGAAGCCACAGTTCATGACTATAGAAGAAAATAGTAGCAACCTAGAGTTGTAGAGAAAGTATTGGATGTGAAGTTAAAAGATTCTGGTTTCAAATTTTGATACACGTTAGAAGATTTGGTTTTAAATGCAAAATGGAGAAAAATGTACTACTTTGTGAAATATAAGAAAAAACATGCAAAAATATGTTATAAACTATAAAGCTTTTACACAAAACATCAATGATGCCTTTGCACTCCATGAACAAGAACATATGGCTAAAACTGCCTTCAGATCCATGGAAAGGGCAGGAAATGTACAGACCTGATGCTAGCCTCATCCCTGGAGAAAAGGTGGTATTGGCTTACAATTGGCATGTAGTGGGGCTGGCGACAAAGTAATGCAGCAGAAGGTAAGGAGTGCAATGTAATTACAGGCTGGAGAATAAATGGATGAAAAACAATAGCCTCATGACTCACGGCAGACATTAATTGTTTATTGAATGATTTCTGTATGATAAAATTGAGGAAGAATGCAAGACACATAGCTTTGAAGAACTTACATCCAGTGATAGATACCACTAGTGCTTGCCAATATGTATGAATGTCTTTCCCTCCCAAAACTCATGAGGGAATTATATCTTCTACCCCATTTAAATTTGTCCTGGCTCTGATTTGCTTTGGCCAATAAAATATGAGTGGAAGTGAAATGTGTCATTCCATATGAAAATATTTAAGAGGCCATGTACAATTGCTCTATATTCTTTTCTCATGCTCTAGAAACTATGGAAGCACAGGATGTTTTTGTTTTTGTGGTACTGAGAATTAAGCCCAGGGCCTTGGGCTAAGCATGCACTCTTCCACTGAGCTACATACACCCCCAGTCCTGGAACTACAGGATGAAAGGGTCAGACAACAAAAAAAGCCTATGATCCTCAACTATGGCATAGGACCTAGCTATCCTGAGGAGGACTCTGCATAAGCAAAAACATGTTTGTTGTAGGAAACCACAAGATATTTGGTATTACTTGTTATTGCATCATAACCTATCCTATGCTAACAAATACACATTATAAAGTATGGCATAATGAAAGAATATATGCAACTGAGGGAGAAGGAGCTGAGGATTTTATTCCAGGTCAACCATTAGGAAGTGGTTGACCTGGAATACATTACTTAACCTCTCTAAGCCTTAGCATTATCCTTTTAAAATACAATAAACAGTACTTACTTGAGAAAGAGCTTTGTTTGAGAAAGTGCCTGGCTGCCATAGGTTCCTGAAGTGCTTATTATAACTCAGAAGTAACAAAATGCATTTGAAATAGCTTAAAATAGACAGAATAATCCTTGTAGGGCCATACACATATAGCAGGGTGCACTGAGCTAGGCGCTGATGGGCTGGCTGTCAAGTCCAGACACAAGCCCCATGATCCTGACAGCACTCCAGTCACTGTGGGGTAGGAAGCAGACCAGAGAGACCTTGCTGTCCAGAATCCCAAGCTCAGGAAGTGTTCAACTCTGGTAAAGCCACACCGTCTAAGGTTAAACGGAAACCAGAGTAAGAGATTAGGAAATCTCTCCCAGTCTTCATAACCAGCCATTGAAATCTGACCATACCGAGCGACCTTAGAAAGAACACCATGGCCAACTGCTCCCAAGATGCAGGAGGCTGGAGGAGAGTGAGGTACTGCTGGCTCCCTGTTGCTCAGGAGAACCCTGCCTGACCTTCACATACCAGACAGGCCCATTTCCCCATCAGAGGTCTTTCTGAGGGGCCTTTTGAAATGATCTATGGTTTGTTTCCTGTCCCACAGAACCACACCCAAGCAAACTTTCTATCACAAACACTTCTAAAAGTATAAGCACAGCTGTTTTCACCTGTATCTGTGTCCAAGTGTGTCTCCCCACTTGTGCTTTGGCCTGTGCGTGTGGTCACCAGGGTATAAACGTGCATGTGTGTGCATGTGTGTCAGGAAGCACACATCTTGTGCATTACCATTTTAAGAAACTTTGTCTCTTAGCCTTTAAACAGACGCCATGTTTTACTGGATTAAAGAGTGTACTCATAGGCTTCTTCCCCTGCATTTTTTCTTTACACTTTACTTTTCAGCATTGATTCCTGTTAAGCCTCATTTGCTTTCCTATGTTCCTCTCCTTAGATTCACCAAAAACTGCAGTAAAATAGTAGATCTTGCTTTTAAAGCTTATAAGATTTTGTATAAATAGTCTCAATTTTCCAGATTATAAGGTTTGGGTTAGTTTTAATCTATAAATTACCATGATAAAAATGGTGTATGTAATAATTGCATTTCACTGCTATTAATTTATAGGTTGCCTTCCTCGTATTTTAAGTTCCAGTGATATTTGTCACCATATATAAATGCTCTTTAGATTTACCATGTCCTACACTTACTATTTTTCTTGATTTCAATTTAATTATACCAATTACATACAGGTATGAATATTAGACACAGATTTATTTTTGCACTCTCAGTACTCCAAGCAATAATCCTATTGTACACTAGTGCATGCTGCCTCAGAATTAGTAATAGATGCAGGATATATTCCTCATCTAAGAATTTTACAGTCTTTCCAGAAACACAAATGAAAGTGAGGCAGAGAATAAGGAACATGCCCAGAACATCCACAGATTACAGAAGCAGATGAAATGTGAAGGATGAGCTGTGAGTCTTCATATAAGCACCAAGAGAAGTATTTTAGGGCAGCTTTTGGCATTGATATGAGTTTTTAATTGACTTTTTTCAGGACTCTTTCTGATATTCAGAACACTGCAATCAATTGAGTCATTTTTTCATTTTAAAAAACATTTATTTTATTGATTGTTACTGAAAAAAATCTTACTTTAAAAAAAACCTCAGCTAATTCAGTAAATATGATAAGGTTTTGAAGGCCCTTTTCTCCAGTGATAACATTTTAGGAATTGATTCTGGAATTTAAATTTTACTATGGGTCAAAAGTACAGATCATTAATTATCGAATTTAATTATATAATGTAATCCCAGAAAGTTCTTTGGCATAGTACTTTTAGGATACAAATGTTAGTATATTTTGAGATATACTGTGCATAGCAAAAAGAAAAGGGGAAAGAACTGCATCTTTTAAAATTACATAGTAGATACAGACATGTATACTCTGCGGGTCAGCCAAGCAGCATGAAGCTCCTCGGCTGCATCCTGGTTCCTGCCCACGCCATGGGGAGGTCCCAGGAGTGGCTCAGAGTCCTGCCCCCATCTGGCGCTCTGCTTAGCTGCGTGGGCGCCTGCAAGGCCCAGTTCCACCACCCCACCCCCCGCCCCGCCCTCCTGCTCTTCTGCTACCTGGTCTCACACTGCAGAGGCACAGGGGATTATACTTCACATAGTTAAATGTGATAGATTAATAACTACCACAAATTGTCATTTTCTAAGCTGAGCTTGATGCTATGGCATTGCTGATTGTATCATTTGGTCTAACATGTTGTGATTGATCTAATCAGTTTTCCTTCCTGGTATAAGCAAAATAAAATAGCCTCAAAGTGATTAGAGCCTCAAAACCTAAACACAAGCCATATCTGGAAAACATCTCTGAAAATCAATCATTCCACAAGGATTTCAAACACAAGCAACAAAGATACCTGCATTAAGCAATTTTGAAATATCAACCCAGTAATTAAACCAAGGACAATACCAAAAACAAAAATGAGAAGACATTTAAGCAAGGCACAAATGCAGGCTTCC
>NW_004624952.1:655598-681976 GCF_000247695.1 Heterocephalus glaber | reverse complement strand
TATTAAAAAAAAAAACAAAAAGAAAAGCCTAAGAAAACTGAAAGGAAATTTTGGAGCTGAAAAATCACTACCACTGAATTCAAAAATAAGAGGAATTCAAAGATTTCGCAGACAGAAGAATCAATGGTCATGAAGACAATATAAGTACAGTTATTAAGTCTAAGAAATAACTACAACAAAAAAAATTGAAGAAATGTAAATGGAGCCTTAGTGACCTGCAGAACACCAAGTGAACCAAAAATATCCATGGTGGGAGTTCTAGAAACAAAAGGAATTCTTTGAAAAGATAATGCTCAAAAACTTCCCCAATTTGAAGAGGACATGAACAGTCCAACAAGCTTACAACACTCCAAGCAGGATGAGCGCAAAGGATCCACACTGAAATGTACCATACTCAACTGAAAGCCAAAGACACAATGAGAATATCAAAAGCAGCAAGAAAAAAGTGACTCCTAACATGCTCATAATCTCCAATAAGATTACTGGAAATTTCTCATCAGAAACTTTGGAAACTTTTGGAGAAAGCAGCAAACTTATATGTAAAGTTATACATAGTGTGCTGAAGGAAAAAAATAACTGCCAACCAAGAATCCTATATCCAGAAAATCTGTCTTTTAAAAGTGAGGGAGGGTCGGGGATTTAGCTCAGTGGTTTCGCCGCCTGCTGCACAAGCGCAAGGTCCTGAGTTCGATACCTGGTACCAAAAAAAAAAAAAAAGTGAGGGAGGCATTAAGACATTTCCAGATAAAGAAAAACTGAGGGAATTTGTTACCACTAAACCTGTTCTATAAGAAATGGGCAATGGAATTCTTCGGGGTAAAATGAAAGGAGATTAGATAGTAAAGCTGTTTAAGGAAATAACAATCTAAATAAAGGTGTATACATAAGCAAATACACAGGCAAGTACATTTGTAACTTCCAATTGTAACTCTAACTTTTGTTTTTTACAGAGTATACTATCTTCAGAAAAAAATGATTAGCTTACAACTAATATTGTACCCCACAATTTGTTTCCTATATAATTTAAGAGATCAGTTCATTAAAAATTATTAATATATTTTTGGGCATATAATGAATGAAGATGTAAACTAATAACTGAAATTAATAACTGAAAGGAGACATATATAAACAATTTATGTTATTAAAGTTAAAACCTAAACCTGATCCTAGCCCTAACCCATGGTCACACTTCAATGATTTACCTAGACACACCCAGAACTGTTTTACTAATCCTTTAACCCACTTTGATGGTCAAAGGAACTGTGGTGAAAATAGATATAGAATGTACAGAAAAGCAAGGAATTGAAATTATCCCATGCCTATTATCAGACTATAGTGCAATGAAATTCAAAATCAATGGCAAAAGAAACCACAAAAACTTCATAAACACATGGAAATTAAATAACACCCTCCTGAACGACCAGTGGGTCACAGATGAAAGTAAAGAAGAAACTAGACAGTTTCTACAATTAAATGATAATGCCAATACGACATACTGGAATTTATGGGATAAAATGAAAGCAGCCTTATGAGGGAAATATATAGCAGCAAATTTCCATATTGGAAAAACAGAGCAAGCTCAAATAAACAACCTAATGTTGAACCTCAATTTTCTAGAAAAAGAAGAGCAAGTCAAGCCCAAAGTTCATACCAGGGAGGAAATTATAAAAATCAGAACAGAAATTAATGCAATGGAGACTAAGAAAACAATACAAAGAATCAATGAATCAAAGAGTTGGTTCTTTGAAAGACTAAATAAAATTGACAAACCCTTAGCCAACATTATCACAAAGAGGGAAGAAAAGACTCAAATCCATGCAATTAGGAATGAAAAAGGTGAAATCAAAACAGATCCTGCAGAAATCCAGAGGATCATCAATACCTACTGTGAGAACCTGTATTCCAATAAGATGGAAAACACAGAAGAAATGGACAGTTTCTAGATACATATGAATTATCAAAGCTAAATCAAGAAGATATAAAAATTCTAAATAAATTAATGTCAGTTAATGAAATAGAAGATGTAATTAACCTTCCAACAAAGAAAAGCCCAGGTCCTGACGAACTCACTGCTGAATTCTACAAGAAATTTAGAGACTTGTTACCACTACTCCTCAAACTCTTAATGAAATTGAAAGGGAAGCAATGCTCCCAAATTCATTCCTGAAAGCAAGCATTACCCTAATAACAAAACCAGAGAAGGATTCAGCCAAAGAAGAGAACTACCAGGCCAATCTCCCTAATGAACATAGATGCGAAAATCCTCCATAAGATACTGGTAAAAAGAACGCACCAAATCATCAAGATTATATAGCATGACCAAGTAGAATTCATCCCAGGGATGCAGGGACGGTTCAGCATATGCAAATCAATAAATGTAATACACTATATTAACAGAGCCAAAGACAAAAACCATGTGATCATCTCATAGATGCAGAAAAAGCATTGAAAAAGTCCAACACCCATTCATGATAAAAAAAAAAAACTTATAGAAAATTGGAATAGGTGGTCTTTATCTCAATCCGATAAAAGCCATCTGTGACAAACCAACCGCCAATATCATACTAAACAGACAAAAACTGAAGGCTTTCACTCTAAAATCTGGACCAAGACAAGGATGCCCACTATCACCACTCTTATTCAATATAGTTCTGCAAACATTAGGCAGAGCAATTAGATAAGAGAAGGAAAGAAATAAAAAAAAACAAGGACAGAAAAGGAAGAAGTTAAATTGTCATTATTTGCAGATGACATGATACTCTACATAGAAGACCCCCAAAACTCCAGCAAAAGTCTGCTAGATTTGATAACCAAATTCAGTGGCGAAGCTGGATACAAAGACAGCACTCAAAAATCAATAGCATTGGTCTCTCTCTCTGCGGGATGCTCCGACGGGACTCGATGTCCCTGAGGCCTGTGGGAGACGGGTAACGGGAAGGGAGCAGAGACGACCGGAGATTCGTTGTGCTTAGGAAGAGACAGAATGAGAGAGAGACCCGCTTGGAAGCACTGGACCACAACTTTATTCCCTCACGACCAGCTGCTTCCGGCTGCGCCCCGCGAGTAAATGGCGCCCTCCGGCGGGCGCTGCCTTGACCTGGAGCGGAACGTTCCGCTCAGAGCGCGGGCGGGAGGGGAGAGGAGCATTTGACTGCATGGCACAGGATCCCTTAAATGAGACTATGGTGAGCGCAGGAGGACGCGTGGCAGACACGGGAGAGGCGAGGCCCGCTCCTTCTGCGGCTCGGGGAGGGCGAGGCACGGGAGAGGAAGGACACGGCCCGGTCGGCGGCCGGGCTGGAGAGGTAGGCAGGGTCCAGCACCAGGGACCAGGCCGGGCAAGCTTGGATCCCGGCCTAGAGCGGTTCTCCAAGCCTGGTATCTGCCCCAAGACCGTGCCAGGGAGGACTTGAGATCCAGGCTTTTCTAACAAGGTAGGATTTGCCTTTGTGATTGTAATTCTCTTAAGAACCCCGGTGGAGTTTTCCTGAAGATACACTGGAAACTGACACCAAGGCGCTCCTAAGGAGTGCATTGTGTGCATTTTTCGTGTTGTAAATTTCTCCTTTCGATTTTTCAAGACAGAGTCTCACCAGGTAGCCCAGGTTAGCTTCCTGGGTGCAGGAACTACAGGGCTGCACACCGAGCTAGGCCATCCGCCCTTTTTAGTTTTTGAGGCAGGTTCTCCTTAAGTTGTCCAGGCTGGGCCCCAACTTTCAATCCTCCTGCCTCAGGCTCCCAGGATGCTGGGATTACAGACATTTGCCAACTCATTTTCAAGTTCTAGTATAGTAAATAACCCACATAAAAAAAATCAGTAGCATTACTGTACACAAATAACAAACTGAGAGAGAAATTAGACAAACAACACCTTTCACAATACCATCCCCCAAAATGAAATGCTTAGGAATCAATCTAACAAAGAAAGTAAAAGATCTCTACATTGAAAACTATAGTATTCTGAAAAGGGGCATCTAAGAAGATAACAGAAAATGGAAAGATATCACTTGTTCTTGGGTAGGAAGAACCAAAATAGTGAAAATGGCCATACTTCCAAAATTGTTATACAGACTTAATGCAATCCCAATCAAAATACCAATAGCATATATCACAGAATTAGAGAAAACAATCCTAAAATTCACTTGGAATCAGAAGGGACCTAGAATAGCAAAGACAATTCTGGGCAACAAAGGCAAGGTAGGGGACATCACAATCCCTGACTTGAAATTATACTACAAAGCTACTGTGATTAAAAAAACAGCAACAAAACAAAACAGACCCAAGGATCAATGGAACAGACTAGAGGATGCAGAAACAACGCCAGACACACTCAGCCACTTTATCTTTGACAAAGGAGCCAAACACCTTCACTGGAGGAAAGATAGCCTCTTTAATAAATGGTGCTGGAAAAACTGGCTTTCCACATGCTGAAGACTAAAACTAGACCCATATCTTTCACCATGCACTAAACTAAAATCAAAATGGATCAAAGAGCTAAATATTAAAACAGAAACACTAAATCTGCAGAAAGATAGAATAGGTAGAACTCTTAAAGACATTGGTGTAAGCAGAGGCTTTATGAATAAAACCTCGATTGCACAGGAACTATTACAAAGAATCAACAAGTAGGACCTCATCTTATTAAAAAGCTTCTGCACAGCAAAAGAAAGCACCAAGTGAAGAAACAACCCACATTGTGGAAGAAATGTTTGCCAGCTGTTCCTCAGACAAAGGACTAATATATAAAGTATATACAATTCAAAAAAATCAGAACCCCCAAATTTAAAGACCCAATCCAAAAATGGGCATCTGAAATGAATAGACATTTCTCAGATGAAGAAGTAGAAATGACAAATAAACATATGAAAAAATGTTCAACATCACTAGTCGTTTTAGAGATGCAAATGAAAACAATGCTGAGATTCCACCTCTCTCCAGAAAGAATAGCTGCTATCAAGAAATCAACAAATGGGGCCGGGGATTTAGCTCAGTGGTTCTGCTGCTTGCCTCGCAAGTGCAAGGACCCGAGTTTGATCCCCAGCACCAATTTAAAAAAAAAAGAAAGAAAGAAATCAACAAATAACAAATGCCAGAGGAGCTATGGGGAGAAAAGGAACCCTACTTCACTGTTGGTAGCAGCCTGGTGCAATCACTGTGAAAATCAATGTGGAAAGCCCTCAAACTAGAAAGTCCTAAAACTAGAGGTTTGATTTGACCCAGCTGTTTCCTTTCTATTATCTTCCCAAAAGAATTAAAAGCATCATACCACAGCGATATATGCACACCCATGTTTATAGCAGCACAGTTTGTAATAGCTAAATCTTGGAAACAGCCCAAATGCCCATCAACGGATGATAAATGCATAAAGAAGATGCAGTTTTTTAATACAATGAAGTACTACTCTGCCATAAAGAAGAATAAGCTTGAGACATTTCTAGTGAAATGGATGCACCTTGAGACCATACTCCTAAGTGGAATACATCGTACTCATATGTTTAAATATACATTGTTTCTCTGGCGCAAGAAACCAAAAGTGTAAATGAAGACCAAAATGTATAATAGATATTGGGAAATGGGAAGAATATGTTCAAATAGAAAGGGGAACAAAGGAGGGGGAGGGGAGGAGGATGACAAGGAAAAAAAGATAGGCAAGGGACGAGAAAAAAAGAGAATAGAAAGAAAAATGGAAACAAAGCTTCTGTAAAGAAGGAGGGAAAAGGGGTGAAAGGAGGGGAAGGGAATGAGGAAAAAGAAGCAGCAAGATATTTCACACACAGGTACAAATTCCCTAGATAAATGTGATCATTATGCATATCTAGAATGCGCCGTTAAATTTAAAATATATTTAGAATTCTGAAAAAAATAAAATTTCAAAATCTAATTAATGTACATAGAAAAAGTAAATAAAGTTATTGCATTCATAAAGTAAAAAATATACAGAAATGCAATGAGAAGGGAAATCGAAATACCTCACTACAAAACAAATCAACTAAATACAAAAGCAAACAGTAATGCAGAGAATGAGAGACAAAAAGGTACAAGGCACATAGAAAGCAAATGGTAAAATGACACAAGGAAGCCCCTCCTTATCTTTAAATTTCAGTGATAGAAAGCTAACACAGGACCTGCACAATGGCCATCAACAACATTTTCCCAGATAAAATAAGACGATGATGATGATGATAGAAATTTTCGTGTTTCATTTCTTTACCTATTAGGATTTTCACAGGGGATCCAATTCACTTGAGGGTCTGGGATGTCCTCCAAGTATGGATAGAACACTTCCCTGGTAAAATTGATGCCATAAATACCATCTTCTGGAGTCACAATAATATATGCACCCTGTCAAAAACATAGCTAATGAAAACTTTTCTCAAATACACAAAATTCAAAGGAGGTGGGTGCTACAGGAAGAAGTGGGGTGCCGACAATTCTAACCATTTGTTTTCTGTATTTTTACAACTTCCTGTCCTTTCCCAAACACTTTAAGTGTCTAATCCTGCCACTGTAGTTTCTATATGACTCTTCCATTCTTTCGTAGATATGGACAGTTTTCCAGGACACTCACGGCTCCGGCAGCCATTGCAATCATTAACTGTGTGCCCAGCTCTTCCCCAGACCCGTCCTGTTCTTGAACTTTGACCAGTCATTGTGCCTGCCTGTGTCAGAATTGATTTGTAACTCAAGTGCTCTATTAGCTTCTTCTTCTACCCCAGTCTCCCTGCCCGTGTACCCTGAAAACATGATTCCTGCTCCTCACAAGGAGGGCGTCTCATGGGTTGCCTGACCTAGAAGTACTTCCGGATTGGAAGAGTCACCTTGACAAGCTGCTGTAGCCTTTAAGCAAACAGTTGGACAAAACATGAAAAAGAACTTCAGAACTACTGGTAACCTTTTAAATTTTAATATGTACGACAATATATTAAATATTCATTGTGTATGGCTGTGCACACTTGTAACTCCAGCTACTAAGGAGGCCGAGGCATGAGGGTTGCAAGTTAGATGAGACTTTGTCACAAAGTAAAATTTTAAAAAGGGCTAGGATATAGCTCCATGCTTCCTGGGCTCAATCCTGCAAGCCTCAGTACCATAAATAAATAAATACATACATGTATACAGACACACATACCTACCTATGAGTTTTGTCACACTTCTACATCCCTGTTTCATCCCTGATCTACAACTGTTATTTAAATAATAGCTGTCCAAACCACACAGCTACACTGTATGATTTGCTTTAAACTTGATCATTCAACTCAAGGACTTACCATAAATTAACGTATACACTTTTATCTTGTAATTAGAAACAAATATGAAGTATATAATACACACTAGTAAGTAACTTGCAACTTGGATGTAATAGTTACCAACTTGTAAATTTACCTGAAAACCTACAAACTCTTAGGAGGCCAAGAGTACACCAGGCCACTACAACTCCAAGAACAACGCCGGGTCCCTGCCCCATGGGTCCCCACCCTCCCAGCAATGCTGAGTTGACAGCGAGTTCCTCAAAGTTCTGCTGCTTCTCAGTGCTAACCAGAATGTTCTTCTCTTAGCCTTGTTCTCATTGTTAGGGCAGCAGACCAGTGTCCTTGCTCTAACAGTGTGAGTAGAAAGTTGGATTCTAATTGTAACCAAAGATCTTGGATGCCCCGATACATATATACCGTCCAAAACTGTTACTGACCCTCACCAGGACTCAAGATAAAGATGCAATGGCCGGGTCTACATGCTTCCCCAAGGGATAAACAGTAACCTGAATTTATTCTGTAATTAGCACCACCTGGTCCAGTAAGTCCAGATAGGCATCAGTGGTCCAGGTGAGTGACCAGAGCATCCGGTCCCATCCCTTCCCCAAAATGTCTTTGTTTTTCTATGTATCCTTGCTATGTAACTTATTTCCCTAACGGACCAATACTAGCTAAGTGGCTATACTTGTCATCCTATAGGTTTACTGTAGTTTGACCCATGTTGTACCCACGTTGTGACTTTGCTGTATAAATTATCCTTGCCAAAGGGCCTTGGTGGCCACCCCATTCGGGATCCCTCCTGGAAATCCAGGAGCTGTTCTTCTCTCCCTATGTTCAGTAAAACTCTCCTAACTTCTTTTGGTTCCCGATTTCATTCCTTGATGTTGTGGGACCACAGCCTCAGCACACTTGACATCTGACAGGTTGGGAGTTATATTTCCCATGTATCAATTCGAAATCACAGAAGCTGTTGTTCTCTGAGTAGAAGACAGGCAAATACAGAGGATAAAACTCACAGGAGCCGAGCCTCACACTGAAACCAGGACCCCGGTAAGGACCACCTGACCAGCGCTTGATGAACTGCTGGAAGCTCAGGTGAACAATCTTGAGACTTAAAACTCCATTAAGGTAAGGGCACCCTCACACTCTTGTGAGTTTTCCCTCCTGCTGTACCACCACGTTCTCAGGCCAAATGGACTCAAATCAGGCTGTAAATCCCCTTGTGTTTCTTGCAGGCAGAGGGGAAGTGAGCTCATCTTGAACTGTGCCAAAGGCAGAACCTGCCCTTGAGGGAAGGCGTTTTACCTGAGCCTATTGGACAGGAGCTAGGGAAACTTCAGTGCTAACTCCTCTAACTTGACAAAGGGGAAGGTAAACCCCAGCTTTAACTCCCTCTGCCTTGTCCCGGCCCTAAGGACAGAAGTGCCTCTGGAGTAGAAAAGGGACATCTCCCTGCCAAGAGAAGGGACGGGGCAGGGCCCACACTAGCCTGACCCACAGTGTGCCCCTGCTGCCAGAGTAGCCATGACTCCAGTCCCGGCAGCAAGCTCCAAAAGAAACAAAGCAGTAAATCTTGTCCCATTCAAGCAGACAGAATCTGAAACCAGAGACATGGAGCCAAGAACCAGGACTCAGTGGGGTTCGCACTGTCTCCTGTCTATCCCCTGGTGGACTCTGAAGAGCCAAGTGTGCATGTGCACCTGTGTGTGAGATGAAATGTGAGACAGCAGCTCTGTATCACCGCTAAACACATGAGGTGAGGACTAATGTTCAGTGGCCAGGACTCAGTGCCAACGCTTTCCTTGACCTTAATCCAGTTGATGAAGTTGTTCACATTGAAAGTATATATTTTGGCTGTAAGACATAATAAAAGGGTTTTTACTCTTTGAGTGTAACCTCTAAACATTGGCCCACGACCTCTTCCCAAGAAAAAAATTACAATTTAATTTCAAGAGCTTAATTTTTAATTCTACAAATGGGTAAGGAAAATTCCATAAAACAAAGTAAGTGTTACAATGGGCTGAGCAGAAAAATATTGTTTCTATAGACAGGGAAAGGCTGATGAAAGCAGAAACAAAAGAACAAAAACTGGCTTGATCACTTTCAAGTGACTTTTCTTGCAAGGTGGAGACTGGGAGACAGAACAATAAAAAACTATTTGATAACATCAGATTGTATCCTTACTTCCTACGTATACAGATTAGAAAGATGTCTGTTATCAAGCCAACTGAAACTTGAAATTTGAATTGTCATCTCTCTGGTCCTGATTTCTCAGAGGGTCAGATAAGCAGCATAGTTTCCACTTGGTGATGTGCAAGTTTAGTGTGATTCCATTTGGGTGTTTAGCTTGGTTGGTTGGGGTCCAGGCCAGGAGCTGATTCCAAAACAATAAACTCCTAGAGTTGTTTATTTTTATTGTGGTACTAGGGATTAAAGCCAGGGCCTCCACATTGAGTCTTTTTTAATTTTAATTGTGAGACAGAGTCTCCCTAAGTCACTAAGTTGCCCCAGCTGGATTCAAACTTGGATCTTCTTGTCTCAGCCTTCCACAGAGTGCCAGGATTACAAATATGCACTACCACACCTACTTTATAGTGTTTGTTTTATTTTGCAGCCTAGACTGGCTCTCATTTTTTTTATTTTTACTAACCTGTGAGTTCTACTCTGCATATCAGAAAATACTTGGTTGAAGTTCTCCAAAGAAATAGTCTAGATGAGGAGGACACAGCTGTGGGAGCTGAGTCTAGCAAAGCTCCTCATTTATAAGTTCATTCTCAACAAAATGAGAAGTGAGGTGAGAGAAGCGAGAAAGGCCAGGCAGTAAAGAAAATTAAAAATGTGAGTATTAAAAGATAGGAGGGCAGTCGTGGTGGTGCACTCCTGTAATCCCAGCACTCGGGAGGCTCAGGCAGGAGGATTGCTGGGAGTTTAAGGCCAGCCTGGAGTATATAACTGAGGCCCTGTCTCTAAAACATAAACAAACAGACAAACAAACAAAGATAAGGGGTAAAACAGCTTCAATGCGGTTAGGACAGACATTCCCCCTTGGAGAATAACAGCTGAGGAATGACCGTGAGATCTGATTTTGAAGAGAGGCCAGAAGTCTGGTTGGCTAAGAGTGCACACAGTGAAGGCAGATGAGGAGACCAAGGCCAACGTGCACACCAACCCCCAGTCAGCTGTCTAGGGCACAAGGAAAAAGCCTCAGAGGAGCCGATGTCAGGCCACAAAGAGGGAAGCTGCCCATGGCATGCATGGCCAGAACACCCAGACCACGCTCTGTTACCTCCCTAGGATCCTCGGGCTGCAGTTCCTGAAGAGAGAATCTAAGGGAGATGGGAGTGGGGAGACCAAAGGCATTTTCTGCTACCCAGAAGGTCTGTGGCTTTGCAATACTGGATTAAATTATATCGGCCAGGAATAAACACCTAGAAAAGGCCTACAAATGCAGTCACCACTTTCTGTGGGGACAAGTGCACGCTGAATTCTGAATTCAGTGATCCTCAGCCTCCCCACGACACCCGGGAGAACTCACCTGTCCTCCTGCAAGTCTCTTCCAAGAGTTAATCAGTCACCAACAGGCGGACTGAGAGCCAGGGTAAGTGGGCCAGAGGTTGCTAGGGGAAAGTGACGGGGCCCTTTCTAAGGAAGAGGCACAGTTTGCAGCCAACACCTGCGTACTGCGTGGGGCTTTAACCAGAACGGGACAGAATTTAAGATGGAATTAATTCAGAAGGGGACAATGTGATCTCAAGAAAGTTATTTATTTCTTTATTATTTCCATTCTGAGCATCTAATTTCCATAGTAATTGACCCTTCAAGTTAAGTAGATTACGATAAAAAGTTAATGGAACAATTTAAATTAGCTACAAATCATTCATAATTACTTGAAAAGATGCCCCTGTTCACAAATGTCTATATCACTTGACTGCAGTCAAATACCCTCTGGATATTCAAAGTTCAGCCTGTGTATACACACACAATGTGCACTAGTCAGGATTTACCAGAGCAACGGAACTGACAGGGCACACATTGATGTAACACATTTTGTTTTGGGGTTGTTTTGTTTGGTACCGGGGATCAAATTCGGGACCCTGCACTTGAAAGGCAGGAGGCTGAACCACTGAGCTAAATCCCCGGCCCTGTAAGACATTTATTATAAGGTGCAGAGTCTCCAGCTATGGAGAGGCTGATGAGTCCTGTGCTCTGCACTGCACCTGCAAGCTGGAGCCACAAGACAGCCAGGGTGCAGTGTGAAGGGCTGACAGGTGAACTGACAGATGAGCTCAGTTCCCATCCACACCTGATGGCCCAAGCATCCAAAGGCAGGAGAAGACCCAGGTCCCAGCTCAAACAGGCAAGAAATGAACACAACCTTCCTCCGCCTTTTTGCACTATTCAGGCCTTTGGGGGAACTAAATGATGCCCGCCCATAACAGGGAGGCATCATTCCATCCCCCAGTTCTAAAGCCCTTAGAGACACACGCAGAAATAACCCTCACCTAGCTGGACACCCACGCCCAATCAAACTAACACGACCATTAACCATCACCTGGTGGGGGTGACATTTGCATACGTGGGAGCAGTTACTGCAGAGGGTCTTTCCAGGTTCGCCACACATTTCTATATACATTCCCCTATATATATCCACACTTACACACACTACACACATATATGGGAGGCCAATGCAGCACCTGTAAATGAGCCACACCAAATATGCACACATCCTGTCTTTTTTATTTCATTTTTTAATTTTTAAAAAGTCTTCATTACATGTTTGCTATGCATAATAAATACATCCATCCTAAGGAACTGGTACATAGACATACTGGACCTTGATCGTTTTTATTTCTCCTTCCCCTCTCTGCTCTCTGGTCTCACCCCATCCTCAGATCCTTTTCCATCTGTGCTAATAACATAATACCACAGGCTGGGTAAACTATAAAGATAAAAAGAAGGTTCATTTGGGCTTTTGGGGCTCATGGTTCTAGTCCAAGCCCCATGGTTCACATCAGACAATGCCTGGCAGAGTCCCAAGGTGGTGTGGGGCATTGCAAAGTGACAAGATAAATCATATTCAAACCATTGAACACTCCTTGCTTTTTAAATTTGATGTTGAGTTGTTGTTACAGTGAGTTTCTGGCATCTCTTCCAGGCAAACACTAAAGGCCCTCCTCTTTCTCTGCCTCTGTCTGTCTCTGTCTCTCTGTCTCCAGCACCCCCACCCCCTGCTTTGCCAGGGTCACCCGAAAAGGCTCTGGTGCTGGAGGTCATTGCAAATTCCCAGGTCCCTGCCCTAGGCGTGGAAGGTCCTTCTCAAACACTCTTCCATACAGCGCCATAACTAAGACAGGCAAAGGGGCTCCACTCCGGCTCCTTAGGCGTCCTACGAGGTGTGTCCGCAGCAGTCACCTCCCCAGCATTCAGCAGAGGAGCAGACACACATATCACACAAAAAAGAAGCCAAGTGAAACGGAGGCAGAGGTGACTCTCACCTGTTGGTAGCGGCCACCAGCTTCCCCTCCTCAGCGGCAAACGCCACGTCGGTGTTGTACTGGTAACGGCCGTCGGGGGCGCTGAGGCTCGCTGGTATTGCACGGCTTCCTGTCCCTTATGTTTGCCATGATGTAGATGGAGTTGTCCTTAGCCAGGCAGCTCAGTCGCTCTTGCACTGGGGTGTTGCCAAATCTGCGCAGTAGATATCGCCAGAACACTGACTCTACTTTAGTGCTTTCCAAAATGCCAGAGTGATGCTATTCGCTCGTTTCCTGTAACACTAGAGCCCGGGGAAGAGAATCAAGAGAAAAGATTGAAAGCATCACATGCTCTATTGTCTTTGTTGTCATGAAAGTGAACCTCTTGGAAAGTGCCAGACTTCAGTGCAGGAGTGGTGCACAGGAAATACAAAGGGAGGGCGAGGAGGAGGAGAAAGAGCAACACTTACTCTTTCTGTCTGTCTTTTCTGGTTTTTGCAGTCTTGGGGACTGAATCTAGGGCCTTCACAGTGAGCTCCATCCTTTGCCCTTCTTTGATTGTTTTGTTTTATTTTGTTTTGTTTTGAGATAGGCTCTTGCAGCATTGCTAAATTTTCTAGGCTGGCCTCAAATTTGCAATTCTCCTACCTCAGCCTCCCTAAGTGCTAGGATTATAGGCATGCACACCTGCCTAGCACTTTTTCTTATGAAGTGCTCCCTGCAAAGTCAATGAAGGGCTTGAAATCTAGCCGATTCTTCTATGAGAAATACCTAATCTGTCATCCAAGCCATAATCCTGCCCTTCTGCAGATATGTGGTGCTGTGGGAAGCACAATTAGCAGATGGCAGGACACGACGGGTCCCATGTAGTTCATCCTCCATGAACAACTGCAGCACTGTGCAGTGAAAATGTAAACAGACACTTCACACTGCTGGCTTAGTCTTCTCTTCCCCTACATGTAACGTGCAGATTCCTTTCTATTTTAAAGGGCCCCCATGAGAAATCCTGAGGAAAATATGGACCGTGAAATTGCTTTTCAGAATAATATTAAACCTCATCTACATTTGCGGATATTTACCCTACAAACAAGAAGGCGAGGTGACAGCTGGCTTCAAATATTTGAGGGGTTGTCATTTGAGAGACGCAGACTGTGTGAACGAATGGGTTACACAAGGCAGAAGAAAGACCAAGGGTAGCTAGAAGGAGGATGATTTCAGCAGAAAATAGGATATCCAAGGCTTAGCAGCCAGATCCCTCTCAGTGAATAAGTGGATTCTCTAGTTACTGAAAATGTCCACGTAATATAGTCCCTCCAGGCCCCCACTCAGGTATCAAGGCCTAATGCAAACAGCTGTGTTTTAATTGCAGCTAATCTAATTACCAATTAGGAGGACATATGCCTCCATTTCTTCTCATAGTTACAATGCAAATAGTGATAGCTGCCATCACTAGTGATAAACTGAACATGCACAACAGATACAGTCCCTGGGACCAAGTAAGTGTAAATGCTCAATAAATAAGAAATGGCTGCCAAGCGGGCACCTCCAGCCCTGATGGCTGAATTGCTTTTGGAAGCTGTTTGTGATCTCCCCACAATCACTCTGCAGCTGGTGGTGAGCTAATCTTGGAATAAAAAGGAAAAATTAATAGCTCATTCCTTTAGATATTTACTTTTTTTCCTTCAGGATAAACGAGGAAGTATTACCAATATTCATGAAGATGTTTAACAAGTCAGTCTTGTATTTTGTGTAATTTTCTTTTCTTGGTTAAGTATTAGTTTCTCAGTGGGGGAGAAATTCTCAAGGGAGTGTTTGACAGGTCAGCATTCCAAGTAGTAGTGTTTAGATACACAGGAATGGTCACGTGGCTCTCTATGATCCCTTTCAGAGACAAATGTAAGTAGGGAAGAAACTATGGATTTCATTTCCAATAACTGTGATCATATTAAATAACCAGATTTCTCCTCTTTATAACACAGAGCTAAAAGTGTGCCATTTGGATAAGTGTCTGCAGGACTCGACGATGTTAATTTTTACCTGTGATTTACCTTCTCAACTTAACAGGATACATCCTAGGCTAATTACATTTTATGAACAACTTTTCCTTAGGAGAGTCAGTTTTATCAGTCTAGTCAAATAGAGTGACTTATTGTAATATTTGCCTCATGAATTACAGCAAATGATGATTGCTATCTGTTCTAGGACAGCCTCATAAGTGTTGAG
The DNA here is from genome assembly GCF_000247695.1 of Heterocephalus glaber. Next base: position 667,029 of record NW_004624952.1, on the reverse strand, counting down.
TCATAGCAACATGGATTCATTGGCCATGCAACATTAAAAGAATATTTTTCCAAAGGTGAGAATCTCAGGGAGAGACTTGACTCACAGACCAGAACTTACTATGATAGCACTGAGCTTGACATTGCTTGATATCTTGTGGTCACAATTATTGAGGAAGTTCCTCTCCTGTGCAATAGTTGTAACTCTGAACAGGTGTAAGTAAATATAAAATTAGTAAATTAACTACTTGTTAAAGTTTGCTATTTAAAGGAATTAGATACAAATTATTTTCAAAGTAAATAGACCTAAAGAAACCTATTTTGTAGTCTAATTTGTTGTACATATTTTCTTCAAGAAAGTTATGCCTAAGCCACAGCTATTAATAATTACTAAAATCTAAGGATAAGAATGCAAAGAAGTCAGACTGAGTTCTTTCTGTTAAAAATAAGTGATAATGGGGCCGGGGATTTTAGCTCAGTGGTGCCACTGCCTGCCTCGCAAGCGCAAGGTCCTGAGTTCGATCCCTGGTACCAAAAAAAAAAAAAAGCAATAGTAACAGCTAACAGCAGAGAAAAGCAGTGCAGTACACCGGTTCCACATCTATTACCTCATTTGGCACTCTTGTCTACTCCATAGGAAGGTAGAGAAGAACCTTTATCACCCTGTTTTACAGATAAAGGAACAGAAATGCCAAGCATCTAGGTTGCATGTCCTACATCACTTAGCTAGGGGGCAGTAAGAGGTAGTCTGAAAAACAGTGCTCCCTGTTTCATCTTCATTCACCCACTGATCACAGTGAAAAATCATCGTGATACAAAACTCTTTGGAAAATAGACTCATTCATGTTTTTTCCCTTTGTATGAATGGAGTAGATGTTCACGGATGAACCCTTCACTGTACTTGAGAACATAGATCCTAGATATTATGACGTTTTCATTTTGATGAAACCCAATTAAACACATATTACAAAAATTGCATATGTATTTATACTGTTCTTTAAATAAAACTCCAACAAATAACTAATCAAATATCATTATCTTAAGTTAGTTCCAAACAAGAGACATGCCAGATGGTACACATTATTAAACATTAGAAATCTGTTCTCATGGACTGGCTATTTGCCAGAAAAATTATTAGGCAAACTTAGTGAATTTGGTGTTGACATTCTCCATGGTCGCAAATTTTTCCCCCCAAAATCAAAAGGTAATGACATAGATTTACCGCTTGCGGCCTCTACAGGGAATCCAGTTCACTTCCGGGGCTAGTATGTCTTCCAGATAGGGATAAATGGTCTCCCTGGTGAAGACCCAACCATAGATTCCATCTTCTGGGGTCACAATGATATGTGCACCCTGCTCAAAGCAAGTGAGGGCAAAAGAGTTTCTTGTGAATTCCAAATACCCACACTCTTACCAAGTTGCAAATCTCCTTCACAATGTCCCAGCCAGGACAGAAAGGGCACTACATGCTGGGCTGCTAGCTTGACAGCTTTTTCCAAAACATCTATGTTCTTGTTCATCAGGAGCAAACCTTCTTCATTAGAAACAGCCTTTTCTGTTCTGTTCTGCAATATGACAGCATGCTCATATACTGCAGCAATAAAAGTTTCCAGTGCCCTGACATTCAGGATGAAGAGGCCAAAAATCACTACTTGTTTTGGAAAATATAATGTAATCATCACTAAAAGTTTCCAAAACAAGCTCAGATTCTTATACTCTGTATCAGTAGAAAAACATGTAAGTTAATTCTCTGCGGGATGACCAGCTGCTTTTATTTTCTCATGAATATATTATGCAATACGGCTCTGAGAAAGGATGTTGTGCAAGAAAACTGACATGCAGAAGTAACAATTGCACTAAATCAAATGTGCAGTGCTGTGTTGGCGCTGCTGAGAGTCCGCCCATCTCTAAAAGTGGAACTACTCCACCAACGAGATGGTCCACATTGGCCCAAAACACACTGCAGGTGAGCCCTGACCTTTCAATGTAATATATCTTTCTGGTAAACCAGTATTTCCACAATAGGACCCTCAGACTCCATGGCAGCAATTTGTTGACAATTTATTCCTCGCTCTCCCCACCCCCCCACCCCCACCCCAGTACTGGGGGTTGAACTCAGGACCTTGTACTTGTGAGGCAGGCACTGTGCCACTGAGCTAAATTCCTGGCCCCCTGTTGAGAATTTATTTATATGACTGTGACAGACCCAAAGCACAGAGTTTAAGCTAAGTCCTAGTTTTAACCGAGTTCACAAAATAGCTGAGGGAGAACAGATAGACACATGCTAAGAATGACCTCAGATTTGCATCATTAGAGGATATCAGCAAAAGTAATGTTTCCTGGTTTATACTGGAGAGACTGCCCACTAGTCTGAAATGTTGGAAAGTTTGGCTGAAAATGTCATAAAACATACATTATATTGAGGTCATTGGTGGCAAGGGCCCTCTGGATGGGGTCTCTAGGACCCCGGGACCTGGCAGGTACTGCAGAGCCATGGCTTCAGAGACACGCAGTGTCTTCATCTTCATAGAATCTGCCCATATTTATTTCAGTGAAACCATTTTCCCTAAATATTTTATTATTACATTACCCAAAATTTCATTTTCAGGAGGTTGGGTTTTTGTCTTTAAATAAGCTAAACATTCTTAAGTATTAGACCTAGATTGGTAACATCTTCATGTTCTCTAATTAACTTGAATTTCTTGCCATTTTCCTTTCTCTTCCTGTTCCCATGTACAGTTCATTATAAGATTTCAAATATCTTCTAATCCAGCTGATGATTTTTCAGTTTATCTCCCTATCTCTCACAGTGGAGAAAACTACTTATTTCTGCACATCATTACCAAAAAATTTTCCAGCTCATTTCTGCACATAATCACCAAAAAAATTTCTTTTCAAAGTTTGCCTTTTATGTTCCTTGGACTTCAAAATATCACTGGCTTAAAAATCAGTGGTTCTCTGCTACTTAAAATGCTAATTCCCCAGTAGCATGTTTTAATCCATTCAGACTGCTGTAACAAAATACCAGAGGTGGGGAAGGTTGTAATCCACAGAAGCTTACTTCTCACCATTCTGGAGGCTGAGGTGTCCACTGTTAAAGTGCTGGCAGACTCAGTTTCAGGTGAGCGCCTGCATTCTGGCTCACAGATAGCCATCTACTTGCTGTGTCCCCCCTTGGTGGAAGGAATTGGTTCTTTTTCTTGGGATTCTTTCAAATCCACATCTGGTCTAGGGTACCTTACAGGTTTGGGAGATTTGTGGTGCTTGCTTGCTTGTTGTTTTTCACCTACTGCACTAGGAACCCTGGGTCTTCACACTGAGCTCTGACTCCAGGCTTCTTCTCTATTTTGAGACAGGACCTTGCTAATTTGTTCAGGCTGTACTCCAACTTGCATTTGTCCTTCTTTGTGTTCCCAGAGTCTCCCCAGTGTTTCCTGTGTCCTTGTCTCTGAAAAGCAACCGTCAGGCATAAATTCATCCCAGAAAAGAGTATCTGGGAAGAAAGAAACTTTATAAGGGATGTGCATTGCTTTATGATAAGAAGAAAATTATTCTATTTCAGGTTGACATTCTACCTTTTCCTGGTTCACCTGACTTTCTACATAGCATCAAAAGGAACAACGTGGGAATTTCCCTGCATTCTGCCAGTGCCTAGTTCCAGGAAATTAACTAACTTTTATTATGTTGAAATCAGTAGGAGCTAGAAACAAATGTTTTGTTAGCAAGTGCGAATAGTAACACTTTCACTCCCTGCTCCTATAATTAATCAGATTGCAGAAACAGGTTATTTGAAAGAAGACTTTTTATATAATCGGAATGACAGTTCCAAATTCTTGGGGGATTAGTAAACTGAGAGTCTGAAGTGCTGTATGAACATAAATATAAGTCTTCATTTACACTTATAAGGGAGGAATGGAGATGTGGCACGGTGGTAAAGAGCCTGCTTCTCAGGCATGAAGTGTTGCCTCCAATACCCAGCACCACCAAAAAAATGTATGTGTGTGTGTGCATGTGTGTGCATATGTGTGTGTGCATGAGTGTGTGTAAGGAAATGTTTTAAAGGGAAGGGGAGAGTCTTTATAACCAAAGCTCTAATAGGATGTTGGCCCCCACCAAATCTTTATTTCTAACATCCATCGTGCAACCTGGTCTCCATTCCCATTATCAAGACCCTAACTCCATAAACAAGAATGACTTTTATAGGCTTCTCTGACCCCACTCCTTCTGCCTTACCCCTCACCAGTACTGTAAGCCATCTATGTTCCCTTAACCATTGCTTTCGTTAGTTAAGATGCTTCCCGTGTGGATGTCCAATAAAGACAGACAATCAGGGCCTTGTTTCATTTGGTGACATTTTATCTTCCCTGTCATCGACTAAAACTGCTCTTCTTACTGTACCTTAACATGATCTGTGCTATAGTATGGATCTTGGGTGTCCTTCAGAAGCCCATGTGTAAAGACTTGGTCCTCAGAGTAGCAGCCTTGGGAGGTGGTGGAACCGTGAAGAGATGGTGCATGGTAGCCAGTCGTAGGTCACTGGGGGCCATGCTCTTGAGAGGGGAGTACTGGGGTTCCAGCTCCTCCTGTGTGTCTCTTGCTTCCCAGCTTCCACGAGGTGAGAAGCTTGCAGCACAGTGTATTCCCACCATGATGTGCTGCCTCACTGCTGGCCCAAAAGCAAGGGGACCAACCATGGACCGAAACCACCAAAACTATGAATCCAAATGAACCTTTTCTCCCTGTAAGCTGATTGTCTCAGGTACTTTGTTAACAGAAAGCTAACAGAAACAGCGCTGCTCTGATGCTAGCATGATTCTCCACCAAATCCTGCCTTTCTAGCTCTCCAGTTCTTGCTGCCACTCCTTCCTCTCAACTCTTAAAGCACTACAGGCAGTAGTGACATTGTTGGTTGTGCCTCTTAAGTTCCGTTCTTCACTCTCTTCCTCATTAGCAGGTCCAATTCTACTTCCTATCTTCAACTACCTTTTACTAACTAGGAACTACTGTCTCTATCTTTTACTCAAGCTTCTATACTGAACTCCAGGCCTGTCCTTTGAACTGGAGAGAGACCTTCCAAGAGCTCCCATAAAGCTTCACTCCACTTGCCAGCCTCTCATTTTCATAGGATAAAAGGCTGCTCATGTACCTGTGGAGGTCTATCCTCATTCCTTGATACTGTACCCCAAGGACACTGTTCTCAAATTTCTCTCTTACTACTTACCTTTAAATTTTCTTCCTCTATTAGACGCAAGGGAGAAAATACAAATATGCTGTTGTATCTCCTACAAGTATTCTGCTAATCCTACTATCTTTAAAATAAAAACTGCTGGGTGTGGCGGCCCATGCCTGTAACCCCAGCACTCAGAAGGCTGAGGCAGGAGGATCGCTGCAAGTTCAAGGCCAGTCTGGATTACATAGTGAGTTCAAGGCCAGTCTGAACCACATGATGAGATCCTGTCTCAAAACAACAGCAACAGAAACACCCTCTATGGGTTCCTGTCCCATTTCTCAGTTCTTCTTTTTAACAAAAGTTCTTCACAGGGTAATATGTACTCCTTGTCTCAATTCCTTTCCTCCCAGCAGGGTTTTACCCCATGACTTCACTGCCTTGTCAAGGTCACCACTGATTTCCACATTGCTGAATTCAGTAATCAGTTCTCAGCCCCAGGTCACTTGATGTCTCGGCAGTGTTTGACACAGCTGCCACTATCCCGTTCTTGATGCCGTTTTCTCCCCCACAGTCTTCAAGTTTTCCTCTTTCTTGCTTTTTGCATTTTTGTATTTGTTTTATTTCCATAGGATCTTTTCTGTTTCTTATCATCTGTCCTGACCTCCTCATATTGGTGTGTCCTGGAGCTCAATTCTCGGAATCTGAATGAGTTTAAGGGAGGGACATTATAGCCGACATCCATCCAGACTTGGTAATAGCCTTCAGTTTTCTTTTCTGAGATGCTAGTAATGAGATTTTGGGGTGGGGAAGGCAATAGAACTCCCTTTTGCCATCCAGACTTAATGCAGATGAAGGTATTCCAGGAAGAGCCTCTTCCTGCACTTGGATGGGAGCAATTGATGCAGTCCTAGAAGGGCCATGATTCTGAACATGCTTTTAAGGCCTTTAATTTCCTTTAGATCAAATTTCTCAGTGTGCCACAAATTGCTATATTGGGAGGACGCTGTTCTCTGAGTCCCAACTATAAAGCTGTATTCATTGTATCAGGCAAGATGCAGCCAGGAAAACAGAATCCACACTAGTTATTTTAAGAAAATTTAATATATAAATTTGGCTAAATAAGAATTTGATGAGTGAAGGACAAATGAGGAACACTTAGTAATTTAGATATAGTAATTACAGGAAGCCACTTCCTTAAGTGAGCCAGGACAAAAGGGTGTCAGGAACCAGAACATTGCCAGGGGACCTGCCCTGTAAGGAGGGCCTCGGAGTTGGCCTTGAGGAGTCAGCTACCAGCTCGTTGAGGCTGGCAGAGGGGGCACTGGCCGGGGCTGGCAGCTTCGGAGAAGGGCGGTCCTGCTGGTTCTGAGAGTGTAGGGAAAAACCGGAAACGAAAAACTGCTACTGAAACAAGGAGCTGTCATTGCCAAGTGTAATTACAACTGCTGATGGGAAGACCTTGGCCAGTGAGCATGCAAGATCTAGTCCCCTTCTAACATTGGTCCTCCGCTAGCACCCCCTATTGGCAGAATTCAGGGATCCAGCCAGCAAGAGAAAAATACATTCACCTAGGTGGCACCAATGTACCACAAAGAATGCAGAAAGGTGGGTTTGGAGCTGAGAGACAGCAGCTTAATAATCAGCTTGTCTGCGTGATTGTACACTGCAGAACAGGGACAGTGGAGGAAATAACTTAATACTTAGTCACATGGCCTACGTTCACTATGTTGGGTGTAAAATGAAATATGCAAAATATGTATAATTTACAATATATATGAATGTCAAAAAAGATGCAATAATTGCACTAAAGAGGGATATGCTCATACAGAAGAAACTCCCGAGAAGTCGGAATGATCCATGAAAACCTTAAGACAGTGTTTTCCTCCAGAGAACGGGACAAGCAAAGGAGGAAGATGCTGTGAGGGAAGAACACACACGGCCTCTGCTCTGTTCCCAATTTGTTCTTGCCAAAAGCTGGCCAGGGCTTCATGGGGAGCTGTTATGCATTGTAGTTAATTATACATACGTTTCTGTGGCTCAGAAGCATTTTCATAAAAAGTTACAATAATTTGGCATCTTCTTTTGTTTTAAGAAGCACCTTTCCATAAGGAAGCCGAACAGGGCGTTGGTGTGTCTATGCCCCAGCAGCTTTCTTTAAGGGTGGCCCCGTCCTGTCTTCCTCCACATGACGAGGGCCATGCTCCATCCTTTATGGAGCTTCCGCTGGACTTTCTGTGTTTGTTTGTTTGTTTGTTTGTTTCTGAGGTTGTTATGCCCAAGACTGACCCAAGAGTGGTAACAGGGCTTATAAAAGCACAAAATGTCTTTGCATTTTAACATTTTGTACAATTCACTATGCAGAATTAGAAAGGGTAACAAAAATGAGGTAGGGTAAGTGATGGTCATCCAACTCCAAACAAGGTGAATAGAACCAAAAATGACGCTTCTTGGCTCACAGAACTGGAAGTCTAGTGAGATTCTGGTTTCACATAACTGGATCCAGGAAGCTAAACATTTTCAGAGCTCTCTCTCTCTTGGTTCCCCTTTGTTGTCATCCTGGACATAGGCTTTTCCCAATTTGCAGTGAAGATAGCTTCCGGGTCTCTAGATTCAATTGTTCCTTTTGTCTCTGATGACAGAAGACTCCTTTTCCAACTGTTAAATCAAAAATCCTAGGTAAGATCCTCACTGGCCTCGCTTCACATGTGTACTTAGCCTTTCATGAATCTCTGAGCCCAGTGGGTCTGGTCTGTGATTGGCTGGGCTTGACCAATATTCCAGACACCTTGGACCCAAGGACGATGATACAAACGCAAATACAGTGATCAGTTCCCTGTAAGAAAGAAGGGAGAAGGGCAGGGTGTGGTGGCGCACACTTGTTATCCCAGCACAAGGGAGGCTGAGGCAGAAAATTTAGGTCAAGGCCAGCCTGGAAAACCTAGCAAGACTTGAAACAGGACAAGAAAGAAGGGAAAAGGGAAGCCTGGCAGAGAGAATCATAGACATTCACTACATGAAGCTATAGAAGTTTTTAGGATAATCCTGGACTCCCTTGGTCATTCTGTTCTTCTCTTTCCAGACAAATTGACTCAGTGAAAGCAGAAAAACTTGTACTTCTGAAAATAATTTGAGCTCTTTGACACCTATTCCACCTGTACTTTTTCATTCCTTCTTAGTTTTTTTATTCTACGTAAATGCTGCTGCTCTCACTTTGTCATATCTCTTGACATAGATTTCTTTCAAATCAGTTACACCTTTATCCAATGAACCAGTTCCTAACCATGATCATGAACTAGGAGAGTGAGACATGCATCTGCTCTCCAACTACACACTTCCTGCATCCATTTATATATGGTCAAGAATATATTCCTATCAGATGTCTCCCAGCAGGAGTGATTACAAGCAATTTCTTATATGTCATCTGCAAACAACGGTACTCTCACTAATTCACTGATAATGCCCTGTGCACCACTAAAACCCTTAAGTATGAATGGAATTCATATATGTTCATATTGGAAGTATGATCTTGGTGATGAACCGTTTTCATTTTGTCTTGTAGGAGCCTCAGCATTACTGTGTTCCAAATGGAGAAGCACTGCTCATTCTGGGCACACCCACCTCTCTGTTTTTAGTAATTTTCTCGGTTCCTTCAGCACATTTGCTCCAGGAACAGGGCTGTACATTAGAAGTATGTTAAGGAACAGTAAACATGGTTTGCCTCCTTGGAAAGCTCAGGTAGTGGTGAATGTATCACATGTGACGATTTCTGTAGCAGTGAAGCATAGAGGTCCCACATGAGCACAAAGCAGCTGCATTTCAGGTGGTGGTGGTACTGTGTCCTCAGTAGTTTCCAGGACCTATTTTTCTGTTTTTCTATTCTTCCCCATCTCGCTAAGTGGCAACGCCATCTACCCATATTCTCAGGCCAAAACCAAGGCAGCCTAGAATGCTCTCTCCTCTCTCCACAGCCGCAATTCCCCAGGCCCCACCTCTCTCTCTCTTTCTGGTCCAAACCATTGCCGTCTCTCTCACATCTTCCAAAGTTCTCCATCACCATCCTGGCTTACAATATCCCCACTCACCATCCACATGCAATGAACATCCACAGACGTGAAATAAACTCTGGCATCCCATTTAAAGGCTGGCTACTGGCTAGATGTGATGGTGCACACCTACAATTCCAGCATTCTGGGGGGCTCAGGCAGGAAAATCATAAGCTTGAGCCAAGCCTGGGCAATTTAATGACCTGTGAGAACCTGTCCCCAAATAAAAAACAAAATCAAAAGGGCTGGGGATGGGCTCAGTGTGAAGGTCCTGGGTTCTACCACACACACCAAAATGGGGGGCTGGCTAATTCCCACTTCCCCGCCTCCTGTTTCTCAGACTCCAGTCAGTGGGAGAGTTTCATCTTTGGCCTCATCAAGCCTACTGCACAAGCTGGGACTCTTCTCTCCTTAGAATGAAGGACTAGCGATCTCATTTTCATTCTGCAGATCTCAGACCAAGAGTCTCCCTGCCATGGAGAGACCTTGCCCACAGTAAAGCCCGAGACCTAATCAACATTAGCCAGCTGCTCTATCACACCGAGTTTTCTTCCCAGAGCCTTTTGGTGAGATAATTCAAGATTACAGATTTGTCTGTCCTTTCCACTGAGAGGGTAGAGATGATGCTTCTTGTGATCCCAGCCAAGTCCCAAGCACACAGCACAGTGTCAGTCCAGAAAACAATTCAAAGGCAGTTTTGAATGAATAGATTTAAACCTTTCATCCTTAAAAAATAAAAAGGTAAATAGGCCACTCCAGCATGAAAATGAGAAGATGTATGAGTTGACATTCTCTCACTTCAAAGACCAGCACGGACTGCATATGAGGTTGGAGGGAGACTTCCCTCATATGAAGCATACACTCGTGGCAGGGGCAGGAGTGGGCTGCGACCTACTCTAGGGACCAAACACATCGGCTGGAGTAGAAACAACACATACCCACAACTGGTGGAACAAAACAGGAAGACACTACAGGAAATGAATAACGTTGTACTAGAAATGTTTACAAATCCAGATCATAGTTGAAAATATAGCACACAGATGGTAGTTGTATTTTATTCTTGTTCTTTTCACACATAAAATTTTTTTAGAAAAACTGAAGGAATTTTGCCTTTCAATAAGGACACAAATCTCAGGTCACAAAAGAAAGCACATCTCTTAAAAGCAGATTTTAAGTCATTACTTATTGACTTAATTACAGTCAATATTAAATATATTACTTATTAATATAGTTTGAGTCATCTTTATGTAATTGGTACATAACATACCAATTTATTTTTTCCTTCTTAATAAAAAGGTATATTTATATAATCAGTGATCTTACAATAAAAAATAAACAAAGGTAACAAGAAGCCTAAAAAGAGTCAACAATATCTTCAAGAAAAGTTTTGCCATTTAAAAACACAAACTTTTCTGGGAACGATGGCACTTGGGAGGTTGAAGCAGGAGGGTTGTCATGAGTTCGAGGCCAGCCTGGGCTCTATAGTGAGTTCAAGGCCAGCCTCAACTACATACGGAGACCCTGTCTCAAAAAACAAAAACAAAACAAACAAAAAGACACAAACTTTTATTGCTTTTCAACAATCCTTCTCATAATAAATGTTGTAAATATGATTGGCTCGGTAGGGCCAGCTTTTCAGGACAACAGGAAGTGCAGTCTGATAGAAATCATCCCAAATTATGTTGACGCTTCCAGCATGTTAGTGTGGAGTCCATGGAGCTCTGTGATAAAACAGGAAATCTCCCAGCAGTGACTTCCGGCCATGCTCCCTGCCCCCAGCCCCAGTCACTCAGCTGATCCAGCTAAACTCTGAGGGGCAGAAGAGCAGCTTCCTCCTCCTCTGTGCCGTCGAAGCTCTGGGGTTTAGATCTACCAGGAGGGGGAGAGAGGAGAATCTTAGTATCTCTAGTCTTTTCAGGTACACATTACGATCACATTCATCATTGGGAATTGGTACCTGTACATGGTATATCTTAGTTCTTTTTCCCCATTCTCCTTCCCTTCCTTCCATCTCTCCACCCCTCCCTATTTACAAAAATCTTTGTTTCTGTTTTTTCCTTCTTTTCTATTTTTTCCCCTTCTTTCCTTCTCGTCTTTAAAAATCACCCAGTGCCTCCATCTCTAACAAATTAGCGTCTTAAAAAGTGTCTACAAGTAATGAGCCTCCAGGTGCCCAGAACTCTGCTAAGTGAGAGAAAGGATGTGGAACAGTATTTCATTTCAATTTCCACAAGACAACC
>NW_004624952.1:638927-655498 GCF_000247695.1 Heterocephalus glaber | reverse complement strand
ATCCCAGAAAAGAGTATCTGGGAAGAAAGAAACTTTATAAGGGATGTGCATTGCTTTATGATAAGAAAAAAATTATTCTCCTATTTCAGGTTGACATTCTACCTTTTCTTGGTTCACCTGACTTTCTACATAGCATAAAAAGGAACAATGTGGGAATTTCCCTGCATTCTGCCAGTCCCTAGTTCCAGGAAATGAACTAACTTTTATTATGTTGAAATCAATAGGAGCTAGAAACAAATGTTTTGTTAACAAGTGTGAATAGTAACACTTTCACTTCCTGCTCCTATAATTAATCAGATTGCAGAAACAGGTTATTTGCAACAAGACTTTCTATATAATCAGAATGACAGTTCCAAATTCTTGGGGGATTAGTAAATTGAGAGTCTGAAGTGCTGTATGAACATAAATATAATTCTTCATTTACACTTATAAGGGAGGAATGGAGATGTGAAGAGCCTGCTTCTCAGGCATGAAGTGTTGCCTCCAATACCCAGCACCACCAAAAAATGTATGTGTGTGTGTGCGTGTGTGTGCATATGTGCGTGTGCATGTGTGTGTAAGGAAATTTTCTAAAGGGGAGGAGAGTCTTTATAACAAAAGCTCTAATAGGATATTGGCCCCCGCCAAATCTTTATTTCTAACATCCATCGTGCTACCTCCTCTCCATTCCCATTATCAAGACCCTATCTCCATAAACAAGAATGACTTTTACAGGCTTCTCTGACCCCACTCCTTCTGCCTTACCCCTCACCAATACTGTAAACCATCTATGTTCCCTTCACCATTGCTTTCGTTAGTTAAGATGCTTCCCGTTTGGATGTCCAATAAAGACAGACAATCAGGGCCTTGTTTCATTTGGTGACATTTTATCTTCCCTGTCGTCGACTAAAACCGGTCTTCTTACTATACCTTAACATGATCTGTGCTATAGTATGGATCTTGGGTGTCCTTCAAAAGCCCATGTGTAAAGACTTGGTCCTCAGAGTAGCAGCCTTGGGAGGTGGTGGAACCTTGAAGCGATGGTGCGTGGTAGCCAGTCGTAGGTCACTGGGGCCATGCTTTTGAGAGGGGAGTATTGGGGTTCCAGCTCCTCCTGTTTGTCTCTTGCTTCCCAGCTTCCATGAGGTGAGAAGCTTGCAGCACAGTGTATTCCCACCATGATGTGCTGCCTCACTGCCGGCCCAAAAGCAAGGGGACCAACTATGGACTGAAACTACCAAAACTATGAATCCAAATGAACCTTTTCTCCCTTTAAGCTGATTGTCTCAGGTACTTTGTTAACAGAAAGCTAACAGAAACAGCGCTGCTCTGATGCTAGAATGATTCTTCACCAAATCCTGCCTTTCTAGCTCTCCAGTTCTTGCTGCCACTCCTTTCTCTCAACTCTTAAAGCACTACAGTCAGTAGTGACATTGTTGGTCATGCCTCTTAAGTCCTGTTCTTCTCACTCTTCCTCATTAGCAGGTCCAATTCCACTTCCTATCTTCAACTACCTTTTACTAACTAGTAACTACTGTCTCTATCTTTTGCTCAAGCTTCGATACTGAACTCCAGGCCTGTCCTTTGAACTGGAGAGAGACCTTCCAACAGTTCCCTCGAAGCTTCAATCCACCTGCCAGCCTCTCATTTTCATAGGATAAAAGGCTGCTCATGTACCTGTGGAGGTCTATCCCCATTCCTTCATACTGTACCCCAAGGACACTGTTCTCAAATTTCTCTCTTACTACTTACCTTTAAATTTTCTTCCTCTATTAGATGCAATAGAGAAAATACAAATATGCTGTTGTATCTCCTACAAGTATTCTGCTAATCCTCCTATCTTTAAAATAAAAACTGCTGGGTGTGGCGGCCCATGCCTGTAACCCCAGCACTCAGAAGGCTGAGGCAGGAGGATCGCTGCAAGTTCAAGGCCAGTCTGGATTACATAGTGAGTTCAAGGCCAGTCTGAACCACATGATGAGATCCTGTCTCAAAACAACAGCAACAGAAACACCCTCTATGGGTTCCTGTCCCATTTCTCAGTTCTTCTTTTTAACAAAAGTTCTTCACAGGGTAATATGTACTCCTTGTCTCAATTCCTTTCCTCCCAGCAGGGTTTTACCCCATGACTTCACTGCCTTGTCAAGGTCACCACTGATTTCCACATTGCTGAATTCAGTAATCAGTTCTCAGCCCCAGGTCACTTGATGTCTCGGCAGTGTTTGACACAGCTGCCACTATCCCGTTCTTGATGCCGTTTTCTCCCCCACAGTCTTCAAGTTTTCCTCTTTCTTGCTTTTTGCATTTTTGTATTTGTTTTATTTCCATAGGATCTTTTCTGTTTCTTATCATCTGTCCTGACCTCCTCATATTGGTGTGTCCTGGAGCTCAATTCTCGGAATCTGAATGAGTTTAAGGGAGGGACATTATAGCCGACATCCATCCAGACTTGGTAATAGCCTTCAGTTTTCTTTTCTGAGATGCTAGTAATGAGATTTTGGGGTGGGGAAGGCAATAGAACTCCCTTTTGCCATCCAGACTTAATGCAGATGAAGGTATTCCAGGAAGAGCCTCTTCCTGCACTTGGATGGGAGCAATTGATGCAGTCCTAGAAGGGCCATGATTCTGAACATGCTTTTAAGGCCTTTAATTTCCTTTAGATCAAATTTCTCAGTGTGCCACAAATTGCTATATTGGGAGGACGCTGTTCTCTGAGTCCCAACTATAAAGCTGTATTCATTGTATCAGGCAAGATGCAGCCAGGAAAACAGAATCCACACTAGTTATTTTAAGAAAATTTAATATATAAATTTGGCTAAATAAGAATTTGATGAGTGAAGGACAAATGAGGAACACTTAGTAATTTAGATATAGTAATTACAGGAAGCCACTTCCTTAAGTGAGCCAGGACAAAAGGGTGTCAGGAACCAGAACATTGCCAGGGGACCTGCCCTGTAAGGAGGGCCTCGGAGTTGGCCTTGAGGAGTCAGCTACCAGCTCGTTGAGGCTGGCAGAGGGGGCACTGGCCGGGGCTGGCAGCTTCGGAGAAGGGCGGTCCTGCTGGTTCTGAGAGTGTAGGGAAAAACCGGAAACGAAAAACTGCTACTGAAACAAGGAGCTGTCATTGCCAAGTGTAATTACAACTGCTGATGGGAAGACCTTGGCCAGTGAGCATGCAAGATCTAGTCCCCTTCTAACATTGGTCCTCCGCTAGCACCCCCTATTGGCAGAATTCAGGGATCCAGCCAGCAAGAGAAAAATACATTCACCTAGGTGGCACCAATGTACCACAAAGAATGCAGAAAGGTGGGTTTGGAGCTGAGAGACAGCAGCTTAATAATCAGCTTGTCTGCGTGATTGTACACTGCAGAACAGGGACAGTGGAGGAAATAACTTAATACTTAGTCACATGGCCTACGTTCACTATGTTGGGTGTAAAATGAAATATGCAAAATATGTATAATTTACAATATATATGAATGTCAAAAAAGATGCAATAATTGCACTAAAGAGGGATATGCTCATACAGAAGAAACTCCCGAGAAGTCGGAATGATCCATGAAAACCTTAAGACAGTGTTTTCCTCCAGAGAACGGGACAAGCAAAGGAGGAAGATGCTGTGAGGGAAGAACACACACGGCCTCTGCTCTGTTCCCAATTTGTTCTTGCCAAAAGCTGGCCAGGGCTTCATGGGGAGCTGTTATGCATTGTAGTTAATTATACATACGTTTCTGTGGCTCAGAAGCATTTTCATAAAAAGTTACAATAATTTGGCATCTTCTTTTGTTTTAAGAAGCACCTTTCCATAAGGAAGCCGAACAGGGCGTTGGTGTGTCTATGCCCCAGCAGCTTTCTTTAAGGGTGGCCCCGTCCTGTCTTCCTCCACATGACGAGGGCCATGCTCCATCCTTTATGGAGCTTCCGCTGGACTTTCTGTGTTTGTTTGTTTGTTTGTTTGTTTCTGAGGTTGTTATGCCCAAGACTGACCCAAGAGTGGTAACAGGGCTTATAAAAGCACAAAATGTCTTTGCATTTTAACATTTTGTACAATTCACTATGCAGAATTAGAAAGGGTAACAAAAATGAGGTAGGGTAAGTGATGGTCATCCAACTCCAAACAAGGTGAATAGAACCAAAAATGACGCTTCTTGGCTCACAGAACTGGAAGTCTAGTGAGATTCTGGTTTCACATAACTGGATCCAGGAAGCTAAACATTTTCAGAGCTCTCTCTCTCTTGGTTCCCCTTTGTTGTCATCCTGGACATAGGCTTTTCCCAATTTGCAGTGAAGATAGCTTCCGGGTCTCTAGATTCAATTGTTCCTTTTGTCTCTGATGACAGAAGACTCCTTTTCCAACTGTTAAATCAAAAATCCTAGGTAAGATCCTCACTGGCCTCGCTTCACATGTGTACTTAGCCTTTCATGAATCTCTGAGCCCAGTGGGTCTGGTCTGTGATTGGCTGGGCTTGACCAATATTCCAGACACCTTGGACCCAAGGACGATGATACAAACGCAAATACAGTGATCAGTTCCCTGTAAGAAAGAAGGGAGAAGGGCAGGGTGTGGTGGCGCACACTTGTTATCCCAGCACAAGGGAGGCTGAGGCAGAAAATTTAGGTCAAGGCCAGCCTGGAAAACCTAGCAAGACTTGAAACAGGACAAGAAAGAAGGGAAAAGGGAAGCCTGGCAGAGAGAATCATAGACATTCACTACATGAAGCTATAGAAGTTTTTAGGATAATCCTGGACTCCCTTGGTCATTCTGTTCTTCTCTTTCCAGACAAATTGACTCAGTGAAAGCAGAAAAACTTGTACTTCTGAAAATAATTTGAGCTCTTTGACACCTATTCCACCTGTACTTTTTCATTCCTTCTTAGTTTTTTTATTCTACGTAAATGCTGCTGCTCTCACTTTGTCATATCTCTTGACATAGATTTCTTTCAAATCAGTTACACCTTTATCCAATGAACCAGTTCCTAACCATGATCATGAACTAGGAGAGTGAGACATGCATCTGCTCTCCAACTACACACTTCCTGCATCCATTTACATATGGTCAGGAATATATTCATATCAGATGTCTCCCAGCAGGAGTGATTACAAGCAATTTCTTACATGTCATCTGCAAACAATGGTACTCTCACTAACTCACTGATAATGCCCTGTGCACCACTAAAACCCTTAAGTACGAATGCAATTCATATATGGTCATATTGGAAGTATGATCTTGGTGATGAACAGTTTTTATTTTGTCTTGTAGGAGCCTCAGCATTACTGTGTTCCAAATACAGAAGCATCGCTCATTCTGGGCACACCCCTCCCTATTTTTAGTAATTTTCTCAGTTCCTTCAGCACATTTGCTCCAGGAACGGGGCCATACATTAGAAGTATGTTAAGGAAGAGTAAACATGGTTTGCCTCCTCAGAAAGCTCAGGTAGTGGTAAATGTATCACATGTGACGATTTCTGTAGCAGTGAAGCGTAGAGTTTCCACGTGAGCACAAAGCAGCTGCATTTCAGGTGGTGGTGGTACTGTGTCTTCAGTAGTTGCCAGGACCTATTTTTTTGTTTTTCTATTCTTCCCCATCTCGCTAAGTGGCATCACCATCTACCCATACTGCCAGGCCAAAACCAAGGCAGCCTAGAATGCTCTCTCCTCTCTCCACAGCAGCAATTTCCCAGGCCCCACCTCTCTCTCTCTTTCTGGTCCAAACCATCGTCATCTCTCTCACATCTTCCAAAGTTCTCCATCACCATCCTGGCTTACAATATCCCCACTCACTGTCCACATGCAATGAACATTCACAGACGTGAAATAAACTCTGGCATCCCATTTAAAGGCTGGCTACTGGCTAGATGTGATGGTGCACACCTACAATTCCAGCATTCTGGGGGGCTCAGGCAGGAAAATCATAAGCTTGAGCCAAGCCTGGGCAATTTAATGACCTGTGAGAACCTGTCCCCAAATAAAAAACAAAATCAAAAGGGCTGGGGATGGGCTCAGTGTGAAGGTCCTGGGTTCTACCACACACACCAAAATGGGGGGCTGGCTAATTCCCACTTCCCCGCCTCCTGTTTCTCAGACTCCAGTCAGTGGGAGAGTTTCATCTTTGGCCTCATCAAGCCTACTGCACAAGCTGGGACTCTTCTCTCCTTAGAATGAAGGACTAGCGATCTCATTTTCATTCTGCAGATCTCAGACCAAGAGTCTCCCTGCCATGGAGAGACCTTGCCCACAGTAAAGCCCGAGACCTAATCAACATTAGCCAGCTGCTCTATCACACCGAGTTTTCTTCCCAGAGCCTTTTGGTGAGATAATTCAAGATTACAGATTTGTCTGTCCTTTCCACTGAGAGGGTAGAGATGATGCTTCTTGTGATCCCAGCCAAGTCCCAAGCACACAGCACAGTGTCAGTCCAGAAAACAATTCAAAGGCAGTTTTGAATGAATAGATTTAAACCTTTCATCCTTAAAAAATAAAAAAGTAAATAGGTCACTCCAGCATGAAAACTAGAAGATGTACGAGTTGACATTCTCTCACTTCAAAGACCAGCACGGACTTCATATGAAGTTGGAGGGAGCACTTCACTCATATGAAGCATACACTCATGGCAGGGGCAGGAGGGGGCTGGGACCTGCTCTAGGGACCGAACACACCGCCTGGAGTAGAAACAACACACACCCACAGCTGGCGGAACGAAACAGGAAGACACTGGAGGAAATGAATAATGTTGTACTAGGAATGTTTACAAATCCAGATCATAATTGAAAATATAGCACACAAATGGTAGTTGTATTTTATTCTTGTACTTTTCACACATAAAATTTTTTTAGAAAAACTGAAGGAATTTTGTCTTTGAACAAGGACAAAAATCTCAGGACACCAAAGAAAGCACATCTCTTAAAAGCAGATTTTAAGTCATTACTTATTGAGTATTAATTACACTCAATATTAAATATATTACTTATTAATATATTTTGAGTCATCTTTATGTAATTGGTATGTAACATACCAATTTATTTTTTCCTTCTTAATAAAAAGGTATATTTATATAATCAGTGAATTTAACAATAAAAAATAAACAGAGGTAACAAGAAGCCTAAAAAGAGTCAACAATATCTTCAAGAAAAGGTTTGCCATTTAAAAACACAAACTTTTCTGGGTGTGATGGCACTTGCGAGGTTGAGGCAGGAGGGTTGGCATGAGTTTGAGGCCAGCCTGGGCTCTATAGTGAGTTCAAGGCCAGCCTCAACTACATACTGAGACCCTGTCTCAAAAAACAGAAACAAAACAAAAAAAAGACACAAACTTTTATTGCTTTTCAACAATCTTTCTCATAATAAATGTTGTAAATATGATTGGCTCAGTAGGCCAGCTTTTCAGGACAACAGTAAGTGCAGTCTGAAAGAAATCATCCCAAATTTTGTTGACGCTTCCAGCATGTTAGTGTGGAGTCCATGGAGCTCTGTGATAAAACAGGAAATCTCCCAAAAGTGACTTCCGGCCACGCTTCCTGCCCCCAGCCCAGGTCACTCAGCTCATCCAGCTAAACTCTGAGGGGCAGGAGAGTAGCTTCCTCCTCCTCTGTGCCATCAAAGCTCTGGGGTTTAGATCTACAAGGAGGGGGAGAGAGGAGAATCTTAGTATCTCTAGTCTTTTTAGGTACACATTACGATCACATTCATCACTGGGAATTTGTACCTGTACATGGTATATCTTAGTACTTTTTCCCCATTCCCCTTCCCTCCCTTCCATCCCTCCACCCCTCCCTATTTACAAAAAACTTTGTTTCTGTTTTTTCCTTCTTTTCTCCTATTTTTCCCCTTCTTTCCTTCTAGTCTTTAAAAATCACCCAGTGCCTCCATCTCTAACAAGTTAGCATCTTAAAAAGTGTCTACAAGTAACGAGCCTCCAGGTGCCCAGAACTCTGCTAAGTGGGAGAATGGATGCGGAACAGTATTTCATTTCAGTTTCCACAAGATAACCTGGAAAGACAGAAAACAGTCCAAATGCTGGGCGTACCTTCTTCTAGAGTCTTCCAGGAAGTAAAACAAGCCCATCGCTAATCCCTTTGATGCAATGAAAGACACTGGTTAGTGTAAATCCTCAAGTTCAGTTTCTCCAAAATGTAACAAAAGTGGAAAAAAAATCGATACGTTACTCACACTAGTCAGAGGCCACAAGCCTCCACAAGCTGCTGCCCACTCAAATCCAATTTTCTCATACAGAAATCCACCCAGCATTGGTCCTATGAAGGTACTAGCAGTGGAAAGAAAGCTAAATGAGTATTAAACAGCAGAAAAAATAATTACTGAATTGAAGTTGCATGATCCCACAGTCACAGGTCTTCTTTAATTGTTACTTTAAGTACTGAATTTAAAAGTCAACTTTGGGGCCAGGGATTTAGCTCAGGGGTGCTGCACCTGCCTCACAAGCACAAGGTCCTGAGTTTGATCCCCAGTATGGAAAACAAAACAAAACAAAAACAAAAAAGTCAATTCTGAATGTGAGAAACTAAAAGTGTAAATGAGGACCACAATGTATAATAGCTATTGTGAAATAAGAAGAAAATGTTCAAAGGGGAACGGGAACTAGGGAGGGGCAGCTAGGGAAAGGAAGGAAGGGAAAGAAAAAAATGAAAAAATGGAAACAAATCTTACGCAAATAGAGACAGGTGGAGGAGTGGAATGGAGGGAAGGGGAATGGGAAAAATAAGAACCAAGATGTGTCATGTACAGGTACAAATTCCCAATGATGAATGTGATCACAATGTATACCTAAAATGTACCAATAAACTTAATGAATAAAAAAATATTTTAAAGGTCAATTCTGGCTTAGCAATACTTATAAGACAATAATTCTAGGACTGAGGCTGTAACTCAGTGGTACAGTGCTTGTCTACCATGCATGACGCCCTAGGTTCAATCCCTAACACTACAAAAATAAATAAATAAAAATAAGAAAGCAAAGAATAGAAAGAAAAAAAGTCTACTCAATAATGACGATGTTTTAAAATTTTAAACAGTTCTCAACAAGAACTTCATTGGAAAAGTTGGTGGCTTACAGAGAAATAAAAGGATGACAAATGTTCAAAACTATGTATCTTTTTTCTCAGTATTTGCATATAATATAACTCAATTGAATATATATTAATTCCCTATACACAGCATTGCATTGCTCAAACATATTTACCCTTCTGGTATAATGAAAGGTAAAAACTAATAAATACATGAATAAATTTTAAATCTAAGACATACTTTTTAAAGGATCTTACAAGTAACATAAATAAGACAGTGTATATGAAACCATTTTGCTTAAGTTTTTGTTTTTGTTTTGTTTTTTGTACCGGGGATTGAACTCAGGACCTTGCGCTTTCGAGGCAGGCCGTGGCACCAGTGAGCTAAATCCACGACTATGTTTTGTTTTGTTTTGTTTTTGAGACAAGTTCCCGCTATGTAGCTCAGGCTGGCCTTAAATTTACTATGTAGCCTAAGCTAAACCTGGAACTTGCAGCAATTCTCCTGCCTCAGCCTCCCAAGTGCTGGGATCACAGGTGTGCACCACCATGCCCAGCTTGCTTAGGTATTAAATTGGCTGTTAAAGCTACATTTTGGAGTCAGAAGGTGTGGATTAGAATTCTTGATCTGCCCTGTTTTTAAGAATCTCATGTAACTTTTTTCTTTTGCTTTTCTTTTTTCTCTAGTTTTTATTTTTTATTAGTCCATGTTCCAGTACATAAAGACTATGTTCCTTGTGGGGTGTTGGTGGTGTATATGAAACATCTTATTTCTGTTTTTCAACCCCTTACCCTCTCTCTCCCCCTCCCTTCATCTATTAATCCTCTTCCCCATGAGAAGGATCTTCCTACTTCTTATTATCAATCCTTATTTTGCTCTGTATTTATATTTTGTGTTCCTCATATAAGAGAAACTATGTGATATTTAAGTTTATGTGTCTGATTTAGTCCACTTAACATTGTGGTCTCCAGGTGCATTCATTCTCCTACAAATGACTCAAATCTATCCTTCTTTCTGGCAGAACAGTACTCTATCATATACAAGTAGCACATTTTCTTTATCCATTCATCTACTGATGAACATAGAGGCTGCTTCCAAGATTTAGCCATCATGAATTGTGCTGCTATAAACATGGGTATGCATGTAATATGATGACTCAAAAGTGGGGCTTTCCGGAAGTGATTGGATCATGGGGGCGTGATAGTCAGCAGTGGATTCGTCCTTGATGAGTTTATAGCTAAAGGCAATGTTGGAAGGTGAGGGCTGATTGGAGGAGGGGGTCGCTGGGGGCGTGGCTTGGAAGGGTCTATTCCCCTCCCACTTTGATCTCTGCTTCCTGCTGCCCCGCCATAAGCAACCTCCTCTGCCACGCCCCTACCACACCCTCTGCCACGCCCTCCACTAGGCACCTGCCCTGGAGCCAGCCCACTATATACTGGAACCAGGACAGACTGCCAGCAAAAATAAACCTTTCCTTCTCTGAATGACGGGTATCGGGTATTGGGTCTCAGCGACAAGACAGTACCTAAGACGCCAGCATGTGCTATTATTTGATTTGATCATGGCCATTCTCTCCGGAGTAAGATGACATCTTAGAGTGGTTTTAACTTGCATTTTTTAATGGCCAGAGCTGGTGAACATTTTTCATGTATTTATTGGCCATCTGTGGCATTCTAACATCCCCATTCTGGGTGTAAAATGGAAACAGTGTTTTCCGTCTTGCAGGTGGGGACGACACTCAGTGAGTACTCACCCTGCAGACCACATTGCACTAGTGAGGCCTGATACAAGTCCCAGTGTACTTAATCCCTCTTCAAACCCATTTTCACTGTAAAGAGAGACATGAGAGTATCCATTATGAAAAGGAAAGATTTTATGACAGAGATTTTAAGATAAACCAAAGAAAATCACTCTACACAGCGTAGCACACTAGGGCTGGGGATGTAGCTCAGTGGCAGAGCGTGTGCTTAGCATGCAGAAGGTCCGGGCTTGGATCCCTGCACTTAAAAACAAACCACCCCCAAAACAAAGAAACAAATCGAAGTCAAAGAGATGTTTCATGACTTGTAAAATAATTTTTCTAAAATACGCTTCTATTAAATCAATTAGATATAGTAACACCATAATCATTTGTATTAAATGCTTATAAAACATATAATTATCTGCTCCTTACGTTGAGATGAAGATGTCAAAGGACAATGGGGGCTTGCATCACCTGCCACTTAACAGAGGGACCCTGGGCAGGCGACAGAAGCCCAGCCACCCTGCGCTGTCAGTGCATCTGCTCCACACAAGAAGGAAAATTCAAAGGTTCTCCACTCCACTTCAGCTTTTACAAACTGCTTCTACACCAAGGTACAAACCAAGCAAAGTATCCATCTTCAACTTATTTTGACCATTAGTGGAATAATATTCCTGTATATTAACATTTGTATGATCATATTATTATTTATAGGATTTCTGTTGCAATATTTATATTCTTTAAACACACGATGGTTTGGGGGAAAGTCTCTACATCCTAAGAAACTGAAAGATTCAAACAGCCCGTGACACTCACTGCTCTTCACAGCGAAGCTCTTCAGGGAGCAGGCATCACTTACTATGCACAGCTGAGGACCTCCAGGAAGGTCGGAATTGTGCTCATCCCAGCAATGACGCCATTGAATACCAATATCAGCACCAGCAGCCACATCTGACTGTGAAACAATTTTGGAAAAGAAAAAAACCTTTAGCCTTTAAGAGGCACAAAACTTCACACTGGGGAAGCCAGGGTCCGAGCGAAGCTGGTTTCACAGATTAGGTGACCAGCCTCAGTCTCATTCTTGTCTAGCCTATTCCACCGGGCAAGATCATCTTCAGCTCCTTCTATCTGTGGGGAGCGGGGAGAACCCAGCTCATCCCTGAGATACCATCACCCATCACACCTATCCCACCAGTCACATGCTAGCAGTCAATCTGTCTTCTCACCATACAGAAGCCTCTCAAGATGGGTTGAAAGATCAATACTAACACTGTTCATTCAGTTACTGGGCTCTGAAATTCAATTAACTGAATAAGCCAAAGAAGGGAAGGGAGAAAGGCAGGGACAAAGCTAACATGTGTACCAGGGTGAGCATGATGCCAGTTACTCATATATCTGATCTCATTTAGTCCTTGTGCTCTATCAGTGCTATGGATAAGAAAATTGAGGCTCTTGGAAGTTAAGGGATTTGCTCAAGTTCGCAATAATAGTAGTGGCAAAGCCAAAGTTCAAACCCAAGACTGAAAGGCTCTGAAATCCCTCTTTTTCCATATCATGTTTCATCCTAGAATTTTGTGAAAAGGCCCCGGAAACTCATTTTAACAAATAAAGTATGTCAAGCAAGCTTTCATAAGCAGCTACTACATGCTAAAGATGACAAAAAACAAACATGATTTGGTTCCTGTCTCAAAAGAACAGTAGAAAAAACAAAAATTTATTCTAAGAACTATCAATCAAAGATGGGTAGCAACAAATGCTGTTTTAAGAATAAGTACAAATAAGTATGTGATGGAAATACAAAGAGACAACAAGCATTTTCCTTGTGCAGTGAAGATTTTATGCATTCTTATTTGTTTCAGCCAATGATAGTCTAACCATTCAAAATAGGCCTAAATCAAAGTAATTATTCAATTACTTATTATGGTTAAAACACTAAGCTATGCCGGCATTATAGCAAAACATTTAAAATTAATTCCTCCTGCTATTTAACCAAAAGCATAAAAGGGAAACGATTACCTTTTAATGTGCACGATTGGGGTAGGTCCTAAGAGCATGAAGCACACTGCTGTGATTAAGTTGCCAAAAACCAGAAGCCACTTCCTCAGGTACTAGAGAAGAGAAAACACCTGAGACACTCTCAGAGGTAAGAAGCCTCCTTGTTCCAACAGTATGAAAAACCATTAAAGCATAGAAGTCATGATATCCAAAAATCAAAACACGTTCAAGAAAACGACATTCTACATTTAAGAGGAAATAAGTGGATAATGAACTCAAAAGCAAGGACAATCCACCACAGGCTGGGAGTGAGCAAGGAACAGGATTCCTTAGAAAGGAAACACACTGCAGATTATTGTACATGATGAACTATTTCGAATGGCTAACAACTTACAAAGCAGATACAATACCTAGAAAAATCATACTCTGAAAAAGTACTGAATGCCTACGCCTCCTCGCCATGGATGTGTTAAACCCTAACACCCGGTGTGACGGTACTGGGTGTGGGGCTGTGGAATGCAATTGGGTCATGAAGGTGGGGCCCTCACCAATGGGGGCCCCAGGGAGCCTCCTTGCCCCTTCTTCCATGAGTTACAGGGAAAGGGCCACCTCCTATAAATCAGGAAATCAGCCGGGCATGGTGGCACACACCTCTAATCCCAGCACTCAGGAGGCTGAGGCAGGTGGATAGCAGCAAGTTCGAGGCCAGTCTGGGCTACATAGTGAGACACTGTCTCAAAAAACCCAAAATAATTAATAATAATAATAATAAAAAAATCAATCAAGAAATGAGCCTTTACCAGAAAACAAATCACTAGTGTCTGATCTTGGACCTCCAATGCTTTAGAGTTGTAACAAATAACTTTCTATTCTTATTTATGATGTTTTGTTATGGAAGTTTGAGCAGCCTGAGATAGTATTCGATAAAATTATACCTTATAAACTATTTCAGGTGAAAAGTTACAGCGTTACAGTATCTGTTCAGTTATTTAAGACTATGTCTTAAAAACCCAGCTCAAAAGTTGTTCAAGCCAATACCATTTTGGCACTCGAGGTAGTAAGTAATCCCACATACACAGCAGCATCTTGATACATATGGGAGTCTGTCTAAAGAAAAGGGAAAAATGCAAAAATAACCACAAAAGCTACAAAAGAAGCCACAGAAATTTGAGATTTCATAACATCGCTAGTTCTGTATATCAGTTAGCTACACTGAATGGATTTTATCTCACTGAAAGAGAAGAGAAGGGATTTTCTGATAAGATGGGGATGGAGTATTCCACACACATCTACCTCACCAGTCTTCCCTCTCTCCCAGGACAAGCTGTCTCCTCCTAAAGCAAATCTCTCACTTGACACAGTCCCATAATAACCTCTACAACTGCACCCAGTTGTTAAGCTCAATCCATTTTATTTTTCATCAGGAAGCCTTTCCCTTTAGAAACTCTAAACCAATCATTTTCAACAGTTGTAGCAAAGCACTCTTCTCATCCCCCAAGAAGCAGTTAAAGGTGAGCTTGCTCAGGGTGATGGCTGAGTTTGGAAAACTCTGGAATCTCTCCTTCAATCAAATTGTCTTTGTCAGTGAAAACCAATGGACCTTAAGTGTTTTAGAGAAATAGTTGGAAAATCACTGATCTAAATGCGTAAAAGGAAAAATGAGGTGCACTTACTGGCATTTTGTCACTTAGCAGGCCAAACAGCGGTGAAGAAATGGTATAGGACAGTGCCAGTCCCAGGAAGACCAACCCCAGGTATCCAGCGGGTAAATTAAACTGGAAAAGAATTTCTATATTAAACTGACACGGTTAAGTGGTTAAGTCATTTTTTGAAAATGACTTCAGCTTTCTTTAGCTTTTATTATGATGGTGAATCTACTAATAACACTCAGCATATCACATCTTAGTCCTTTGTACTTCCCTTTTTCCCCTTCTCCTTCCCCTCTCCCTCCCTGGATTACCTTCCCATCTGCAAAAGGTTACTTCCTGTTTCCTCTCTTCTTGTATTTTGTTCTTTATATTATTTACACTTTGGGTTTCTCACATTAGAGAAAACATTACATTGTTCTGTTTTCAAAAATATCTATGAGCAAAAGTCTATGATATCAAACTTTTGGAATTCAATATTTCTTTTTCAGCACTAGAAGAGAGTCTTGGTTTCTTTCTCCCATCCCAGATTAACATAGTCCATAGTCATCTGTTTGGATCAAACAGCCTAAAAGAGTACAATGGACCCAGAGGGGAATCTATGAGACAAGGTGGGCACCTCACACTAACTAAGCTCATGAGAAGCCCTAATTCCTGGCCAGAAGTCCAACAAATGGAGGGAACCTGTCCTTGTTAGACGGCATGAATGATGCCCAAGTCTGACCTACAATGACACGAGCAGGGTCTTGGAAAGAAGGACGCCAATGTGTTGGCCACTAGTGAAAGGATTCTTTCTTCCTTACTGAAGCAGATCCTGAATCCACTGAATCTTGTCTGTGGCGGTTAGGGAGGAGTTTCAACCTGCTTGGCTTTGGGATCCATCTAGGCAACTAGTGGAGTGCACTTCTAGGTGTGTCTGCTGGGTCTTGGAGGTGTGGGTTTGGGCTCTGTGTCTGCTCCGTCATCCCTTTCTCTCTGGCACTGCGTCCCAGCCGCCATGATCTAGCATCTCTGTTCCACCACACTCTTCCACCGTGTCTCTGCCTTGGACCCAGTAGACCATGGACCAAAACCGTGAGCAAAATTAAACCTCTCCTCTTTTAAGGTGTAGGGTTTGGGTATTTTGTCTCAGGTACAAAAAATTAGTAACAAAATGTCCCTAGCTCCTAAGGACATCAGAGAGGGCAGGCACAGGCACACTGGGGTGCAGTTCCCAGTCCACTTCCCGCTCTCAGCCACTCAAAGGACTTTCTCTAAGGAAAGGCCTAAAAGCAAGCAATTGTGCCCATCTGCTCCAAAGCAGAGCTTCAGGAATCAGGCCACTTACCTTGCTCAGGACAAAGAGAGACAGAATAGGGTCAAGGAAGCCAAAGCACAAGCTCATAGAGATGAGGGTGAAGGATATAAGGCTGACCTTGGGTAACATGACAAGTTTCCAGAATGAGTGTTCACCTGGATCAGACTCTTTGGGAATCAACATGAAAAAAAAAGAGAGAGAGGGAGAGAGAGAGAGAAGGAAATGATAGCAACTAACATCTTTTCACTTTATCTTTTAACTTATTTTGTAAATTAAAACTGCTAGTAACAAAATTTAACTTCACCTCTGAAATTGCCTCAAATTGTATAGGATTTACATTTGCATGTGAGTTATTTGAATCTAGACACCATATTCAATTTCATTTTAAAAAATTCACCAATCCAATGTGAGTGGGAGATGAGACCCAGGATATGCAAGGTTTGATTTGGCCCAGGGAAATGCATCGCCAGTGCTGTACCAAGGAACAATCTGTGGGCACGTGCTCAAGGAGGAACTTACCTTCACTGTTTTAAAAAGAAATAATTCTCTGTCTGTTGGCAAAGCAAACTCTGGATTGAAAGGGGTGCTGTGGATCCTATGGAAATTACTTTTAGCATTCACATCAGGTGAGTTCCAAACTCACGTCCTATCACTCTCCCAACAGTGACCCAATTTCTTCACTGTTCCAACCATCAGATTTCACCACGTCCAGGCCTCCAGCTACACTGCAGGCCCCCTTCTTGTTTCCCTGCTAACTCTTCAAATTCTACTCAATCTACAAGGTCTGGCTCCGGCCCTAATTCTTCCACAAATTGTACCTTTTTCTTCTTTCCTACTGTACTTCTAAGCTATGCTTCATAATAATTAAACACTAAAATAACATTTCCCTTTGTATT
>NW_004624952.1:572801-635807 GCF_000247695.1 Heterocephalus glaber | reverse complement strand
GGGTGCTGGGACTGGCTGAGCTTCACTCAAGACATATATTTTATTATTTAAGAGAAAACTGGGAAAAATTTTGATACCTATCACAAGTCTCCTAGGACCTGGTGCACAATATAGGGGACCTGCATGATTGCACCATGATTCTATTTTCAATCCTTAAATGACTCTTTATCCACTTTCCAAGATGAACTTTCTTATATATAAGAAGCATACTTTTTCTTATGAGAGAGGACTGGAAAAATCTAGAAAGGTCAATGTAAATGAAAAAAATTAAATATATATGAGGAATGGACATGTCTGAAACTGACAGATGCAAAATAAATCCTTTATATAAACAAGGCAGCATTAGACCAAGCTCAGAATTAAAGCTAAAATGCTAATCTGAAAGGATAGGAGATTTTAGAGAGATGTCAAATCTCATGGGCCAGCAAATAAAATCTGATCCAGAATACTTATATTTTTGAAAGGCTATTGCAGAGTTGATGAAAAGGTACATATGTATACAACCACAACCACACACACACACACACACACACACACTATCAAATGTTCTAAGAGAATGGATTCTGAGAAGCTAAATCTAGAAAGATAAAAAAGGATAGAGAACAAAGAAAATCCTATTATTAAGTTTTTTAAATATTATGACAAATTTAGAGTTTCCAGGTAAATTTTCAATAACACACTTGTGTTTATATTGTATTTGGATGAGAGATTGCCTTATTAGTAATTTTTAAAAATATATATTTGTACATTGTCTCTGGAGCATAATGGAGACAAATGGTCCTGGGAGATTCACACAAGATTAGGCTCTTGGGAGTAGAGGGAAATGATGTGTGGAAATGGCCTTAAGCAGAAAAGACTGGAAGTAATTGCACACTGCTAAGATACCCATGAAAAGGTTTTCTAACTCCATTTTAAGGCTCCAGGTGACATAATGGTGAACACACTTGACCAAGAAGGGGGTCCATGGCTTAGAAAATAGAGTGATCCTCAGACTGGGCCTTAGAAGAAAATGCAGAGGTTAAGCCAGAAGCAGGTGATGACCTTTAGAAGGGACGTCTCCCTTTTCAGGAGCTACAGGCAATATTTGCAGAAACTGTCTAAAAATACAAGCATTTTCAATTTTTGTACGAATTGGAAATATCATTAGGTCAGGAAGGGAACCAGAGGCAATAGGGGTTAGTTAAGCAGTCAAACTTCAGGGAAGCTGTCATCAGACATACTCTCTTGACCAATAGCAGCCACCTAAGCTGGAAGTAAAAGCAGTTATCAAATCTAAACTACGCCAGCAGAGGGCAGTGCAGTGAAAGATCAGACACCAAACGGCTGGGGCCTAAATTTGGCAGGTGCAAATGCAAATCAGAACTCAAGAGATGGTAATGAACAAGGAATGCGGGATTGCCCGTGAGGTTGAGAAGATAAAGAAAGCTCATTGGGTCCACACTTGTGACAAGTGGGTTGTAGAAGTGTGGCAATTAGGAATTCGTCTCCACTTCACTTCAAAGAAGATAGACTAGTGGGCTCCCTCTTATGACTCCAGAGACAAGAGAAAAGAACCACAAGAAATTGGGTCCCAGACACTCTGTCAGGAATCTGCAACTGGCACCTGAGCTGAGGGCCTGGCACTCAGCTTTGTCCTGCACCTCTCTTCTAGACATAGGCTTGACAGTGTGGTGAGGACCGTGAGAAGCCCTTAGCCCATGTCTGCTGCCAACCCCCCGGAGGGCAAGGTAGCCTTCCCTGCTGCAAGGTGGAGAGAAGCAGAGATATTGCTTCCTTTCCTACTTACTGGAAATTCATTAAGCTTCCTCTTTAAAAAGAATTTGTTATGAATGATTTGTTTGTTTTGTCCCCACGGGGAGGATATAGAATGAGTGAGTATGAGTTTTTCTTTAAATCTATTGTCCATTCTGAGCTGTGAAGGAATCCTGGGAGCAGCCAGTATTGTTGTCCCTTATGACAGTGGACAGCAAGTATTGAGAGGGGAACGTGAGGATACTAAGACACCGGTATCCCCCACAAACTTCTAACACCCAACAGCCTTGCTGCACAGCAACTAGGGCTTAGAAAGAAGTGCATGCAGAGAGACACCCCGAGGCTCTGGGTGACTGCTCAGGAAGCATTCAGACCAGCTTTCCTTCTGGCAGGCAATGGGGTACACGACACTGCAGCCAGCAAGCTTACTAGTGTCTCACCCCGCACCTTTACATACTGCAGAGTCATTCATGCCCTGCTCCCTTCCTGCTGACCCTTAAATAAGCCACAAGTAATAGCTGATTGTAAAAGCTTTATGTACAGTGTGCAGTGCTTACTCACTCAAGACCTTCTCTCAGGCCCTCTGGTCCCTCTCTTCATTCTTTCCTGCTATATAGTTCACAAGTCATACAAGCTCTGATTTCCTTTGCTCCAAACTCTGGATCTCAAACCCAGACTGTGGTATCTATCTTTGGTCCTTTCAGATTTGGCAGGATTCAAAACCTAACTGACTCCTTGGATCTCAGAAACACAGAGGAGCCTTAACCCTGAGGGGTGGTCTTGGCCTCCAAGGAGGGCTCCCCTCCTTCCATGTGCCATGTGTAACTAGTCAATGAGGCCAGTTCTGCTCTCTACCAAAAAGGCCCAGCAGTTGGCACCAGCTTTGTGGGCTGTCTAGAGAAAATATCCTCTTCACAGTCTGACAGGTAGGCTGATGAAACAAGTCCACAAAGTAGCGTTGAACCACTGGTGTCTCTGACATCAGGATAATGCCAGATAATTCAAGATCAGTTGCACGTGAATTTAAAACAAGTTATTGCCATGGTGCCTGAGAAGTGGGAGGGGCAGGGGAAATAAAAGAAGGGAAAAGAAAATATATGAGAAAAAGAATAAATGGAAGCAAAGTCTTTGTAAATAGGGAAGGGTGGAGGGGGTGAATGGAGGGCAGGGGAATGAGGAAAACATAAGAACCAAGATACACCATGTAAAGGTATAAGTTCCCAATGATGAATGTAACTGTACTGTATACCTAAAATGTACCAATAAACTTAATGGAAAAAAAAGTTATTGCCATCGTGACTTTCAACTGAATGGACAAAAATAAGGACTCAATACTGTCTGAGATTTAAACTTGTACAACACATACAAATTTACACACACAGAAACCTTCCATAAAGACTGTAGCATCTTGAGTTTTTAGCTACCGTTAAGTATTTATTCAAGTATTGCCTTTGGGCAAAGTAGGGAGAAAGGCAGTTCATTCATTTTTCATCCTATTACCCCCTTAATTTTAGAGGCTGTCTTAAGAACAAATATCTCTACTTTTGAATAAATGTCTAGCTAAAGTTAAGCAACTCCATCAGTTTTACTTGGTTTTCCTTTCTTCTGTAGAAGTCAACCAAATATCAAGTTATTATAATTTATTGCATGAGTATATTACAGTTTTATTTAATGATTTTCAATCTTTTTTTTTCATGCATATATGTGCTTTGTTTCCAGTTTTGTGCTGTTATGCACAAATGCTGCATGAACATTCTTGTGTGTGTGTGTCCTGGTGCATATGTGCATAAGCCTCTCATAAGAGCACCTAAGCAGAATTATTGGTTGTAACATATTGTGTGATCAACTTTACTAGGTAAAGCAAAACCATTTTCCAATTTGGATTACCAGTCTATACTCTTCAGTCACACATGAGAGAAATCCCCATTGCTCTATTAAATCCCCATTGCTCTAAATTACTCCCCTGCCCTCAGAAAAAATTAATTTTTCTGATCTAGTAAATTTGTAATACTACTCCCCTGCCTCACTATGATTTTAATTTGCATTTTCCTGATTACTAGTAAAGCACTTTTCCATGAGTTGGTTGGACATCTGGATTTCCTTGTTTATGAAGAGCTTATTTAAATCTTTAAATGTTTTGCTATTTCCTTCTGGCCTGCCAAACATTTCCTTATTGATTTCTCAACATATTCAAAATGTATTCTCCATGTGGATTTTCCATGTTATACATGCTACAGATATTCTCTCCTTTAAATATGGGCTTTTCCCTCTCTTTATTAAGTATTTCAGTGTTCTTTTTTGTTTTGTTTTGTTTTTTGAGACAGGGTCTTACTGTGTTGCTAAGGCTGGCCTGAAATTCCTGAGCTCAAGCAATCCTCCTGTCTCAGCCTCCCAAGTAAGTGGAACTACAGGCCCATGACACCACATTCAGCTTGTCAAATCTTTTGTATACCTGGAATTTATTTATATATGATATTAAGTACAGGTCCTATTTTAATTTTTCCATATGAATTCCAAACTGTTTTAGCATCAATTTAATATACCCATTTGTAACCAGTGAGTTTCTAAAATTCTAGTAATTCATGATTTAAAAAGTTATATATCTGCATAATTATATCATCTTTATAACTCATACATGGATGTTAAAATTTATTAAATGTTTCTACAGAAATTAAATGTGATAGATCAATGGTCAACCTGGAACGCCCCGCTGAACTGAGTCAGCATGGTTCTGGGCGTGGAAGACCAACCTGAGGATTGTTGCCAACGGCATAAAAAAAGAACTGCAGGAGATCTATGCTGTTGATCTTCTTGGAGAAGCGTGCCACAGCTGGTTCTCCTGATGCAAACTTGGCTGTTCTCATCGTTAGAGGAGCTTGCGGCATCGCTGTTGCTGGGAATGGATGCTGTTCTTTCCAGGGGAGCTTTGGTCTTTGCCTTGAGCTTCGCCTCCTGGTTGCAGTGCAGATCCTTCAGCCTGGTGGCACAGGTTCTTTACCACACCAGCGCAGGTTTTCTGGCTTCCACCACTGGCCTCTGGGCCTTCCTGGTGCAAATCCTCAACAGAGACTTGCATGAGACATCGCTGTGGGCTCTGGGCCTTTGGCTGGACTCCTGAGGACATTGCCTTGGGTTCTAGGCTTTTAGCTGGACTTTTGTGGACATTGTCATGGGATCCAGGCCCTCAGCTGGATTCTTCAGTTCCCTGGTAGGTGAACAGATCTCTTGCACTCCTTTGCATTTGACTTTTAGGGTGACTATTAGAAAATAATCCTGAAAATTTTGTGTCCTGTATTAAATCTAATCCCTTGCACCTTGACAACAATATTAAGTAATTACATAATTTTCTCATTTACTATCTTAATGGAGCAAATAATGGATTTTTTTTGCTCAACATTATATGCCATGGATAAATCAACTATATGACAATGAATTATCCTTTCTCTACATTGCTAATATTTTATAATTTGATATCTATGTTCTTAAGTCATATTAGCCATTATACTTGTATTTTTCTTACTTCCTCCTGTCTAATAAAATTAAACAATAGTCTCCTTATCCCTTTCCAGGCCCTGGTAACCAACATTCTTCTCTCTCATTCTCTGAGTTCCTGAGATCATGCTATTTTTATCTTTCTGTGCTTGGCTTATTACACTTTATACAATGTCCTCCAGGTTCATCTGTGTTGTCACAAATAACTGATTCTTATTCCTCTCCTCCCTTCCCTCACTTCTTCCAGTACTGGAGGTTGAAATTAGGGCTTTCACACTGAGCTACATTCCCAGCCTCCACCCCTTTATTTTGAGTCAGGACCTTGCTAAGGCACTAAATTGGCCAGGCTGGGCTTGAACTTGTAATCTTCCTGCTTTAGCCTCCCAGAGTGTTGGGATTACAGGTGTGTACCACCACACCTAGGTTCCTTCTTTTTAAGGATGAATAGTATTCCACTGAGTATGGACATTTAGATTTATTCTACATGTTGGCTAGTGTGAATAATGCTGCAGTCTACATGGGCGTGCAGATATGGTTTGACATACTGATTTCATTTACCTTGGATCCATACCCTGTAGTGGGATTGTTGGATTATATAGTAATTCTATTTTTAATTTTTTGAGGAACCTCCATACTGTTTTCCAAAATCACTGTACTGTTACATTCCCACCAACAAGGTATGAGTTCTCTTTTCTCCATATCTTTTCCAATACTTATTATCTTTCATCTTTTGATAACAGAAATCCTGACAAGGGTGAGGTGATATCTCATTGTGGTTTTGATTTGTGTTTTCCTGATTTATGATACTGAGCATTTTTTTTCATAACCCCATTGGCCATTTGTATCTCTTCTTTTGAGAAGTATCTACTTAGAGTTGTTTTTTCCTTTTCAGTGCTGGGGATTAAACCCAGAGCCTTGAGCATTCCAAACGGGCACTCAGTGAACTATAGCCCCTGCCCTCTAATTTTTCTTATCAGAGACAAGGTCTCACCATGTTTCCCAGACTATCCTAAACACCCCATTCTCCTGCCTCAGCCTCCTGAGTAGCTGAGAGTACAGGTGTGTACAAATAGGCCCAGCCACTTGCCTACTTTTAAGTTAGGTTATTTATTTTATTGCAATTAAATTGAGTTCTTTATATATTTTATATTAACCCATTATATATGGTTTGCACATGTTTTCTTCCATTCTTTAGGTTGTCTTTTTAAAATTCTGTTGTTTTCCTCACTGTACAGAGGCTTTTCAGTGTGATGTGTTCCGATTTGTCCGTTTTTTGTTTTGTCACCTGTACTTTTGGAATCATATCTAAAACAATTATTGCCCAAACCAGTGCCTTGGAGCTTTCCTCTTATTTTTCCTTGTAATATTTTGACAGTTTCAGATGTTATGTTTAAGTTTTTATTTTAGTTGATTTTTTGTGTATGATATGAGATAAGGGTCTAATTTCAGTTTTCTGCATATGGATGCCCATAATTTTCTTTGCTCGTGCTGTCTTAATCTGATTTTTGCACAAGGGTTTATGAATTTAATAAAGTAAGTTGGGATATAGTTCCTCTCTTACTGCACTCTGGACTATTTTGTGTGAGATTATTGTATCTCCTTGAAACCTTTTGGATGTTTGGTACACTAAGATCCATCTAGGTCTGGATTTTTCTTGTGGGAAAATATTTTATTACTAATTTACTTAAGGGTTCTAGGTCAATTCAGTTTTCTTTTTAGGACTTAGCAGCTTTCTAGAAATTTTCCTGTTTCATCTAAATTTTCAAATTTCTTGGCATAAAATTCTTTGTAATATCCTCTTGTCTATACTACACATAGTTCTGTTTGCTCCACTACTGTCTCAGGTACCTTCTCATTACTGAGGTGCAATAGGAGACACACATAAACTAAGGGAGGAAAGGTTTATTTTGGCTCACAGTTTTTAGAGATTTCAGTCCATTGTCTGCTGGCTCCAAGCGAGGGCAGCATGGCAGAGGGGCATCACAAAGGAGAAACAGCTTACAGCATGGCAGCAGGAGGCATAGAGAGGTAAGGAAGAAGGAGGGAGATAGGCCTTTCAGGCCACGCCCCCAATGGCACATCTCCTCCACCAGGCTTCACCTTCCAACATCACGCTTAGCCATAAAGCCATCAGTGGACTAATCCACTGGAGAGTATAACATCCCCATGAGCCAATCACCTTCCAAAAGCCCTACCCATGAGTGCATGAGGCTTTAGGGGGACATTTAGATATAAACCATGACAGCTACCTTGGTTTTAATAATTTTTTTATTTTCCATTTTTATTTTGCTTAACCCTGCCAGAGATTTATCAATGTTCTCAAGCTTCTCAAAGAAGTAAATTTTGATTCTTTAGATGTTCTTGATGTATTTTAATTTCATTAATGTTTTTCCTATTATTTCCTGCGGACTTGCTGACTTAGGATGGTTATTTTGTTGCTGTCTTCAAGTATCACAAAACAGACATATTGTTCATTAATCTGCAACTTTTCTTCTCTTATAAGTAGTTAAGGCTATAATTGTTCCTATGAGTTCTGCTTTAGCTACATACCACAAGTGTTAGTTTTTATTGTTCAGTTCTAAGTATTTTCTGATTTTTAGTTTTTCCTTTGACCCATAGTGTTTAAAAGTTGATCTCTAATTTCTAAACTTGTTGGGCTCTTTAAAAAAGAACTCTCACTAAACTACATTGTGGTAACACACACACATACACACACACAAAATCATGTTACTTCAACTCTTTGAAACATTTTAGAATTTGAATTTGGTCTCAAAACAGAGCCATTACAAGGTGTAGTAATGCATGCCTGTAATCCCGGTTTTTTAGGAGGCTGAGGCAGGAGAATCAAGAATTTGAGACCTGACTCAGCAACACAGGAAAACTGTGTCCAAAAAAACAAAATCCCAGCCCCATTAAACACTGCCCTTATGGTCAGTATTTATGGTCAAGTGTTTTAACAATATTCTATGTATGCATTAAAATAATGTATAATTTATAATTGTTGGGTAAAAACAGTATGTCAAGTTTGTCAATTGTTCCATCCAAATCTTTAGTATTTTTACTGATCTTTCTCCTTGTTCTTTACTGAGAAATTCAAAACTCTTGTTATGATATTGGATTTGTTCCTATTTATTGTTCTGTAAATACTTGCTTTACATTTTAAGTTATTATAAGGTGTTTTCTTATGGAATTGTACCAACTTAACCTCCTATCAACATTATATAAGATGTTAGGCTTTCTCTTGGAATTGGTACTTCCATATTTCTTATGTTTTGCTAATTGAATAGGTATAAAATGGAACTATTTTTCTCTTTGGTATCGGGGATCGAACTCAGGATCTTGTGCTTGCTAGGCAGGCGGCGGAGAATAGGTATAAAATGAATCATGATTGTGATCATGATTTTTATTTTGGTGATTATTTATGTTATTGTTTAGCTCTGGAAAAGTTTATTCACCATATATTTCCCTTTTTGGAAGTTATTTATGTCTTGTCCATTTTTCTAGTCAGTTCTTTATTCGCATTTCAACTTAAGTGAAAATGTCATTTTTAAGTGTAGCAAATATTTTTTTTCTCAGTTCATTCTTTTTAAGGTGTCCTTTGGCATCTAGAATTTTTTTTCTTATTTTATTGCAGTCAAATGAGTCACTGTATTTCCCTTATGGTGGTCTCTTGGTGAACTATGTTTAAGAAATTATTTCCTAGTCCCCATAAGAAAGATATTCAGCTGCATTTTGCTTAAATGTCTTAAATTGTTTTTAAAATTTAAGCTTTTAATCCTTCCAGAATTTAAACATGGTATCAGGTATATACACTCTTTTTCCCCTCATCGATAAACATTTATCCTCACTTTGCTTATTAAATAGTCCCCACATGCCCCACTAATTTGCAATAGCACTACAGTCACACATCAAAGTTCCCTGTATTTGTGCAATTGTTCTTTTCTATTCAGTTTCTACTCTATTTGCCTATTTTCCTATCCCTGTTCATGTACTATACCATTTTAAGTATTATCATTTCATATTTACTCTTAATGGGAAAAAATATCTTCCTTCCTCAAAATTATTTTTTTTCCTCAAAAGTATTTTGTTCTTAGACTTTTACTTTCTATATAAGTTACAGATAAAGTTGTAAAATTAAATAAAATTAATATGTAAACATTAAATAAATTAAAATGTTGGGATTGTTAATCGTGGGTACACTGTATCGTAAGCCAATTTGTGGGTAACTGACATCTTTTCAATACTAAATGTAGCAACAGGAGAAATCATTCCATTTATTTAGGTTTCCCAAAAATGTCTTTCAGGAAAGTAGTCTAATTTTTTATGACCTGCTTTGCTCCCCCCTTTAGATTTATTCCCAGATACTTTATATATTGTATTATTCAGGTGTATCTTTTAAAAATTATTTTTCTAATTGTTGATGGCATCTAGAAATGCACTTCACTTTTATATGCTGATCATATATCTAGCCACAATGCCCAACTCTGTGTGTGTGTGTGTGTATGTATGTGTGTGTGTGTGTGTGCAAGGGATGGAACCCAGGACACATCCTCAGCCCTTTTTATTTTTTGAGACAGTGTGTCACTGAGTTTCCCAGGCTGATATTGAACTTGTATTCCTCATGCCTCAACTTCCCAACTAGCTGGGATTACAGGCATGTACCACCACACTTGGCTTCTTTTATTATTTTGAATATCTTTTTGGCAAATTGTTTTCTTTTTCTAAGTAAGTAATCATACCATATCAAATGTTTATTTTCTTCTTTCTAATCCTCTAGTGCCCTGTGTAGAGATGGTAATAGTGGCATGCTTATTTTTTTAACATTTTACAGAGGATGCTTCTTATGTTTCCACATTTGGGGTATGCTTTTTCCTATTTTTGTTTTTTATAGTTATTTTAATTAGGATAAGAATGTTCTACTATTTTTTCTTGAGTTTTTTTCACAAATGAATGAGGAATTTTCTTAATAAAGATGATCAAATCGTGTTTCTTTCAAATTTTTCCTTTGCTTTCATATCTTCCAGTTCCTTGCCTCTTTGTGCTGCCTTTAGTGTTACCTTAGAGCTGCCTCTCACTTCACTGATTCTTTAACTTTCCAATTTCATCCTTAAACTAGCTATGAATTGTTTACCAATTTTTTCATTTCTAAAGTTATAGTTTTTCCAAATCTGCTGCTTCTTTTTATGCTGTCTTGCAACTCGTTATTGTGGCGATCACATATTTTTTTTCTTGAAACATTTACTATCTCGGCATTCATATTCTGCATTTTATTTTATCAATACATAAAATGCTTAGTAAGCCTAAGTATGTTGCTTGTTATTTCTTCTTCCTTGTATTTCTGGTAAACAGTGTTTAGGTGAGGAAAAAAGGAACTATGGTAGATATTCCAAAGAAAATGTAACAGGATAATTTTGTTATACAGTGGGCCTGGGAGGAAAAAAATAAAGGCGGGGGAGGAGGAAGAGGAAGAAAGTGGAGCAGGAAGAGGAGAGGAAGAAAGATGATGGTGTCTAGACATTACTGATGGCCAGAAGCCAATCTTATTGCTAAGGTTGGAGAAGAGATCAGTTCAGTGGTCTTATGCAGACCCCACGCATATGATGCTGTGTATGAGACTGTTCTGATTACCACTGCTACTATAAACGACACCCAAACCCTGTGCTCCCACTGGTTCTACAAGAGTCTGGGGCTGCAGTCCCTCTGAAGTTGCCAATCCTGCTGAAGATGCTCCTGGGGCCCAAGGTCCCCCATCCGTATCTTGCTGACTCACCTGTGCTACTGCTGCAGTGATTTGCAAGGTCCTATCATTGCCAGAACCTAAGCAAAAATAAGACATGTCTCTCCTGCACCCACCCCCTCCAATCTCTATTTTTTCACCATTGGCAGATCCTGGCCACGAACAAGAAAACAGGGAGGTTAGGAAATACAGTATTCAGGCCTGCAATACAAGAATAGCAGAGATGTGTAAAAGTGTTGCTGAATGCCTCACAGACAAAAAGCCAAGGTAGATCCTTCGCATGAGCTTTGAGTGAGTTAAATCATGGTTGATTAAACAGCAGAAAACCTCTGGGTTGGGTTTTCTAACAGCATCAAGATGCTTTCCTTCAATGACAGCCCTTTGTGATAAATGACGCCGGTGTAGTTAATTGTTTTCAAGAATCTTTGAGTATGTTTGGGAACCTACACATGTCCATCTGACTGATCTTTTGCGTATTTTCATGTTTATTGTTTGTCTTCATACTGTTCACATGTATGTGTGTGTGTGTGTGTGTATGTGTGTGAGCAAGTGCACCCACGCTTGCCTATCTTTACCTTTCCTGGTTCTGTATCAGCAAATTTGACTTGTTTATCTCACTTTCTCTTCCTTGCTGTTTCCCCTTAGTTCCCACATCTCTAAATCCATGGCCAGTAATTTTGAACTGACAGATTTTCTGTACTTACTAAACTGTTTTAGAGTCTCAGTTCAAAATTTAAAATAGCAGATGAATAGATGATTTTCATCTTTCTCTCCTTAATAAACCAAATTTATTTTGCATGTGGGACCACACTTGAATTTTCTCCTAATAACAGCACAGGAAAAAAAGGTTTCTCTCTCCTGCTGTACAAACAATCCTATCACTGGAAATGGTATAAATAAGTTCCATGAATTGAAGTAGAAAAATGCTCTAGGTTCATTCTGGATCTGCTATTGCTGCCCACATCATTTTATCTGGATGGAACTCAGATTCGGTGTGGAATTCAGTCAGGCCTTAAATTGAGGGAGGGAGGAAAAAGATGGAGACCTAGATTTCACAGCTGACTTCCACACCTCACATGTGTTTTTAACAATATGCCTAGCTGGGTGTGGTGGTGCACACCTGTAATCTCAGTACTTGGGAGGCTGAGGCAGGAGGATCGCTGTGAGTTCGAGGCCAGCCTGGGTTACATGGTGAGTTCATGGCCAGCCTGAACTACATAGTGAGCCCTGTCTCAAAAAACAAAAACAAACAAAAAATCAAGTGTGGGCTATTTAGGTAGCAACCAAATCATCAGTCTCTTAAGAGTACTAGCATGCTCTCATCTTGGTGTGAATTAGAAAAATGTGTTTTCCCTGGGCAGGAGCAACCCCTCGAGATTAAAAATACTCTTTCCTCTAGGCAAGCACAGCCAGTGCCCATCTTCAGTGTGGCAAGTGGAGATGAGAGGATTTCATTCCGCACTTAGCTCTTGGCTGCGCACCTCTCAAAAGTACCAGGAACCATCTCCTGGAGACTACTGCATGGGTGTGGAAGGAGTGCTTTGATAAGCAAGCTGAGGTGGGGTGGAACCGCCAAGCAGTGGTAATCATCTCGATTCTGCCTCTCGGGAGGGCAACTACTTGGGAACAAAATTCAAAGCTGTAGCAGAGAGAGAGGCTGAAGGCCACCTGGAGGCCCTTCTACACCTCCTTTAGCATCCAACATCCTCCAGGGCCTACAATTCTGGGAATGGATGGTTCTAGGTTAGAGCATGATTTCCTAGTGTTAATTCTATAATTCCCCTGAAGAAGTCTGCAGGGACAGAGGTGAAATAGTGCTCTGGCATTTATTCTGGAAACAGTGCTTGCATTTCTGACTTGCATCAAATACTGGCTTTCTCTTCATTTTCTAGGGACAAGACAGACTTTTTGGTCAAGTGATGAAGTCAATCTTGTTTGTTTGTTTTTATAGTACTGGGGATTGAACCCAGGACCTCTGCTGACCTATATCCCCTCCCCACCCCGTTTTTAAATTTTGAGACAGAGTCATGCTAGGTCACTAAGTTGCCCAGGCTAGGCTCCAACTTGAGATTCTCCTGCCTCCACCTCCCAGAGTGCTGGGATCACAGATGTGCACCACCATGGCTAACTTTGGACTTAAAAGCTTTAAAGATGCTGAGATTCCTTTTCCTCATCTGTAGAATGGGCTTTGTTATAAGGACTAAGCATAGATGGGTTGAGAAGCTGGCACACGTAGGAAGCATGCAATCAGTGTGGCCAGGAAGACAGAAATGGGTGTGCTCACCTTCCACTCCCCCTCAGCCCAGGGCAGACATGTTGCTGGTAGCCCTTGCATTTGTGTGCACACTGTAGCTTTCAGGGTCCATAGGAGCCAGGCTGGGAAGGAAGTCATATCTGAGATTCGATTTGTCCCTTGGCTGTCACAATTCTCTCTACCTTAGGTCCTCAACTAAACGGTGCTCTTGTAGACTAAAGTGCACCTACTTATTCCTGAGGAGGAAGGCCACAGGAGGGTTAAGAACTTGTGCTGGCACAGAAACCCTTAGGTTTGAACCTCTGGCTCTATTTTCGATTTTTTTTTTCTATTCATGATGCCTGTCATAAAAGTCAGCCTCAGTTTACCTCAAGTGTAAAACTGGGATATTATTAATTTTTATCTTAAATAAGAGAATTTCTGGGTGCTTAACACTTAGTAAGTATTAACTATTATTACTAGGGTATCTGCTGGGTCAGTTGTCCCTGAGATGGTCTTTTAAAAAACCCTGCACCTGGCAGGGTCTAGGTAAGGGTGGCGACAGGAAGCCAGGGTGCAGCAGCCTGAGGCCCTGTGTGTATCTGCACTGTTTAGGATTAGCAGTGAGCTCTCCCAGAACTAAGGATTTTCGGGCGGCCCAAGAGAAAGTCTAGGAAGAGAGAGACAAAAATGAAGATCAAATACCCTGCCATGGGTGGCACAGTGGTTCACACCTGTGTCAGTGCTCCAGAGGCTGAGGCAGGGGCATCACCGAAAGTTCGAGGTCAGCGGGGGCCACAGAGCAGGACCCTGTTTCAAAAACAAAGCCTTCCCAACAAACAACAAAACAAAACACCCCGCCGTGAACAGAAACGTGAACTAAGGTTAGTCAGGGAATTGAGAGGCTACAACTGTACAATAGTTATGGGTTCACACTCCAGGTAGGAAGGACTTTCTGGCCACACCCATCCCTCTTGCAAGACTTGCTAAGAAGCTAGGGACAGGAAACACCAGACACACATGACAGCTCTGATGACTATAAAGCTTCTGCCGGGTGTTCCAGAAATCAAGACCACAACACATAACCATCACTGGCCCAAAGGTGAAGAGATGTAACTATTACATTTCCACGGGTTTGAGGTCAAGCAGCTTGTCTTTTTCCCCTGCAGAAACAAGAGTAGGTGCTGAACATATATAAGCAGTAGAGGCAGGAAGGTCAGAGGGGGATAAATAGAAGATTTGCAGTCCTCCCCCAGCCCCCTCTCGATCAGCAAATCTCAAATAAGGGGTTATCCATTGTCCAGGGAACACCTCAAGCCATCTCCACAATCTCCTGCCGAACCACCCGGTGTCCACCAGGGGTGCTGGGGTGGAGGGCAATGCGTTTCTCTGTCGGTGATTACCAGAGTCGCAGGCGTGGAAATTAGGCCACCAATAGGGCAGAGGGAAAAGCCCCCACCTCGGCCCCTGCGCTGTGGGAAAGCGAAGGCCGAAGGGGCTGCGGGGCTCGGCTGCAGGCCCAGCCTGAGGCTCGCTCTCCGGTCGCACTCCTCTTCCCTTCCCACTCCCTCTCGGTCCCCGCGGGCGGGCGCGTGCGGCCGGCGCTCCTGC
Source organism: Heterocephalus glaber (assembly GCF_000247695.1). The sequence goes on along the minus strand of NW_004624952.1, from coordinate 620,982 downwards.
AGAGGGAGCTGTGCGCCGGATCTAGCTCGGGCACGGCGAGTCCGCTCCCTCTTGCCGCTGTTAGGCCCGCCCGCCAGGGAGGGGCTCGCGGCCGTGCCGACAGCTGCTTCCTGCCGGGCTCACATCCTCGCGCGGAGGCCACCAGGCTGGTCGTGAGCCCGTGGCCCAGAGCCATCCGTCCGTCCGTCTGCCCGCGTCCCGGCTCGCCCCGCGGCCAGCCCGGGCCTCGCGTCTGCGCCCGCAGCCCCTGCGCGCCCCGGCCATGCTGTCCTTCCAGTATCCCGACGTGTACCGCGACGAGACCTCCGTGAGTCCCCTGCCGCTCCCCGAGTCCCGGCAGCCGCCGCCAGCCGCGCCTCGCCCCTCTCCCCGCAGCCCCGCTCCCCTCGCCCCTCTCCTCCCCTCCCCTCCCCTCCCCCGGCCTTTGTCTGCACGAACCGGGCCGGGAGCGCGGTCTCCTCCCCGCCGCGGGGTCCGGGGGCGGCCTCTGTCGGGCTGTGGGAGCCGCCTGGCCGCTCCCTAACATCACTGGGGATCAAGGGCAGACGCCCGGGTAGGCATGGGCGCCGTGAGCGAGCGAGGAGACAGCAAGTGTCACTGCTTTTTGACTAGAGAAGCCTTTTGGTTTAAATATGGTGGTAGGAGAAAGTGTACAGTACTGTGTTTCCATGTGTTGGTCCATGTGTTGGTGTGAGATGATGCAAGATTGAAAAGCGAAAGCAAACTTTCAGAACTTAGAATGTTGACGTCCTCAGAGTTGGAGCTCATTCATTCGTTTTAAACCTAACCTGCCCTGGGCTGAGCGCAGGGTTTGGTTGCTGGAGGGCTGCAGAGGTGGAGAAGGCACAGCATGGGCCAGACTGACCCTTTTCAAAATGAGTAGGTTTTGCCTAGTGGGAGATGAGCTCGAGGTAGATGTTGAAATCCAGTGAGTGAAATTCTGGATAAACATCATTTTTGTGTGTGTGTAAAAATTAGGCTGGCATTATAAGAGCTGGACTGAATCCAAACATCGTGGTCATGATTCTCTTAGTACATTTCTCAGATTACTTGAGATAGAATTAGGGTAGAAGCATTTTTGTATAATAGTTTTTCTCCTGTTTGTATTGACCTTATTTAAACGGGAAGTCTGTACCCACTGTATTTGCACATTGGGGTAAAGGCTGCTGAGGTGTTAAAGGACATATTGTTGAGACTTCCAAGTGGCTCTGAGACTGTCGTGGTTTTTTGACCAGTGGCCATCAGGTTAACATGTTCCGCAGTCTGTTAAGCCGCTTGCTTATTACTTTCCCCCTAACAGTGCGAGAAGCTCTTCCTGTGGTCCAAAGGGTTGTTTCCCATGTGTATGGGAGGAAAGGGGTCCTGCTGGAACAAGAGAGGATGGATTAAGAAAGAAGGCCTGAGTGCTAGTTCTAGTTTTGTCACTCCTTGCTGGGGTCACTTTGATCTCTTCCCTGTTTTTGCACCTTATATATGGACTCTAGGGCTGACCATAGGGCTAAGTTGCTTGCTGTAGTAAGTTGTCATGCATCCATTCACACAAGGGTCTACTTCTGCAGCTTGCCAGGCCGTAGAACCAGCAAGGCAGGTAACTATCTTGTTTCTAGTTTTGACACTCGATTTTTTGGAATAAAAAATTATAAAGCACTACACTGTGATTTGATAAGTACAGTTGGGTGTTTGTTTTTTTTTAAATTTTTAAGGGAGGTTGCTTTTTGTTTAGTTTAACCCCACTCTGGGTACCAAAAACCCTGTAGTTCCTTTTTGTTTAACAATATCTGAAAGGGTTAGGTAGGAATTTTTTTTTGCACCGGGTCTGGAACTCGGGTCCTTGCGCTTGCGCAGCAGGCGGCGAAACTACTGAGCTAAATCCCTGGCCCTAGGTAGGAATTTTATGAAGACATCTAAAAGGTTTCAAATCATTAACTCAGAAGGTTGTGTTGTGGATTTTTTTTTTTTTTTTTTTGGTACGGAACTCGGGACCTTGTGATGGCGAGGCAGGCAGTGGAACCACTGAGCTAAATCCCCAGCCCTGTGGTGTGGATTTTAGTGCTCTTTAGTTTCTTCTCATCCAAAAAGTTCAAGATAACCCTAAGCCTCATGAGTGAGGGGATGTAGCCCAGGTCCAGCTTCTCTTTTGTGGCTCCTGGTGCATTTACACTGCCTTCTTAGCCTAAACACATCTTTTCCTGCAGCAAGGTTCTGGTTACTAATTACTAGGTTTAACTTATGCATTTGCTTAAATTGTAGCCTTTGGTTTGGAGGGTGGGTTTGTTTCCCACCAGCATGTGCTGGAGATTGCTATAGCTGTCTATCTTTCACTTGAGCATCTTTCAGCCACAGGCTCAGCAGTCTCCTGGGGAATTATGGAGTTGGAGCATGAAAGGTTTTTGGTGGAATCTGCCTTCCTGGGCAGAATTTGGAAACCATGGGTCTTCTTGGGGAGTGCCATTGACCATTCTATGTTCACATCAGTAAACTCAAGCCTGCCTCAGGGGGCTCATAGCTGATGGAAGGGTGCTGGGTGAGAGAACAGAGAAGAGACTAGGACTGATTTCCGTTAGGAGAAGGAGATAATTGAGCCTGGAGATTGCAAGTTGGATAAGGGAGAAAGGACTTTCCTGACAAGAAGACTGAAATAAAGCAAGTGTGGTCCTTTGTGGAAGGTGGGTTAGTAAGCAGGCTACTGTGATCATAGATGGGTAAGCTTGGATGGGGCTGGGAGGAGGACATGACCAGCTCTGATGGGTCTGCCTGCTGTGTGTTTGAGTCTACCCTTTCTCCTGAAGGTAAAATCTGAAACAGGATTAAGTAGTACTATATATCAGAGTCTCTATTTTAAAGCCTTTTGAAGTGAGGAATGGTTTGCAAACTTAGAATAATTAGATACTGTGTGAGTTGCATTTAAGTTATATAGCTATGTGAGATCACGCCATGTGTAAGGTATGGTCTTGTAAAAGAAAAATTGGGGGAGGGTCTGGGCTGTGGCTCCTGGGATTGTCCTAGAGAATCTGTTCCTCGTCCTGCTTAAAGATATCTTTTCAATAACTGACCTCAGTCGCCTTCAGATAATAGAGCCAGGTCTGGAAAACAGGGCTGTTTCCTAGATGGTAAATGCCATTTAGGGAGTCTGATCCACTGGGTTCTGAGATGGAGTCCACCTGCTGTTTTACACCTGACTTGGCTCACAAGCTGAGTGATAGAGCAGGGTGTTAGGTCCACAAGCTTTGGCACTAGCTATAGGTGGGTGGCAGCCCACGTGTAATCTCAAATGAGTTAATGTGGATGAAAACTATGGCACAATATTTAACTCATAGTACTTTCTGCATAAATAGTAAATCTGTTGGTCTTTACCTTTATAAACCTCTGAATTACATTTTGCAATCTGTTAAATAGGAATATCAACAACCCTTCTATAGGGATATTCAATAAATATTTATCACTTTGGGTCAGGCACTTTGTAACACCTTCACTTAATCATACAGTTAATGTGATTTCCAGTTAATTTTTCTACCCATCCAGGTATGGATGAGGCCATTTTTAAGGTGTCTGGTTGTGTGCCCACTGTGGGCATGTGGCCCAATCTTGTGGCTGGCATTGCTCCCTAAAATGTTGGATTGGAAGATCCTTTACAACTTAAAATTATTCTGATTTTGTATTGTCAGGGGAAAGAAAGTTGTTATTGTAAGCTATTTTATAACCACATCAAGGTATGTGAAATGTAAAAGACTTACAGATGAGAAGAAAAAAGTTTTCATTAAGTGGTGATCAGCTAAAGATTGAAAATTGGTGATTTAATGAAGACCTATCAGGAGAGATTTTACTCAGGTTTATGTCCCTTGTTCTTGTCAGCCAAATATGAAAACAGTTTTAGAACTTTCCATCATATCTGCCCATCGATTGAGTTGTGCATTTCCCAGTTCTTTGACCTGGCATCAGAGAGGACAGACACAGAAACCTGGTCTGGTAGGCTGGGGAGATTGTTCTCACCTGACAGCGGCCATTGCTGGAACTTTGATGATGTTGAAATGTTCCTTTTTTAGGAGCGTGTACTTTTTCTAAAGAGTAGCTCTAAGTATTCTGGTATTTAGAACGAAGCAAGGAAGAGACAGATTAAAAATTCATCTGAGATAGAAGTAATTTTCCAGACAGTCTGTGTACAAGGAAGCCATAACCAGAATGTTAGAATCTTTCACAGACTTGATTGGAAAGACGTTGTCAACATGGTTTCAATTAATAGGATTAATCTTGATCATGTGGGGCAGAGAGGTTTCTTAATGGTTTTCTTTTGGATAATTTCTTTAGGCAGAGTGGTGACAAGCTGACCCACTTGTCCTTCCAGTTCCCTCAACTATTTACTGAAGCCAAGCCCCAGAATTTGTGCAATCAGAAGTTCCAGGTGGCAGCTCCAGAAATCTTCCCCTCAAATAGGCTCTTTTCACGTAAAGATATTTATTTCTTCAAATATTAGGATAGTCTAAATGTGGGATGCTTTTGTGTCTTCCTGTTGTAAACAATAAAAAAAGGCATTTCGTAGTAGTATGTAAAAAGGAAAACATTTTAGTGTAAAAATGTTTTAATTACATGTAGGTTAGCTTTTTTAGCTGGTCACAGAATCATACTGCATATTCATTAACTTTTTGGGGGGGTGATTTAGACTTAAAAACAAAACAGATCTTATGCTGTGTTGAAGAGACACTTTCTAATCGTGGGCAGGCTGAGCAAGGACAGGAACATAAGTACACATACAGTGGCTCCCTCCCAGGCTCTCTTTCTGGCGTGCCCACTGCATTGTGTCCTTCTGAACTTGGCGCCTGACAAAACATTTTCAAGTTTCTTTAGCACAGTGGCAGCCCTCTGTTTTGTGTTGTACAGACAAAGCCCTTTCCCATTCTGACCTTTCATCTGTCTTCCCTCTCCAATGAAAACATTCTTTTCAGGAAGAATGTCTTGACACCTTTGAGAACCTGCCAGTTTTGGTTCTTGTAATTTGGGCAGACATGTTGCCAATGAGCCAATTAGTATTTTTGTCTGTCTCTTTCCTATTTCCCTATCGCTTTCAGAAAATATTCATTTTAATTTCGTTTATTTTGTCTTTCACAGGTACAAGATTATCACGGGCATAAAATTTGTGACCCTTATGCTTGGCTTGAAGACCCTGACAGTGAACAGACAAAGGTAATTTGGCCTTATAATTAAAGATGAGCAACCATTAATAGTCAGCACCAAATTCTAGACATCAGTGACCATGGCTTTTGCTTCCTGCTGTCTCCCTGTGTTTTCTGCTACTGGACAGAGTATATACTTGTTGGTAACGCCACTTTTTGTCAAATGATTCATAGGAAAAAAAGACAAATGAATGTTTTAGTCTCCAGAAAAAAAACTAGGTACAGAGTAATGTTTATGGTTTGTAGTGACACCAAAGAACCAAGTTTTTGAAAGCATTATAAGGAAAGGTAGAAAGAAAACTGATTTTACTAGAGCAAACTGATGTGAAGGAAAATATGCCCAATACAGTTTTTTTTTCCCAGAAGAAAGAAAATCTTATATATTGTCCAAATATCAGGTCTTGAAAACCAAATGCTATTCTTGGTTACTTATTGATTTTAACATGACAGGTAAATAAAAATGAAATTATAAATATAAGAGAATTTTATATTTTATAGAAGTAAGGGGTGGAGGAGAAAATTTTCTGTTCTGTCTAAAAACATATAAAACTTTCTATTCTTTTGAAGAAGCATGTAGTAGTTCAAGAGTTCAGCAAAGTCTCGTTTCATTAATGAAGCTGCCCCTAAGTGCTATGTTCCCATGGATATTTTTTCCCTCCTTCCAGTGTATCTTATCACTTTATATACTTTACATAGTTAATTAAATTTAATTGGGAAGGGGAGTAATGTTCCACAAATTCATCTCAAGTTCTTTGACTTTTATTTATAAGTATACTGCATGTTACTTTAGTACATAAGAACATGTACACTATTTCTAGTATCTTCATCATTCTCTATATGAGCTTTTTTAGAGTCTGAGTACATTTGCTATTTGAAAAAAGAAAAGGTCAAATGCTCTTCAGACCTGCAGCCTCCAAAAAGTTGTGCTTTCGCTGCTTGGTACCTCGGGGCCCTTGCCACCATCTACACCAGTCTTCCTTGGAGAATTCAGATTTCCAAGACTGTTCAGATCTGCCATGCACCTGGCTGGAGGAATTAAGATCCCCCTGTCTTGACAAGAAAAGGAGTAGGGCAACTAGCTTAGCCAGGACATGTTGATGTGTGGCAGAGGAGAAAGTGGAGGAAGACCTTCCTTCTACTGGAGAAAATTTCACAGCCATCTCTTCCTTCTGTGCTGTGGACTGGCTTACCTGCTTTCCTGTCTGTCATCCTCACCTGTTTGTCACAACTAGCATCTTCTCCTTCATCCATTGTGGAAGCTTTTATAGCTTCTTCCTTAGCTTTTGTCCCTGAAGTAAGCACTGCTGTTGAGATTTTCTAATGATCTGCACTTCTAGCTACAATCCTATATTTTCTCTACCCTAACTCCCTTCCAGAAAGACAGAGGTCTCATGGATGAGAATGCCTGATATTTGGGTTCAAACTATTTCTTCTAAGAAGCATTGAGTTATAAAAGTAAATGGGTAGAAACTCCAAGGTGAGGAGCAGATGTGTATCTTTGGGAATGGTGAAGGCTCTGGTTCTGCAGATAAGGTCAGCAACAGAGGGAACAGGTGAGATTGTTTTTTACCCTCATTGGCCACAAATGACCTTCATAGTTCAGCATTGGACTGACCTGAGACCCAAGGGATTGAACCTGAGAAAGGTGGGTCATAGGTAGCTGTGTATCCTGTAGTGGGCAGAAGCTACCAGAGAAGAAAATGAACTTCCTTTGCATCCCTTGGAAAATTACCTCAAAGACATGATGATTTCTTTGCCTGAGATGTTGGGTACAACTTTGATTTCTGCAGACTCTGCTCGTGATTGAGTGATTCAGCAGTATCACAGTGACCCAGATTTAGTTTATGTGTTGACTGTGACAGGTCCCATGGATGGAAAGCAACTTATTAGTGAATATTAAGCTTCTAATTAGTGCATGAAACTTTGTTAGTGATACTACATTAAGCCCTGATAGAAGCTAATGTTGGAGGGTACACTTTTTATAGTATACATTTATTATTGGATGTGCATGCTCTATCTCATTTAATTCTCAAACTTAGAAGTAAATCTTTTTATCTTGCCCACTTTACAGATGAAGAGATTGAGGTACTAAGTGATTAACTTGCCCAAGGTCATTCATCTAGTGAGTGAATACCCTGGAGTGGAAGTCAAGTAGCCCAGAAACTATTTCTAGGGTTACACTAAGAAATGAAAGTAGGGGTCTGTTACTATGGCAAATGCTTGTAAACCTGCTACTTGGGAGGCTGAGGTAGGCAGATCCCAAATTCAGGGCTAGTCTAGGCAAGTTGGTGAGACTCTGCCTCAAAAATAAAGAAATAAAATAAGAGCAAAAAGACTCAGTGCCAGGGGCTGATCAGACCCTCGGATACCTGTGGAGGAGGGGGTGACAGGGAATAAAGAGAGACAGACATATTCAAGGTATAAGGGGGACCAGGAGGAGGATGCCTCTAATGGACAATAAACTCTGTGGTTGACCCACTTTTATTAGCCAGCAAGAAGCTCAGGGGGAGGGGTTATGTACTTTTCCTGAAACAGTGACTGCAGTAAGAATGGGGCAGTAAAAAATGAGGAACAAGTTAATCCTCACAAAGGGAACAAGTTAATGGGGAATTAAGTCTTTCCCCATACCTAGATTCCTGCAGTCTTTTTGTATTATTCTCAGCAGATATTATCTTGCTTAGGAGCTATGATTATGAGCTTTCCCCATACAGCCAGGAAACATGCAGCCTCCCACGTATTTCCTTATTCCTAAAGCAAGTGACACTGGCCTCAAGACTGCGGCACCTAAGTTGAGTAGCCTGGTCCCCAGCAACTGGTTTGTAATAGCTTTGGGTATGTAGACTACAGGGTTTATTCATGTCTGTGTCTGGACCCTGGGCCAGTCCCCAGCCCCAGGCTAACCTGTTCAGACAGCCTGCTATAGGTGTTGGGGTGTATAGCTTGTAACTTCCCTCTGCATCCTATGACCTACCTTATACTTCTCTAAACAAGCTTGTCAATGGGGGCATTGAATCATCTGGGCTTGAATGGGTTAAACTTCATTCTTAGATCAAAAAGTTGGGTGTGTTTTTGTTTTCTTTCTTTTGGGGCGGAGGGGGGAGTGTGCAGGGGAATGCTGGGGATTGAACCCACAGCCTGGTGCGTGCTTAGCAGGTGCTCTACCACTGAGCTACACCCTCAGCCCTCCAAGGTATGTTTTTGTCTTGTCTTGTCTTGTCTCTTTTGAGTCAGGATCTTCCTGTGTAGCTAGCCTTGAAGTTAACTCTGCAGTCCAGGCTGGTATCAAACTCAAGGCCATCCTCCTGCCTGAGACTCCTCTGAGTGCTGAGATTATAGATGTGCCACCATGCCCAGCATAAGGTGTGTGGGGTTTTTTTGTTGTTGTTTTTTTTTTTTTGTACCAGGGATTGAACTCAGGACCTTGTTGCTTGGGAGGCAGGTGTGTTTTTTTAATAAGGAAAAATACAGCACAAATGATTTTCTACCCATGGTCCTAAAAGCGTATCTACAAAAGTATGTTAGCCAAACCTTGGTATGAAGAGAAAAATGTTTCTATATCTTCCAAAACAAAGAAAAAGCTGTTTGTTAAATTTTCAATAATAAGTCAGAAGTGTGAACCCTTTGTAGCTCTTTTATACTGAGTTTAGAAATGCTACCAGTTTTGACAGTGTGTAGTATTTAAAGCTTTATCTTTTACAAATGAATGTCAGAGCACACTTGTAACTTCAAAAATTCTCAAAAACATAGGCTGGAGGGGGGAGGGGTAGAATCTGGGTGAATTTTCAAACTGTCGGGAACTGTATATCCCTATTTATAGCAGATATTCCAAATTATAGATCACACATGACTCATTTGATTCACTGAAGCAGATCTAACCCTGATAGGAGAATTTAACAGGTGTTTTGTAAAGAAGAAGCAGTAGACCAGCACTGCCCAATAAATACATAATGTACTTTGCAGCATGTATATACCAAAACTGGAATGATACAAAGAAAATTAGCATAACCCCTCTGCAAGGATGCCATGCAAATCTGTGAAGAATTCCATGTTGTTTAAAAAAAGGTGCATAATGCATGTGTAATTTAAATTATTCTGAGCCACATTAAAAAATGTAGGAAGTGGAATAAATTCCAGTTATACATTTTATTTAATTGAGTATATGCAAATAATTTCTACATAGTCAATGTAAAATATTAACATATTTATTTTTTCCAACTGAATTTTCAAAATCTAAGATGTATTTTATACTTACTGCTCGTGTGAGTACAGATCAGCTATTTGTCAGTATGTGGGAGCCAACATGTGGCTAATGACTAATGTGTTGGATAATGAAGATATCAAATCTTTCTTTCATTTTTCTTTTTTTCTGGTACTGGGGATCGAACTCAGGACCTTGTGCTTGCGAGGCAGGCTGCAGAGCCACTGAGCTACAGGTGTAAAAAATATAAATAAAAATTGGTAGCTTAACACAATTTATCTCAGGAATTCAAGAACAGTTTAATGTTAATATAAATAAATTCTATAAAGTCACATAGCTATCCTAGTTGATTAAAATTAAATTAAAATTAAAAATTAAAAGAATAACTGCTTGAACAAGATGACAAATATCTTGCAAAGTGACAACTTAAACAAGAGGCTAGAATGTTCCCTGTCAGTGTTATTTTTATATGTCTTGCAAAGCTTTGACCAATACAGTAAAACAAGAACCAAAATTTGGTACAGGAGAAAATAAAATCATCATTAATGATGATGCACTCATGTGTCTAGAAAACCCAAGGGAAATAATTGAAAACTTACTAGAATGAGTGAGTTCAGTAAAGTGACTAGGTATAAAATAAATATAAAATCAGCAGTACTTGTATATACCATCAGTAATGAAAAAAACCCATTTGATAGCAACAACAAGTAGATATCTGAGAATGAAGATTTCAAGCCCACTGGAAGGGTAATAGTGTCACTGTCACACACAGGAAGATCTAGGGCTGGGGATATGCAGTGGCTCACTGGTAGAGTACTTACAGCTAGCATGCGTAGGGCCCTTAGTTAATCCCCAGCACTACATTTAAAAAAGAAAAAGAAAAATAGAAGACGATCTAGAAAAAAATCTGGTTTGTATCATTTGTAGTAGTGAAAAACTGAAGTAATCATTTCCAACAATAATTAAGTCATTGCACATAATGTAACTTATTGATGAAACACCATGAATATATTAACAGGTTGGGTTATAATACTTGCTTACTAACGTGAAATGGTGTGTATAGTTGAACATTAAGAAGGTACAAGATTACAGTGTTCCAGATGATTATTACTTTAAATGAATACCTTTGTGAAACGTATGCTGGAAGAATCAATATAGAAACAAACTAAACACCAAGAGTTAAATGAAGGAAAAGCTCTAGATTAAAAACATTTTAGATTCTAAGTGTGATATGCTCTACCCCAATGTCTTAGTAACTCAAGCCTCCAATCTACTAACAAGGCTCTGATAATGTCCCTCCCTTCTCGGACAGTAATGTGCATGTGGCGGACTTTATAATCTTAGCATCTTAAATTTCTCTGTGGTCTGGGTACTTTCTTCCCATAGCAAATGTCCAAGGGGAGCTGCAGGGACTTGAGTTACCAAGACACTGGGATAAAACAAAACCAGTGTCTTTCCTTGGCAGAGAAGATTTAAATGTTAAAGGACTTCTGATCCTCTCTAGGATTTTTAAATATCCTAGGATTTCTCTAGATATTTTGTAATTTCACAGAGGTAGTGGAGAACAAAGTTTAGGGAGATAAACTCTTTTCTCTGGTGGCCTTCCTTGCCTATGCTGCAGTCAGTTTTCTGTTGCTTGCTTGCTTTTGCTCCCCCTCGCCCTGCAAGGACTCTCGGGCCTTTGGAGTTCGTGTACATTACTCTCATCCAGCATCTCAGATCCTGGGGGGATATTAGGATTTATTCTTCCTTCCCTCTTCACCCATGTGCTGCCAGTCAGTCCACATTGCATCCTTTGCTCCCCTTCCTGATAAACTCTTCTCTTATCTGGCTGGCTTTTGCCACTGCAAGTTCCGGGTAGAAGCAACATCCTTGCAACCTTCATCTCGCTGTCTTATCCCGCTTTATTGTGCCTTCATGCTCATAGTTGAATATTCTAGGAGTTGTTACTGAGTTACTGAAGAAGACATATACAGAGAAAGGAGACATTTTGAGGGGGAGGGGGGACCTTAATTGTGATGAACTGATGAGTTGGGCTTTGTCTGGAATTCTGTTCTGGCAACTCTGCCTCTGTTGTTATACTAGTTAACTAAATGTAGACTATCAGCTCTATATATTTGATGACTAGTTGTTGTTTTTTTCTATGAGAGCTGCCTTGGGCAGAATGAGAAAACGAACAACTTCATTTTCTTCATGTTTCCTGAGAGAATTAGTAAAGAACTGAAAAACTGAAAAAACTTTCATATATAATCACTTGTTCTAAAACAAGAAGATAAAGTTGCTATTTGTTTCAGAGAGGACCAAAGGAATATACACTGTAGGTCTCCTTTTCTGGGACATTATGTGCTCTCCCTTCCCATTCTCCCATTGACTGAGTGGTTAAAGGTGGCCCCATTACATCAGCTGGCAGAGAAGTAGAACAGAAATAATTGGATTTTGCAGAGTAAGAAACCTGAAAATGTCTCCTCTTCCCTTGTCTCAACACTCTTTCTTTCTTGGCAGGGGAGAGTTAGATGTTAAAGGACCGATCATCTCTAGGGTATTTAATAACCTAGGATTTCTATGAAGATATTTTATCATTTCATAGAGGTCAGTGGAGTACAAAGCTCAGGGAGATAAACACCTGCTTTCACTGGCACCCTTCCTTTTCTGTCCCCAAATCAGTGTTCTGTTGCTTGCTTACTTTTGTTTTTGTTTTTTGTCCTTTAAACTTAACCCTAGGTGTGTGTAGCAAGTTTTTGCTTGGTTCTGGTGTAGCTAGGCCAGGGCCTCCCTGTACCTGTGTTTTCCCTAGCATGGATCCACGGTCATCTCTGGAGGAGCTCTGGTTGAGGTAGGTGAATTGAGGTTCCTCTGATTGCCTCTCCCAGTGAGGCAGCTGCACTGTCAGGCTAAAGGAGAAGCAGGAGATTGGAATCTTCCTTCCAGGACTTCCAGGACCACTAAGAGGTGGTATGTGTCTCGAGGCCAAGAGATGCCCATTAAAGCTTATTGGTGGAGCTGCAGAACCCCAGACATCAAAGGTATTAAAATCTTGTTTAGGTTTACTGTGTTCTTTGAAGGCTTTACGACAGACCAGGAATATCCTCTTTGTAGATCTTTATACTATGATGATACTCTCCTTTGATGCTGCTTCTATGTTGATGTTGGAGTATTTGCCAGATGGGGTCAGGGGTCAGAAGTCACAACTTGTAGTCCATGGTCTTCTATTTTATTCTATGGATATGAGCTGTCTAATCTGAGATTCATTTTCTTCATTTATAAGAAGAGTAAAATCCTGAGCTTTCATTTAGCTATAAGGCATAACAACGTTCATGTGAGAAAATGTGTGTTAAATCCTTTTTGCATGTAATGAAGATGCTGTTTGGTATTAAATGTATTGGGATACAGACCTTCCAACACTTTCCCCCTAGCTGCTCAGAATATTGAACTTCAAAGACCTATCTTTTTATTTCATTCACAAAAGTTAGCTGGATTTTCCTTTTGAGTTCTAGGTTTTACACACACACACACACACACACACACACGCACACAGACACATGCTCACCATTGATTTTTGAACGGAACTGTGACTTGTAAGTATGGTTTCATTATGTGGGGATTAAACTAGTCCAAAGACCACCTTCAGGCTCTTGGTTAGCATCTTTTTAAATTGCTACCTTGTGAATCCAACCTTTGAGGCTGGCCTGTGAAAACACCCTTCCATCCATTCATTACTATATATTGCCCCATATTATCTCAGCCTCCAGGACTTTTTATGTCTCAAATATTGCGTTACCTCCTGTGGGACTATTGAACCTTATTACAGTGTGTAAGCATACATCTCATAAACCCAAACTTGAAATATGTATTTAGGGGACAAATTCCTTTTGATGTCTGGATGGGATCATTGTCAAAGGTATGAGGAAATTGCTGATGCCAAGTCACTCATCTCTTCTAAGCATTTCTTTCCCCCTTTTTAAAAAATCTCCTTTCTCTTGTTGTCTGTAGCAGAATTTTTGATGGAAGCAGCAGAAACTGATCCTTGCCAAGTTAGGCAAACAGGGAATTTATGGCAAGGATATAAGGGCAGCTCCTGGGATGGCCAGGCACGGGACAGGCAGGAACCAGATACCTTCTAAGGCTCTAAGGCTGGAAGTCCCACTTTGCACCCAACACTGCTAATGGCGTAGTGATTTCCTTGTTCAAGTGACCTGTGTCCCTTGTTCAAGGGACCTGTGTGCCCAGAGAGGGACTCTTGATTGAGCAAGCTCCAAACATTTGCTCACTCTGTGGGTGTACTGCTGCAGTCATATAAAAGATTTAGTAAAGTCCCCAGGGACTCTCTTTCAAGCCTGTAGTAGCAGGACAGCTGCCTGGATTTTACATCCCACTTAAAAGGGAAGGAGAGTTGATGCTGGCTGTCCCAAAGGCCACAGGAATACTAATCTCATTCTCTCTCCATATGTACTTCAATAACTTCCATTCCCTTGCTTCAATCTTCTGTCCTCAGTTTACCTTGTGTTCCCTCTGCCAGGTATTAAATTAAATGATGCAGGTGAGCTGTCATAAAACAGACAGATGTGGTGCATGCCAGCACGGAATTTACATGGTAGCCTGGGAAGACAAAAGATTCCAAATGGCCAAACCATTTCCGCTTGTGCCATCAGACATCAGTGCCAAGAGGAGGCTGAGCTGCATCTTGAGAAAAGGCTGGGACTCCTGTCTCATTGGTTTACTTCTGAGGAAAACTCCATTTTAGAAAGTCAGACCCTAAACCGCTGATGAAATGCTTTATACTTATGTACACTTAACACTGATATTTTCCTTGCAGGGACAATTTCTCAGCTTTGGTTTCAATTATCTACAATATTTCTTTGAGAAACGCTGGCATCAGATATAGACTCTTCAGGAAAACAGTTGTTAAGTAACTACTGACTACAGCTGGGGCTGCAGCTCAGTGGTAGAACAGGTGCTTAGCATGCTTGAGGCCCTGGGTTCAATCTTCAGCACTAAAAGAAAACTAACAACTCAAGAGCAAAGATATGTCTGACTTCTCCCAACCTCTTTTTGTTTGTGTTTTTTAAAAGGTTTTTTTCATATTTAGTTGATTAAAATCCCATTTACTATGCTGTTCTGCCATGTCCATGGAGAAAGATCTCAGTCACAGAAATCACCCGGGACTCCTTATTAAAACCTCAGATCTCCAGGCTCCACTACTGGAGCACCTGATTTCAGTACAAATATCTGTTCCCACCCCTAGATAGTTCTTTTGATCTGGAACGTCTGGGAAAACTGCCATCCTTAGACATGAGAGAAAGATAATGATACCTTTGATTTATATAGGGCCTGTTTTCAAGGAGCTAAGTTGGAACGGTTGCCTCACTGTTATTTATAGTATCTTTGTACATGAGACTGTGCTTATGGCTCTAGTTTTTCTCATTGGAGGAACTCAAATCATGTGTCATAACGAAGACTTCTGGATTTGAATCCGTGATTCTCAGAGGCTCCCTTTCTGCTTCCATAAAGTCTCAGGCCTTTCTCCTTGTTTTTGTCCATGCTGATACCACCCTGGGTCCGGCGTGCATTCCCACCTGCCTGTAGCTTCATTCAGTGGCTTCTTAACTTGTCTCCCTTCTTCCAGACTTTTCTTTCTTATCTTGTTCCCTCCAGCAACTCACAAGAACCCTTAGAGATCTTGGAACCTGCTTTTTCATAGGAAGGAGATGATATGTAGTTGTTAAGTGAGTAACTTTAGAGGTAAAAAGACATGTTTGAATTCTACCTGCAAAGTTTTGTTAGAACGTGGTCATGTTTTTAGCTCCTGTAAGCTTCAAGTTTTCTGACTTGTATTTTAGAGAAAACCACCTCATATAGTTTTGATGAAAACTAAAGGATAGTGCCAGGCCCACAGTAAGTGCTTAGTAAATATTTACTGTTGCATTTACCACTGAGTGGTTTAAATAACATGGAAACTGTTTGCTTCTTTTTTTTTTTTTTTGGTCCCAGGGATCGAACTGAGGACCTTGTACTTGTGAGGCAGGCATGGCACAACTGAGCTAAATCCCCGGCTCTACTGTTTGCTTCTTGATAATTCCAAAGATCTAATCTTTAGAGCTGTCTGGGATTGGTTTTTTTATTGCAATTAATTCTCGGGCTCTTTTGCTTGTTTTATTCATGATTATTACTCATGATGATTTCTTTTGGGGGGATCAATTTTGGTTGTTTGTGTTTCTTTAGAAAATTATCCATTTCATTAAGGTTTTAAAATTTACTGGCATAGGGTTATATATAAATAGCAGTCTCTTAGAGTGGTTTTACTCTGTTTGTGGTTATGTCTCTTTGTCATTTCTCATTTTTCAGTACCTATGATTTCTCTCCCCTTAGAGCTCAGTTCAAGTGTATCTCTGCTCTGCTCTTCTCTTCTAGCAGTTCTGAATGTGGCACATGCCTGTAATCCCAGCTATTTAAAAGGCTAAGGCAGGAAGCCAAGTTTGAGGCCACCCTGGGCAGCTTTGCAAGACCTTGTCTCAAAATAAAAATTTAAAAGGCTGGAATATAGCTTGATGGTAGAGCATGAGGCCCTATGTTCAACCTAAATCTCACCAAAAAATAAAACAACAGAGCCAGATGTGATGGTGCATGCCTGTGATCCCAGCACTCAAGAGGCGAGGCAGGAAGAGCATCATGAGTTCAAGGCCAGCCTGAACTACAAAATGAGACCCTGTCTCAAAAAAATAAATCAAACAACAGTTCTTTAACTTATAAGTTACAGTTTTAAAATTTTCTAGTTTATTTCCTTTTCTATTTTTAAAACTTTTTTACTATAATGCTTAAATGTCACTTTTCTCATTTAATGATAAACCTCTTTAGTGTAGAGATGTGTTCAGGCTTCCCTAGGCAGCCCTTGGGCAAACTTCTGATTGGCTCCTCCTCCCAGCATTCCTCTAGTCATCCAGCCTCGCCTTGCTCAACAAACCAAGCTCCCTAGGAGAATGGTGTTAGGACTGTTGATTAGCAGTGCCTGAAACCCAGCTCAAGCTAGGTCATATGAGAAGAGCTGTGTGGCTGGCACTATTGGAGTCTGGCGTATCTATGTATTTAGGCATGTCTTGATCCACAACTGCGCATGGTATTTGTTCTTCTCCTCTCTTAGGTCATCTGTTTTCCTTGACCATGTTGTTTTCCAGTCACCTCTCCTGTGTGGTAGAGAAAGATGGGTCTTGTCTCTGTAGGTTTCACACATTCTTAAAGCTCCACTTCCTTCTAACAGTGTCATCTCTGTCCCTGAAAAAGCCTTCAGATTGCTTTGCTTGGGTTCATGACTACTTCATTGACTGGTGCTTGTAGAAAAGAATTGATGGAAACAACCTGCTGATAAAAATGAGCAGGGTTTACTTATAGGAAGACTGCGAATGGACTTAGAATAGGTAGAATACAGGTAATGGTGTCCACAGCATCTGCTAGATGGAGGTGCCGGCTGCAGGGCTTCAGATCTTCACTGAGCATGCATAGCGGCAGATGCTAAGGTCTGATGGAGAAAATGTAGACTTCAGACTCTCCAAAGGCATTAATGGTCACTTTCCAGATCCAGTCTTTTTATTTGAGTACAACACACCTCACTTGCCCCAGATGTTCCTCATTGTGTACAGTGTGATCACTGTCCTGTAGTATGTATGTGTGGCATATCTAGGCACGTACGTTCTCAGGCCTATTTCTTGTGCACTCCTGAATTAAATACTGCAGCACTAGGACAGGCCATGCTAATAAGCCTTTAGACAGTGGAGGCCTCCTCCTGCATGGATGCCCTGTTGGCCCTGGGTCTGGGCCAGGGGCAGAGTGATTACCCAGAAGAGGTAACATAGCCCTCTCCTACTCTATCTTCAGGGCCAGATACCAAAGATTTCAAAAGGAAACACATTTCTTTTGGTCTCATTCTGTGAATTGTAATGTGTGATGCTCTTATTTTTCTTATTTTCCAAGTATTCTTATTGTACTTTGGAGTCCCTCATTGATACAAAAATTATACAAGAAAGCATATATTTAATTTCTTAATGATTGGTTAATTTTGGATTTGAGGTACAAATTATTGCTTTTCTCACCGGGTTTCTGTTCAGTAGAGTGTCTTCCAACACTCACGTGCCTTCCCACCAGCTTGAATCACCGATGGTACATGTATGACTGTCCCTTGGGGTGGCATGGGACAGTCATGCATGTATAGTCATGAATGTGGTAAAATTTTAGCTTTGAATGGGCTTCCTGGTAATGACTAGTATTGAGAACAAAGCTTGACTGTAAAGTTGAGAGTTTCTGATTCCTCACCCTGATTGACAGTAAGTAGCCCCAGTGAGGGAACAAGTTAATTTACCCATTGGAAATGGGCCCACTTCAGGTTTGTACTGTTAAAAGACAAACCCCAAGGACTTGGGGCTCTTATTGATTGAATTAGGCATTTCTCCTTCTTGGGAATAAGTACAGTAGGTTTTGAGGCCAGGAAAAGAAAGGCACCTCACTTCCTTCAGATTCATGGTACTGTGGTCACAGCTGTCCTCCTCAGTTTAAACTGGGGTTTAAGTTTTCTTTGCTGTCTGAGGTACTACTGATTTTTGTTAATGTTCCATGAATACTGGAACACAAAGGACACTTTCCTTTACCAGGGAGTCCTGGTGTACCTTGGGAAGTACATTGTTTCAGCAGTCTGTAGTCTGAGTTTCTAGATGTGTTTTCTGGAGAGCAGCTGCTCTCATTCTTTCTGGCATGAGCTGTTCCCAGCCTTCTCTGTGACTGACTGTCCAGGCCCATTTCCCTCGGCCTGTGCTGGAAGCCCTGTCATCTTTTGGCTTCTTTTTCATGGAGGTATGCCTGACCTTGGAGAGTTAAGTTGCTTGTGAATTTTGCTAAAGCAAGAAGGGATCCAAATGCACTCACTGCCCCCTCACCTCTCTTAGCCTTTCACATAGGCTAGGGTTGGAATCTCTTGCTGGGCATCAACCACTTTTTCCACAAGCCCCCAGTAGTGGCTTTAACCAGGTCCTGTGTATGTTATACTTGTTCCTGGATACCTCAGGGGATTGATTCCGGGACCCCCTCACAGATACCAAAACCTGGTGGTGCTCAAGTCCCTTATATAAAATGTTGCAGTATTTGTGTATAACTACTACATGCTTCCTCCTAAATCAGCTCTAGATTACTTCTAAAAACCTACTACAAAAAGAAAAAAAGAGAAAGAAAGAAGAAACCTACTACAGTGCTATGGTTATAGTTGTCACACTGTATTCTTTGGGGAATGATTACGGGAAACAAAAGTCTGTACTTGTTCAGTAAAGATGCAGTTTTTTTTTCAAATATTTTTGATCCATGGTTGGTTGAACTCTTAGTGTGGATATGGAGGGCTTGTTACCAACCGCTTAGGTTCACACACTCAGGTTCCTTTGTTTGCTACTGACCAAATCAAGGGAGGCGATATAGTTTAGGAAAAAAGAAAAAAAGATTTATTTAAAGCTAGCTCTGAGGAGGAGCAGAGAGTCCCATTTGCCTCAGATCACCATTTCCTCGAGTACAAGTGGGCAAAGGTCTTTTATAGTAAGGAGTAGCAGGGAGCACAGAGAGAATCCTGATCCTCACACTTGCTCTATCACTTCCTGCCAATTCCAGCTCTGTCTCTTTCTTGTGGAAAGGAAACTGGGCTCCAGCCTCCTGGGGTATCGATATATTCTGTCACTTCTTTTGGGCGAGGAGAGGAGGGGTTGTTGGTTACATGCTCAGCAAGAGGGAGTTTGGAGAAGTTGGTTATTTCTTAAAAAAAAAATCTTAACTTTTAAAGTTCCATTTTGCAGTGCCAGGTACAGGCTGTGTATATAGCAGAGACTCCTCAAAGTTTGTGAGATGTAGATAGCACCATCCATAGTTTTTGTTCATATGTAGAAAGAGGTATGTAGGAAGACTTGCTGGAGCAGGTCTTCTACCTACAGTTCACTCCCAGTGGTCTTCTTTTTTTAATGTCAAAAAAACCCTGACTTTATTAAAAATACTTTCTTTTGTTGTGGGGTCTCCAGTACTGATGCATGTTTCTTTATGGTCAAGGAAGAAAGTGGTGGTGTTGACAGCCTGCAGACTACCCGCCATGCTGCTCTACCTACTCCACCCTCTCCTGGAAGCAGTTTCCCCTTCCTTTGTTTCCTGGTGTCATTCATCTTTATCTTTACCCTGAATTCCTCATTCCTTGTGTTATATCATGGTGTTTTGTATAAATGTTTAGCTAATGATTTGGCCATCATATTTTGTCCTTTATGTAGGAATTCCAAAAGGACTTGAGAATTTTTTTAAGGAACTGTACTTTTATTTATAGTTCCATTTAGAAAGGTAGGTGCAATGTGTATATTCTGTATACTGTATAGAGCAGTCATACCATAAGCTATCCTACATGTGTTTTTCATAAGCATGCATATTTTTAATTGATAAGTAAAATTTTTTATGTTTATAGTGTACGACATGAGGTTTGATATATGTATACATTGTAGAATGGCTATGTCACTATGCAACATGTGCATTGCCTCATATACTTAACCATTTTTGTGGTGAGAACATTTAAAATCTACTCTAAGCCACTTTCAAGTGTCTGGTCTTCTGTTATTAACTGTAGTCACTATGAGGTACAGTAGATATCTTGAATTTAAGCCTGTGGTTGAAATTTTGTGTCCTTTGACCAGTATCTTCCAAATAACTCCACCCCCATAGACTCTGTTAACCACCCTTATATGCTTTGTTTCTGTGGTTTTAACTCTCAGATTCCACATATAAGGGAGATCATGAGGTATTTGACTCTCTGTGCCTGTTGATCTTAGACTTGAATATTTTGTGTATTGTAACACAGTGCACGTAAGGACAATTCGAAAGCATTCTTTCTGGAGGCAGGAAAGGTAGAGGGATCTCCAGGTCCCAAACTCAGCCACCCTTTGTCAGGTAGCTTTGCCTTTTGTGTGTGTGTGTTTGTGTGTGTGTGTGTGTGTGTGTGTGTGTGTGTGTATGTGTTAAGAACACAACATGAATTCTACCCATGTAACAAACTTTTTAAATTGTGCACAGTAAAGTATTAACTATAGGCACAATGTGGTAGAGTAGAACTCTAGAATTTGTCTTGTGTAACTGAAACTTTGCTTTGTTTTTAAGCTTTATAGAAGTCAAGGCAAATGAGATATAAATAAAATTGTTTAGTTTTGAGTGGCTACTCTGCTGGGGGAAATGTGTTTGGATTCATCTGTAGACATAAAATCTAAATTGGTCATGTCCCTTAGAAGCTCAATTGCATGTATCATTAATGAGTTTTCATGTGTGTATTATTTTAATAAATCCTGGGTTGTGACTGGAGGCTAAAACTCTTCGAGGCCAAGGCATTTAAATTTTCTTCACTGTTTTTTGTCACCTTGTAATTCTTCTGGGTCTCCCTGCCTTTATCCTTATCCTTTATCTTTCTTTCTTCCCCTAAAATTTGTTCTAATTTGTAGAACAAGTAGCCAGAGCTGTAATTCATGTATGTTTTTCTGGTTAAAATATCAGAAACATTAGACACTCTATAGAACCTAAAATTTAGGAAAGCCTCTTGACAGAAAATTGCTACTGCTTTCATGAAAAGGATTTACCCAGGTTATGAAGATATGTGTAATGAAAGAACTTCAGACTTGTAGGAATTTGAACAATGTTTGGTTTTACATTTAAATATTTGATTTGGAAGAGTGTAGTCTTTAAATATTCCTCTAACAGGTAGGGTGGCAAAATTAGATGTACTAATCTTAAAATTATTTAATAGCATTATTATGTCTGATGTAACAGTTTTATTTATTTTAATGAGAAAGGCCAATGTGTCAGCTTTAGGGCAAAATGGATTCTGTCCATGGTATAATACAACCATGAGACATGTAAAAAGCAATGCAAAATAGAGAAATTTCTGAAGAATAAAATTCACCCATCAAAGAAAATGAACTGAGCAATCTCTTGCACTTCCTGTGATCCTTGGAATCCACCAGGCCTACCACCAATACAAATGGGCATTAGGGTTCCTTCCTCAGCAGGTGCCCCAGTAGAAGGGGAAGGACCAACGAAGACCCTCAGCTTGCTGGGGTCTCAATGTGGAGTCTCTGCTTAGAGGTCAGACTAAACAGCCATTGAAACTCCAAACTGATATGCATTGTGCCTGTTTTTGTTTTTCACTCCTCTGATGGTGATTGTTTCTGTGCCTTTCAGAGACCAGCCATTGCTCTTGGCCTAGCCTGTCACCTGGGCCACCCGCTCTAGACTCATAACTAGCCTTCCTGTTTCTGCTTTTTCTCCCCCTCAATCTGTTCTCTACTCAAAGCAGGGCAGTCTTTTTAGAAAATAAGCCAGATTATAAAATTTTCTCCTTCCCTAGTCATGGCTTATTTGCACTTTAGTGAAAGACTAAAACTTCCTGTCTGCTCATCAGGTACCAGGTCCTCCAGTCTCAGCCAGTGCCACCTCTCTTGCTCATTCCCAGCTTCACTGACCTTCTTACTCTTCCTTGTACCTGCCAGCCTCCTTCCCTCCCAGGGCCCCTGCTCCTACTGTCCTTCTACCTGAAGCATTCTGCCCCCCTGCATGGTTCCCCCTCTCAGTAATCAGACATCAATTCAAGCCTCCCTGGAGGGATTCCCTGCCCAGTTTCTTAAGTGGTCTTCCAAAATCTGTGACCAATGACTGATTTGTAAGTTTCTAAACCATTGTAGATGGATTCTGTTGTAAAATATAACAATGATGCCACGGCAATGTCAAATTGCCGTAAAGGTTCTCAACATTCACTCTTGGCTCAGTACTTGTCTCCTTATGAGCTGGCTGATAGCCAAGAGTTCAGGAGCCAGCACCAGCCCCAGGTGATATTTTGAGTAGGAGCACTGCTCTTCGAATTACCCTGCATATAGTCCTCAGAACGTGCCCTCTGGAACCCTCTGGCTTGATTTCATCTCCCTTCAGTAGAATGTGAGCTCTGTTACAGTAGGGATTTTGCCTTGAACTCATCACCTGTCCCTCCACAATGCCAAGATCAGTACTAACATGTGCTCAAGTTCTTGTTAAAACATGTAGGTACTCCAGCTCCCTTACATTCTTATTCTGCCCAGCCTGGTCCAGTCCAAGTAGGAGCAAACCATGGGATGCCTAGGTTGCCCCTCCCTTCACCCTTGGGTGGATCTTCTTTCTCTCCATATCCAGTATTGGTCACTGCTTTTGTGACTAGTTTAAAGCAATTCCAGCCTCCGTGATGCTGCTACCGTACTACATAACCGTGACCAGGTGGCTTTAGCACCACATGCTTCCATCTTCCTATCTGTGAAGTAGGAATGGCAAAAAAGTGAGGCCATAAACATCTACCCTAAAGTGAGATCATGCTGTTGGACACACATTTTGTAAGCTTCAAACTGCTGCCACTCTGGCTTCTCAGATGTGTACCAATTTTCTGACTAAAAGTAAAAGCCAGTTTCTTCCTTCATGTTTTTTTAGTGCAGTAGAGTTGGCATACTTTTTCTGTACAGGGCCATATAGTGAATATTCTAGGCGTTACAATCCACATAGATCTGTTGCCTTCCCCCCTGTAAAACCCTTCCAACTCTTTAAAAATATAACAACCATTCTTAGCTTGAGGGTCTTAGGAAAGCAGGCCAACTTGAAGTTTTCTGATTCCAGGTGGTGGACAGTTGGGAAATGTATTTCTATGAGACTCAATAAACTTTATTTTCAGTTTGAACGAAATAAGTATGACCCATAGTTTTATTTGTCTTGAGTTAGTCCTCTTGCAGAAATGTTGCTAATCATTATATTCATACTTTACAATCTTTCTCCTGCCAAGTGCACTGTAAATGTGAATGAGTTTTGGAACAGCTTCTCTCTGTGCAAAATTATGGTTCACCAGAGCTGGTTTGGTGGTTTGCGAGGCGAAACCCAAAGCATGTTTGTCCACTTCAAAGACTCCTTTGAGATTGGGTGGACCTGGAGAGCTTTATGATGCATCCTGAAGTGGAGTCGGATAATAGTGGATCTTTGTCTGCCATACAAAATATTATATTCATAATTATTTCTTGAAGTTCCCCCCTTAATGATTTACCCATTTGTAGACATCTGATGAAACCTTCTATTGAACTTAGAGCTGATATAGCTAGTCTTGTTTTATCTCTTACCAAAAACCAAACCTAAATTATTATGAGGTCAAGTTTTCACAGTGTTATAAACTTGTTAACTGCTTAGTTCTGTATAAGGCATTCTTGGGTACAACTGATCTCATGTAAAAGCAGCCCCTTTCCTGCCAAGATCTCCTGACCTCTTGCAGCCCATCTCTTGCCCTTCATATAAACCATTGTTTTTTATATTCTTAATGCCACTCATCTTCTTTTTTCTTTAATATTCTTTAGTTACGAATTGTAGTTGGGAATTTTAATTTAAATTCTCTGGAGTTGATGTGATAGATCTTAGTGAGTAAAAAGACAAAATCAGTGGAATTGCACTGAGGTGTCTCTAATTTTGACTCAGTTACTCTGACCTCTTTTGAGATTGCCTCTTGTTGAATAAGAACCCTGGAACTTTGGCACTGTGTAAATGTAGATTTTAACAGCCCATGACCCAGGCTGCAGTGTAGTGTGCTTGTCAGGAGCCAGTTCTGCCACTTCACAGCTGTAGAATGTTGAGCAACTTTATATTCATTTGGATCCACAGTTACCTGTAAAGTTGGCCTAGTGAAAGAACCTTCTTTATAGGATTAATGTGGGTTTTAAATCTATTAATACATGTTCTGTGAACATTAATTAAGTTAGTGCCATCTAAGGATTAGTTGTTCCTTATAGAGGGAAAAAATATGCTCTTGTTGATACATATTTAAGGGTAGCATTCCACATGGGAAAATTTGTGTTTGACTTGCTTTGTCCATTTTGATTTTTTTCCTACAGGCTTTTGTAGAGGCCCAGAACAAGATTACTGTGCCATTTCTTGAGCAATGTCCCATCAGAGGCTTATACAAAGAGAGAATGACTGAACTGTATGACTATCCCAAGTATAGTTGTCACTTCAAGAAAGGAAACTGGTATGATATTGTTTTCATTTAATTTCCTTTTTACTTTCCAGCTGAATGCTTTCTTAAATTGCAAAATACAAATTCTAAGTAACTTTATCAGTTTATAAAATTATTTCATTATAAAAAGAATTCATTTCTGTATTTAAATATGAGAGTATTATTTGTTTTATTAGGTATTACCCAAGTTCTTAATGGTTAAGAAATTTAGTAGAGATATGTGCTATGAAGAAATTTAGATTGTAAGAAAAATTGTTGTCTTAAGGCAAGCAGTTGGTAAGATAGGATGATTGATAAAGAGCAATGGAGATTTGTTTGTCTCTAATATTATCTTTGGCTTCTATTACTTGAAAAGCTTGTATTATATGCATTTCTTACATCTAAAAATGATGAGATGGACCAGGAAGTGGAGTCTATAATTCAACCCTCTTGTTCCTCTCTAACACTCACTTAAACATATGCTCTTGTTCTTTTTATAAATCTCTTTAGAGCCACCATCACAGATTTACTTTAGAATTTTGCAGGCTCTCATCCCTACCACGCTCTGCCCTTACACAGAGCTCAGCAGTTGAGTCTGCATGCCAACCCTGCCTGCCACCTGTTTTGATGAATAAAGTCTCATTGGAACACAGCTATGCTCATTTGTTTATGTATTGGCTGCTTTTGTAATACAATGTAGAACTGAGTATTATAGCAACAGACTGTATGATGCACAAACTGAGATACATGCCATCTTGCCTTTTGTGGGAAAGTGCACTGACCTTGTACCCTAGTAGCCTGGATAGGGAAGCAAAGGGAATTGCATTTTAGGAAAATCTGCTTGTTTTTTCATTGAAAAAAATAGTTACTGCTTGAGTATCAGTTGTAATTTCACCAAATCAGCCTCTGTCTCTGTTTAGCTAATGTGCAGAATTATAGTAAGTTATTTACATACAGAAAGCAATTCAGGTAATAAGCTTTAGGTACAGGGAGTCAGTGGGATCTTTCACAGTAGTGCTACTGTCTCTGTCATGGCCTGATTTCTATTGTGCCTTTCTGCTTTTGGGATTTTGTTTTATGTTTGATTTTAGTCCACAAATAGAAAATGCTATAGCTAAATAAAGAGCATCTCTCTTCCGCAGGTATTTTTATTTTTACAATACAGGTTTGCAGAACCAACGAGTATTATATGTGCAAGATTCCTTAGAGGGTGAGGCCAGAGTGTTCCTCGACCCCAACATCCTGTCTGATGATGGCACAGTAGCACTGCGAGGTGAGTGCTACCCACCCAGGCTCTTGGGAGTCCTGAGGCCTCCCTTGTTGCTCTGAACTTAGTGTAATTGATTCACTTTGAAATGCCATGTGGAGTTCAGACCATGCTGTAGAACAGATGCACATACAATATTAGGGGAGGTAACTTTTGCACGATGTATTTAAAACATGAATTTCACATTTGTCTTTCTCACTCTGGTAGCATGAAGCTAAACTGGAGAATAATCTACCCTGGACCTGGTTTAGCTTTGGGGATCTTGAAGTATCATCATCTTTTCTTAAAACATCCCTGAGACCTATCTGTGATTGGAAAAGTTAAATCCTCTGTTGTAAAAAATGCAAGCTGTGGCCGGTGATTTAGCTCAATGGTTCCACCGCCTGCCTTGCATGCGGAAGGACCCGAGTTCGATCCCTGGTACCAAAAAAAAAAAAAAAGAAATGCAAGCTGTACAGTCAGGCGTGGTGGTGCACACCTGCAATTCCAGCACTTGGGAGGCTGAGGCAGGAGGATCACTGCAAGTTTGAGGTCAGCCTGGGCTACAGAGTGAGCTCAAGGCCACCCTGAACTACATAGCAAGACCCTGTCTCAGAAAACCAAAAAACAATAAACAAAAAAAGAAATGTAAGCTGTACAAAGAATGTTCAACATTCTAACTATAAGTATAAGCCAAGAAAGAATATTATCAGATCTGTTTCCCTGGGGGACAGTGATCAGAGTTTTAAAATCAAATTAATTTTCAGTATGTTAGAATTACAAGTAAAAAACCCACAATGTTAGAGAAATTCAACAACTTGTTATCTTGTCCCCTAAAGATACAGCTTAAAAATGGAATAATTTTACCTTTAGTTGTACTTCACTTGCATAACTGCCCCTAAGATAATCTCCTCCATAGTTCATAGAGAAGGTAGCCCCAGGTTTGTGCTATAAGCAGAGTTCTAGGTTATTTTCCAGTTCCATGGTTTAATAATAGCACACTTTAAACATTATCTTTTAGCTGGGCATGGTAGGAACACACCTGTGATCCTAGCACTCAAGAGGCTGAGGCAGGAAGACCACTGTGGCTTGAGGCCAGCCTAGGCTACATAGTGAGCTCATAGCAAGACTCTGTCTCAAAAAAACCCCAAAAACCAAACCACTACATGCATAGATTCATACATGCATACATACATCATACAATCTCTTGATTAACGTTATAGATATTCCTAGTGAAGTTGGCTCAGCATTTGCCCTGTAGTTCCTTCTGTTTCTTAAAGAATAGGCATAGCTTTGGCTCTCTAGAATTGAGAAATTGGAACAATTGTCGTCCTCTGTGATTGGTGGGATGGGAATGAGGAGAGTCCTGTTCTATCAGATCTGTACAGGCATTTCTAACCATGACTCGGTCATTCAGTCGTCTGCTTTCTCCTCTTTCCGAAGAGGCTGAGTATGTAAATGATGATCCTTTATCAAATAGGTATGGAAAGTAAGATGCCAGCCACCACCTTGATAAGGAGTCCATGAATATGAATGTGGAGTTTTACATGAATTTGATAAATGGGCTCTGATTTAGTTATGTTTCCTGGATAGGAATTCATTTCCATTTGACAAAGATCTACCTTGCAACCCATCCAGAAGGATTTCATTGTTAACAGGGTCTTACCTCTTACTGTGATGATACATTCCAGTGATTTCTTCATGTTTGCCACATGCAAGGGTGAGAAGGCACATTAGACATGAGAGCTGGCCTCAAAGAGTCGCTAAGTTTTCTGAGATTGGTATTATAGGGAAGTTTAAAAATTCA
This sequence comes from Heterocephalus glaber, assembly GCF_000247695.1. The sequence continues at coordinate 593,538 of NW_004624952.1, read as the reverse complement.
GTCTCTCGTTAGTATGTCATTTTCTAACATATTTTAATGTTTTATTTAAAATTTTCCTGAAGCTTTTCTAATTATATACAAATAATCCAAGCATTGCAGTGCTCTCTATGCACAATAAAAAGTGAATATCTTTTTATCCTCCATTACTCTTCAGACACTTATTCTGCATTTACATAACTATCAGCCTGGGTACTATATAGGACAAGGGATTAATAAGTAGGTTTTATGAAATTTTAAACTCGTTGCCTATTAATTGAAATTCCCAAAAAATAATATAAAGCTTCTGATATTTGAATTTCTTACAGTTTTTGTCCCCAGTAAAGTTTAGAAAACTTTGTAAGAGGACATCTCTGAGATTGGAGACTCTAATAGTAGATGTAGTTTCAAATGCTGTACATATTTCATAATTATAAAGCCAACATAAAACATGCAAATATTTGTCAGGAAACATTCCATAGTGATGAGAACATTCTGTGAGGGTCCTAAAGAATTGGACGTGGCATGACAGTGTATAGACTTTGTGGATTTCAGTCATTTTTGGAATGTGCATGCTGTGTACCCTCATTGCAAACCTTCAGGCTTTATTTACCTAGGTCTGTGATGTCAGGTGGTGTGGACATTAATCCTTAAGTGCCAGTAATGCTCCAAAAATGAGGTTGTAAAGAGGGATTTCAAATAGTTTGGAGTCTATCCCCAAAATTACTTAATAGCTACAATTTAATTCTATTATATGGTATGTGTCAGAATTCAGTTATTACTCTAGGAGTAGTTTTCTTTTTCCCTTATTCCCTTTAGAGTATAAATAAAATATGTAGAAAGTCTCAGATGTACTATGCTTTTAACTGAGTTATAAAAATTTCAAAATGGAAGCATAATCCAGTGCTTCACTTTACCAATAAAGAAACTAAGACCTAGAGAGGTTAGGAACTCTGTCCAAGGCCATAAGGGCAATGCTCTTGAGTCCCGGGCTAAGCCCCAGTGTTGCTCACTACCAGTTTCCTGTTTCTTCTGTTGCCACCTTTTGCATCCGTGCTATGCCAGAGAGATCAGTCAAACAGCATAGAAAACATGGGAAAGCCAGAGCTGTGCCACATGTCACCATGTTCTCCTGTCCCCACAGGTTACGCATTCAGTGAAGATGGTGAGTATTTTGCCTATGGTCTGAGTGCCAGTGGCTCAGACTGGGTGACGATCAAGTTCATGAAAGTTGATGGTGCCAAAGAGCTTCCTGATGTGCTTGAAAGAGTCAAGTTCAGCTGTATGGCCTGGACCCATGATGGGAAGGGAATGTTCTACAACTCATACCCCCAGCAGGATGGAAAGAGTGATGGTATGTGAAGACCTCAATGAAGCACTTTTTCACCAAAGGAGGTGTGACTTCCCACTTTAGAAAATGAAACTAAACTCTAAAAGTTGTTTGGTCCAGAGCCAGGTTTCCTCAAAGGGAAAGACCTCACCAAAACTTAGTGGCTTAGATAAGAGCCATTGATTTCTTCTGTACATGAGTCTGTGGGTTTGCCAGGCAGTTCTTTGGGGCTTACCTGAATTCTGCTGCGCCTGTGGCCTGCTGCCAGTCAGCTGGTGAGTCAGTTGCTGATCTTGACTTAGCTCTTTTGAAGTCCTGGTCCTCAGCTGGAAAAACTAGGCTGTCTGAACTCTGATCACTATTCTCTCTCATCCTCTAGTAGCTGTAGTAGCTGGCCCAGGCTTGTTCACACAATGACTCAGCAGGATCCCAGGACAGAGAGCTGGAAGGCACAAGCACATCACTGCATTTTGTTGGCCAAAGCAAGTCACAGGGCTAGCCCCTCTTCAGTGGGTAGGAAAACATTGAGAAATTGAGGCCAATGTTACAGTCAGTCCTTCATAGGTTTATATCTTCTTTATATTTCCCAAGGGGATTGTGGAGAAGATGGATTTTTTTGGTACCGGAGATCGAACTCGGGACCTTGCGCTTGCAAGACAGGTGCCGTAACCACTGAGCTAAATCCCCGGCCCAAGAAGATGGATTTTTAAAAAGAAAACTAATCTATTAGATGATGCTGAGTAATTATAAAACTTTCCTACTCCAGCAGTCATACCCCTTCCTCTGATCAGAAGTGCCATGTCACCCTTTGCTTGCATTTATCTTAACTTTTCTCCTTGTTACTTCCTGGACACACCTTTATTGATACCTCTTGAGTTACACAAAGATCCTATTGTATTTGCGTGGTCCCTTCTGTTTTTCCCCCTTCACCCTTAATCACCCTAGACAGGTAGGGCCGGGTACCTTGTATCATACTGGTACAAGCTGTCAGCATCATCATGCTACTTCTTCTACACCTAACATTTCCACTTGATTTGTAGCAGTTTCTTATAACTCAGCTGGTCTTACATGTAGTTTTTATGATCTCTGTTAGACCTGAGGAGCACAGATGCAGATGCTCAGGAACTGAATGAGCATGGCTGCTCTAGGGCTTTCTGCTGTGACTTGTGTCTTTGTCATCTTAGATATGCTTGCTTTCTTTTCTGTTTTTTCCCCTGGTAGAGTTGGGAATAAGACTGTAATGCCTTTTATTTCTTTTGGCTGTGTTTAGCTTTGCTGCCTTTTGATTAGGCTACAGAAAGACCTTTATCTTAACTCACCAATGAACTACAAGAGGAGCTAAGAGTAGGCTTTTTATTCAGGGATGTTGATTGGAGAATGACATCTGTACTCCACACTGAATTAGCTGCTTGTGTTCAGAGTGCCCCAGAAAATGTTGGAAGATGTTAGTTATTTCCAAGTTCTGGGAGACAGAAAAAAAGAATAAATTGCCCATTTTTGTTAGACAATGTTACTAAGTTAACTTCTGAAAAGCATGAAAGTTAACTATCCTTAGCTTTCAGTGGCTAGAATAATAATGATTAGTAATGGTGATTAATTTCAGAAAACCATCATCTTTTCCCAGTTGCAATTTTGTTGCCCTTTTTTAAAGAGGATCTCAACAGCTGTATGACTGAAGCTAAGCATTCATATTGTGTGCTTCTTACCAGTGTTCTGGGAAGCTATGAGTATCCCCGAAGTACCATAAAGTTGTTTTGTTTTGCTTTTGCTTTTGTTTTGTTTTGTTGCGGTACTAGAGGTTGAACCTAGGACCTTCTTTCTGAGAGTTACAGTTGCCCAGGCTAGGCTCAAATTTGGAATCCTTCTGCCTCGACCCCTCAGAATGAGATTCTGATCACGCATCTGTGCCTAGCTAAAATATTTTTACATTATAGTTTTATCTTTTTTTTTTTTGCCTTTCATTGCCCTGACAGCTTGGTACATTTTCATAATGAAAAAATAAAGTTCAGTGTTAGAACAGTCTCCCAAATCAGCAAAGACTTTAGGTTGATATCCAACTGATATTTTCTTTAATAAACATTAGTTCATAGGAAAATCGAGAGAAAAGTACAGAGTTTTCTCAAGTAACGTCTGTTCCAACATAGTCTTTCCCATTGTCAACATTTCCCATCAGAGTGGCACATTTATTTTAATTGATGAATCCGTATTGATACATATTACCACCCAAAGCCATTGTTCACATTCTGGTTTGCCCTTGGTGTTGTGCATTTTATGGACAACAGCAAAAGCATGGATTTGGACAAATTTCTTTTTTTTTTTTGGTACCAGGGATCAAACTCAGGACCTTGTGCTTGCGAGGCAGGTGTGGTGTCACTGAGCTAAATCCTGGGTCCTGGACAAATGTTTAATGACATGTATCCAAGCATTGTAGTATTGTGTATTTTCACTGTCCTAGAAAATACTCTGCTCTACCTATTCATCCCTTCTTTCCCCAACCCCTGGCAACCACTAATTTTTTTTTTTTTTTGGTCTCTTAGTTTTTCCTTTTCTCAGGTGTCCTATGGTTAGCATTATACAGAATGTAGTCTCTTTAGACTGACTTTCTTCACTTATTAATAATACATTTAAGTTCCCTCCATGTCTTATGGCTTGATAGCTTTTTTGGGGGGGGGGCTGAGTAATATTCTCCTGTCTGAATGTACTACATTTTATCTGTTCACTTACTGAAGGACATTTTGGTTGCTTTTAAGTTTTGGCAAATAAGCATAAAGTTGCTATTTAAAAATTTTTTTGCCTTGCAAGCACAAGGTCCCAAGTTCGATCCCCAGTACCAAAAAAATAAAAGTTTGTTGTTATGTTTTTATGTGGACATAAATTTTCAGTTCCTTTGGGTAAATAGTAAGGAACACAATTGCTGCATCCCATGTAGGAGTATATTTACTTTTGTAAGAAATGTCCAAAACCATATTCTAAAGTCGCTTTACCATTTTGTATTCTCACCAGTACAGAATGAGAGTTCCTTTTGTTCTACATCCTCAGCAGCATTTGACGTAGTGTTCTGAATTTTAGTCTTTCCAATAGATGTGTAGCAGTTACGTACATACCTAAAATGTTATTGCCAAATCTTAAATCATTGAGATTTTCTCCCATGTCATTCTCTGTGGGTTTTATAGTTCATGTAGTCATCTTTTGTTATAATTTGCATTTCCCTGAAAACATATGATGTGGAACATCTCTTGGTATGCTTAATTGCAATACACACACACATTTTCTTTTTTTTTTTTTTTTTTTTTGGGGACCAGGGATTGAACTTGGGTCCTTGCACTTGCAAGGCAGGCAGCAGAACCACTGAGCTAAATTCCCTGCCCAATACACAAATTTTCTTTGGTGTAAGGTGTCTGTTAAGATCCTTGACCTAGTATCTAATCAGGTTATTTTCTTGTCCTATTAGTTCTTTGTATATTTTGGATAACTTTTCTCTGTCAGATATGTGTTTTGCAAGTATGTTTCCCAGTCTGTAACTTGTCATTCTGATAGGATCTTTTGCCAGGCATACTTTTTAATTTTAATGAAGTCTGGTTTATCAGTTATTTATCTCATGGATTGTACCTTTGTTGTTACATCTAGATTTTCTCTTAAGTTATCTTTTAAGAGTTTTATTTATAGTTTTACATTTAGGTCCATGTTCCATTTTGAGTTAGTTTTTGTGAAGGGTGTGAAGCCTGAGTCTAGATCCATATTGTGTGTGTGTGTGCGTGTGCGTGCACAGTTGTTACAGCACTATTTATTAAAAAGATTTTGTTTGCTCTGTTATATTTTCTTTGTTCCTTTATCAAAGATCAGTTGACTGAATTTAGGCGGGGCTGTTTCTGGGCTCTCATTTCTGTTCCATTTACCTATTTGTTTATTCTTTGTCGATGTCACACTGTCTTGATTACTATAGCTTAATAGTAATTCTTGAAGTCAGGCAGTGTTTTCTTCTGGCTTTGTTCTTTACTTTCAGTATTTATTGGCTACCCTGGATCTTTTGCCTCTTCATATAAACTTAAAGTAACTTACTGAGATTTTGCATTAATTCTACAGATCAAGTTGAGAGCAACTGACTTCTTGACAATATTGAGTGTCCCTGTCTATAAGCATGAACTGTCTGTCTCTGGTTCTTTTATTTTTTTTGTGAGAATTTTATAGTTTTCCTTACATAGATCTTATGCCTATTTTGTTAGATTTATACTTTGAGGAGTCTTTTATTTTGTAGGGTGCTAATGGAAATGGTTCTGTATTTTTAATTTCAAATTCTACTTGTTCCTGGTATATAGCAAACCAATTGACTTCTGCCCGTTAACCTTGTATTCTGAAGCCAAATACTAACATTTTAAGTGTTTCTAGCCTTGCGCATTTTGAGTGGAATAGAATTTCTTAAAATTGCCAACTGCACATCAGTATACATTTTTAATTCCTTTAGGTACAGAAACATCAACCAATCTCCACCAAAAGCTCTGCTACCATGTCTTAGGGACTGATCAGTCAGAAGATATTTTGTGTGCTGAGTTTCCTGATGAACCTAAGTGGATGGGTGGAGCTGAGGTATTGTACAACTGAAATTTTGCTCTCAAAAATCATGTCATTTATATGTATATGTTCTTGTTATGTTGTCATCTTTATGGATGTCAGAAGGCTTGTGAATGAATATTTTTTTGAAAAAATAGTATTTAAGTGGATTCTAAATAATGAAGGTGAAAAATCTTTTAACTGAAATTTCAACATAAAAATACTAAAAGTAATACATGCTTATGATGAAAAAAATACAAAAGTAGACAACAGCCTAAGAGTAAACATGAACATTTCAAAACTCAGAATCCTTCTCAAGATAAGCAAAGTAGCCTTCCAAAATATTTCTTTGTGCACCACATGAGAATATGTGAGTGTGTGAGATAGTCTTTTTCCTTTTGTGTACAACTGTGCTATTTTCATGCATACTATTTGCTTGTTTTCATATTAAAATAATTGTCTTTAGAGATTTCCCCATCTTACATATTCATACATTCCTTGTGCAATAACCTGACAGTAACTGACCTCCACTTCAGTGATGTGTCTGAAGTTACTGGCCCAGATTTTATTCTTATCTTGAGAATCAGCTACGAAGGGTACTTGGAGTAAGAATTTGACTCCTGTTTGTTCATTTCTGAGTAATGAAAAATATTTATTGTTAAAGAGTTGTAATATGGGTGGGATATTATTCCATTTTTAGTGGGAGTAAAGAATCCACCATAAACTTTAGCTCAGTGAGGCACTCGGCTCTTCTCTGAAAGACAAGTAAGAACTTTGGTAGGAAAAGAGACATTTAAAATTCTTATTTTGGGGAGATAAAAAGAGTTTTGTTCATTGAGGGACAAAGTAGGAATGGATAACCACATACATTGATATCCTCTATTCCTAGTTGTCCTTTTCTGTCTTTATTTTGCTTCTCTGGACCAAAGGTCCACAAACTATTTACCTCATGCTAAATGTAGCCTACCACCTATCTTTGTAAAGAAAGTTTTATTGGAGCTCAGCCACACCCAATGGAATTAGATGGTTGCCACCAAATGCCTGACCCCAGAGCTGAAAATATTTACTGTCTGGACCATCACAGAAAAAGTTTTTCAGCCAGGCATGGTGGTGTATGCCTGTAATCCCAGCACTCAGGAGGCTGAGGCAGGAGGATCGTTGCAAATTTGAGGCTAACCTGGACTACATAGTGAGTTCAGGGCCAGCCTGAGCTATATGGTGAGACCCTGTCCCAAAATGAAAAGAAAAAAGAAAGAAAAGAAAAAGATAGTAATGAAATATGTTCAAAATGAATTTGTAGGACTTATATTTTAGTTCCTTAAAATGCACTTTTCTCATTCCTTCCTCCATCCAGCTCCTCACTTTACCAGCTTTTCCTGTGTAGTGATTAATGTCATTTTTCTCACATATTTGATTTTCCTGACATTTCTTCTATCTAGTATCTAGATTGTTTCTACTATCATCTTCCTATTCTAGCTACTCCTTGTGTCTAAGCTTTCTGCTTACTACAGCTTATAGGAATATGCATTTTTATGTTTATCTGAGTGAAAAAACAATTAGAGACGTATGCTACCAAAAAAATTAAAATGTTGAGTCCCTATGTATTTGTTTTTCTCTCTTTTGAGAAAAGTTTTAAAGATAGTTTTTGTTTGGTACCGGGGGTCAAACTCAGAGAAAAGTTTTAATAGAGAAAACTTAAAATAGCATATTTTAATAATCAGATTTTATTTCTTCATAAAATCAGAGACATGCTGTAAGCTTCAAAGCTACTTATTTCATTGCAGCAGAACTATTTTAATCAAGGTTAAGCTATTTGGTAGAATAATATGAATATTGTAAATCAGTGCTGGAATATACTTTTAGTATATAAGTCTAAAAGAAAACAACAGCTTTAACATACATCTCTACTCAGAATTCTTTACATAAAACAGGTAGTTTTACGTGGGCTTTTAAAAAACATTTTAAAAAATTTATTGTAAAGAATATATAACATAAAATTTACCATTGTAGCATCTGAAATGAACAGACATTTCTCAGACAAAGAAGTAAAAGCAGCAAATAAACATGAAAAAATGTTCAATATCACTGGTCATTCGAGATGCAGATGAAAACAACACTGAGATTCCACTTCACCCCAAAGAGAATGGCTGCTATCAAGAAATCAACCAATAACAAATGTTGGCAGGGTTGTGGGGAGAAAGGAACCCTTCTCCATTATTGGTGGGGTGCAGACTGGTGCAACCACTGTGGAAATCAGTATGGAGATACCTCAAAGAACTAGGGCTAGAGGTCCCATTTGACCCAGCTATTCCTCTGCTGGGTATCTTCCCAAAAGAATTAAAAGAATCATACCACATCGATATATGTGCACCCATGTTTATAGCAGCACAGTTTGTAATAGCTAAAACTTGGAAACAGCCCAAGTGCCCATCAACTGGAAACTGGATAAAGAAGATGTGTTTTTTTTATAAGATGGAGTGATTTTCAGCCATAAAGAACGAGAAGCTAGAAACATTTATACCTAAATGGATGCATATTGAGGACATAACTCTTAAGTGAAATAAATAAGACACACATGTAAATACCGAATAGTTTCTCTAATGTGAGAAACTGAAAGTGTAAATAATGATTAAAATGAATAATTGATAGTGGGAAATAGGAAGAAAAGGTCCAAAGGGGTGGGGGAAGTGGGAGGGGTAGGGGAAAGGAAAAATTATGAGAAAAGGAAAAAATGGAAACAAAGTCTATGTAAATAGGGAGTGATGGAGGGGGTGAAGGGAGCACAGGGAATGGGGAAAAAATAAGAACCAAGATATATCATGTAAAGGTACAAGTACCCAATGATAAATGTAAATGTAAAATGTACCAATAAAAGAATCTAAGGGAAAAAAAATGTACCATTGTTAAATGGACAGGTGACATGAAGTGCAATCATGCTTTTGGGCGGTCATCACAGCCATCCATCCTCAGAACTTTCTCACCTTGCAGAACTGAAGCAGGGTACGCATCAAACAGCCCCTGCACCAGAGCCCCTGCCACTACTGCCTGGCGACCACTGTTCTCCTTTCTGTCTCTTTGTATATGACTACTTATATCCTTTTATGACTGGTATATTTCACTTAGGAAAATGGCCTCAAGGTTCATTCGTGTTGTGACATGTGTCAAAATTTCCTTCCTTTTTAGACTGAACAATATTCCATTGTATGTACCACATTTTTTACCCATTCATCCAGGGACACCTGGTTGGCTTTCTATAGTAGGATTGTTATGCTGCTATGAGCATCTTAGTGTTTACAAATAGGAGACTTGTCATATATGCACTTTACATATCTATGGTCAGTTCTACTAGTTAGGCAAATTAAAAGAAAAGCAGGTTTAAATAATTCAGATGATTTTTCTACCATTCACCAAGTAGATCCACATCTGCATAACTTTTGTAATATCTTAATTAGGACTTTGAAAGGTGATTGCTTCATGCATAGATGAGATAAAACACGTTCTAGGGTATTAATACTGCAAGTCCATGGCTGGAGCTGCTTGCTACCAAACATGTATCTTCTTTACTACTGTGCACTTTGCTTTCCTGGTCAAAAAGAAAACAGGTTACACAAAAACAGGAGTGATGACTATTTAATGACAGTAAGCAAAAGTATGCATTTGTGCTGCACAGAAGTAATAAATGAAGTTGAAATAAATAACTAAATTCATATACAAAAAGAGTCCAAGGAACTTTGTTGGATCAGGCTTTCATTAGTGTGTTAGGCAGAGGAAATTTGTAAGAAAACTGATGGGCTTTGTAAACTCAAAATAGGCATAGATAGACTTCTCTTAAGTCATATTCCAGCTACTTGGGTGGCCTTGTTACAACTATGTCAGCCTGCCAGTTGCCAGAGTTGGTTGAGCATGTCTGGCTGGCTAAGTGAGTGTACCTTCCTTGCCCTGCCATGGGAGATCATACTGAGAAAGGGGATCATCTTGCCATATAGAGGAGCTCTCAGTCATGGAAATATGAGTTCCTTATTCCTGCAGCAATAAACCTTTCAGAAACGTAGGCCCACCCCGAATTGATTAATCGTTTCTAAGTCCTTTACTCTGAAAAATCTAGACTACGGGAAAAAAGCATTGAAGCTAGAGTTTCTTACGCACTTCGAGGGCATATGCTAAAGCCAGGGGAGGCCAAAAAGCTAGTAGGCTGTAGAACTGGCTGGGCTAGAAGCAGCACAGCTGGAGCACCACTTAGCAGTCAAGGCATTCACTGGACAGGGTGGAAGCAGTCTCCTAACAGCTATTATTTGGTGACCTGAACCTTTGAGAAATGCGGCAGTCCTCTTTATAACCACGAACCAAAGGCATGTGCTGAAGGTGTTGCCTTGGTATTTAAAGTATTTGTTTTTAGGATCTTTATGGAACTTGGTATTTTTTTAATACTTTTAACTATATCTGTGAATGAAGAACTGCTGTTAGGAGGTCTTTATATTGGACTCCTCTGTTTGTGTGACCTTGGGCAAATTCCTTCTTCTGCCCTAGTCTCTTTCCTTCATTTCCTTTATGGCTTTTTTCTACTCTGAAAGTCTGTGGATGGAGGATTTAAGCATCTCTTGAATTGAAGCAGACTTCCTGGCTGGGAACTTAGTTGCTGAGTGAGAGAGAAGTAGAGTGTGAAGTGCAGGGCTTTGTGGGTGTGGTTGGAGAGATGCTATGGGGTGAACAGAGCTGGAAGTATGTGGATTTCTTTCTTCCACCCTTCTCCCCTGCAGTGTCACAATGCAAGTTCAACAAGTACTTCCCTTTCTATTCCATGTGAAACACGTGGCTCATGTTCTCTTCATCACAGATGCTTCCTGTGCCTTCCTGCTTGGACAGGTCTTTCTGCCTTGAGCAGGGGAGTGCAGTAAGTTTCAGTCAGGAAGCTGCGTTCATTCTTCCGCTGTTGGCTTCAGTCATGCCTGCCTGTGACATCACATCTTCCTGGAATGCCCGCCTTCCTCCTGGCAGAATCTCAAGCTTTCTGGACACTTGTAGGTAGTAGAATTATTAAAGAACCATTGCAGTCCAAAATAAAATCTTAGTCTCCAATTTATACGCTGTATCTCTCTCCCCAACTTAAATTTGGAGAACACATGGGGCGCCTGCAGGTGAGGGGGCACTGTTTGCTCCTTTCCTTGCTTAGGCATCCTGTTTTAGCTTCTCCCATAGCCATACCAGGAAGGAAGTTAGAAAAGGGGACAGGACTTTTGCTCATCCAAAGTGGGATGTTGATCTCTCTTGGCTACTCACAGTTATGATGTGTGTCCAGGAGGCAGTTCCTCTGGTAGCATCCTCTGTGGTGCAGTGCCTTCAGTTCTGGGAGCCTCTCTCCTGTTGTTCCCTGATGTAGTTTGTAAATCTGTAGCTGACCAGAAATCTCCGGCCCTTAAAAGCTGCTCCCCACAGTATTCCTTTGAGAGTCACATCTCCCTGCCGCCCTCTTCCATCCATTTTTAGCAGGGACCTTTGAAGGTGATTCTAGACCAGCAACCTTCCTGGTGCCTCTTGACCTAGGGAAGCCAAGTCTGTGGTTTGCCTCATCCTGCAAGTATTGGCTGTGTTCACCACTGCCCTGCTTACCTGCCAGACAAGGACCTGGCACCACTTCCTCCTATACATGCCAGACTGCTGTGCAAGAGCTCCCTTGGGCCCCTGGGGTGTAGCACAAAACAGATAACTGGCATTTGACTCTGATGGACAGAAAAATCAGTTCTTTATTATAGACTATGAGGCTTTAATTGCAGGGCAGAATTATGGGAGGATAGAAATTGTCATCTTTAAAAGATTTCTTTGGACCCTCTCCACCACCACCAATCTATATTAAAGTAAATTGTGAGCATTTGAGGGGGAAAAAAAACCCCAAAAAAGTCACACATATTGAGACATTTTTCCCAGCAGAGGGTGCTGTAGAATGAAAATTATAGAAGTGCATCCAGTCACTTCAGAATGAATGGAGAAAATGCCTAGCATCTATGTGATTATAAAACTGAATCCTACATTGAGGACCTAACTCTATCATACGTAACTCTTGGAAAAGGTTTATTTTTAACAGAAGTATTCCTAAAGCTTAATATTTGTCACATATTGCCATAAGCCATTTTTATGTGTTTACTTTTTTTTGGTACCAGAGATCGAACTCGGGTCCTTGTGCTTGCAAGGCAGGCGGCAGAACCACTGAACTAAATCCCCGGCCCTATGTGTTTTATTTTTGATTCCTAGTAATTAAACAATGCACAAGTATATAATCATTTGTAGTATACATATATTAACCTCCCCTGACACTTGACTGACAGAAGGCACTCTGTAAATTGTCTTTTCTTTCCCCGCTTCCCTTGCTTGAGGCCATGTGAAGACCTGCAAGGTCTGACCATGCAGCATCACACAGTCTAGAGAGGGCAGGGCTATTTCTGAGAACCTCTGCCTCTGACTTGGTGTTTTTGTTTTGTTTTGTTTTGGTTTTTGAGACAGGGTCTTCCTATGTAGTTCAGGCTGGCCTTAAACTCATTATGTAGCCCAGGCTGGTTGGAGCAGTAATCATTCATCAGTGTTCTTCTAATCATCACAATTCATGCGTTGATTCCCCTAATACCTGGTATGCCCTTGCCCTGTGTCCATGATGGTCTTCCCTTTTGTTAGCACTGCCTGATGTGATAATATCCATCATGCTGAGTAGACTGTGGGGACATCTCTAGGTGTGGCTGGGAAGGCAGAAAAGCCAGGAAGCCAAACTAGAGATCTGCATGAGCAAGAAGGTTCTGCTGCTGGATTTTTATAGTATAGATTGAGTATCCCTCATCACAGATTTTGGAGTTTGTTTTTCAGATTGTATAATGTTTGCATATACTTAATGAGCTTCCTTGGAAATGAGACCCATTCTGAACACAAAGTTCATTTGTGTTTCATATGTATTTTCATAGCCTGAATATTATGCAATATTTTTTGTGTGCCTACATTTTGACTGCAAATGAGGTCAGGTGTAGAATTTTACAACTATACGTCATATTGGTACTCAAAAATTTCAGATTTTAGAGATTCTCAACCTGTAGTAAAGTTAAATTTTCCAATTGATCATTTTTCTCACCTGAACTATGTTATTGCTCAGTAAGGGAGAAAAGAAAACAGATTGTTGAATAACCAAGCTTATCTTCCAGCAAGACAAGTAGATAGATGAGAATGTTAATGGCTATATCTTATTGAGACCTAGCTTATTTCTTTTATTTTGAAAGAGTTTTCTGTTTATGGCATATAAAGCAACACATCAAGTAATAATTGATTTCTTTTTTTCCTCATTACTATTCTACCACCTCGTAGTAGGAAAGCAGGCTAATTTTGTTTAATGACTGCCTGTTAGAAATGTTTAGGTTAATGCCTAAACACGTGTGTGTATAGCTGCTTGTGCACTTGTGTTACAGACACTGTCTCTTACTGCAAATCCATAAATGAGTCACATCTATGAAAAGTCATCATTGTAGGTGATTAGTTATGACATGTAAAATTTTTTCTAAATTGTTAGAAACATGTTGATATGATTCACAACTATTGTGAAAGGAATCAAAAGAGTTCATAAAATAAATTGGATGAAGTTTCCTGCTCTGAGAGAAACACGATTAACTCTCAAAGCTATTAAAATCCATTTTTATTCCTTTTGTTAATTTCCAGGACAATTTCAAGTGCCACTGCTTTTTAGTGTATTTTTAAAATATGCAATTAGTTCTTTTATTATAATATGTAAAAGAAAGTGCTTTCCCCAACTTGAAGAAGTGCAAGTAGATTCAAATTACAAAAAAACTTTATTCATCTTCTTTCCTATGTAGAAAAAAATTATGCATATTAAAGAAATTTTATAACCATGGAGATTTAGTTATTAACACAAGACTACATGATTCTGGAATTCAGCAACTTCACCATAAAACAGTTTATGTTAACATGTCTGAAGAACATGTTAACATGTTATATGTACATACTTCTATGTACATATAAACATTAGCTTATGTCCTGTTGTTTTGAAGGGTAAATAACTTTTAGATAAATGATTGGAACTTTAAGATGTTAAATGCTTTTCTGGTAGTTATCTCTTAACATGAGATGCTTATTTAAGTTGTTTGAAAAGCCCAGTTATCCTAATCATAATATTATATTGGGACTGAATTAAGGCCAGGTTAATTAGCTTTAAAAGTTTTATTTTGGTAGTAATCAAAATAGTAATATGGGTTTATTGTTTAAAATATACAAAGGTCCCATTCTCCAGAGAAACTGCTGTTATTGATAGATTAGTGACTTCCAACATTCATGCAGATTCATATGTATGTTACTGATATATATATATATATATATCAGTCACATGACCTGAGGGTCCTGCTGATGACCTCCTGTAAAATGTAGCATCTTGACCAAGACTCTAGTCTGATGAATCACCACCATCACACTCCCTGAAGCATTAACTGAAGACATTATATAAAGCCATATACTTGGGACTAGATTCCCTTGGTTACTGCTTAGATCTCTAAATTCTATGCTTTTTCACCTGAGGGGTTTGTAGTAATATTCCTGTATACACAAAGTCACCTGAATTATGTGTTGGACCAGCACCTGTGAACCTAACATAATAAAGTATAAAACACATAGTCTAGTTGTTTGAGTGATGTTTATCAAAGAATTTTTTTGGGGGGGGTAAATAGAATGGTGTCATTGTAGCTTGATACCACAGTTTACACAGTTTATTAATGCATTAATGTGGCTTTCATATTGAAAGTCTACAATACCCCCATTTTATGCTACAGTACCCAAATTTATGCTGTTTTCTTGATAAGTGTAAATGAGTACGGCAGTAGTTACTGACACTATCTAAAGTAAAAGCTAAAACTTCTGAAGGCTTCTGAGGTTAACATAAAATACACCAAGGTAAGAAATCACAAAAAGTAGAAGAAACACTTCTTTCCTCATTCCTCTGACCTCCCTACAGAGGAATTTTTCTTGGTTACAGTCCTTATAGATAGACATAAGAGATTGGAAGTTCACACCTTAGTTTGATTCACAGCCTTGAGCCACATTCTTAAGTGTGCACCTGGTAGGAAGAAAGTTGACATCGTGGTTCTCCATCTGTTGATTCTTGTTTCATTTCTAGTTGATTCAGAGCTCAAGTTGGGAGAAATGTACTGCTTGGGCCTGCCAGGAGACTGGGTGGAAGAACAGTAGCTATGGGCCTTGCTATTCTACACACTGCATATTTACAGGGTATTGTTGATGCACACATGCTGTCTCGGGTCAGGTGCCCTGGCAATCAGAGACTGTGGTAGAAATTTGAGTACCAGAAGCTTAATGAGAGTACTTTCAAAATGTCTGCCTTGCTGGAGAGTGGAGGCAAAAGAGGGACAAGTGGAGCTGGACCGAAGTCATTACAAAGTCCTCAGCCAGTCCTGCAGGGAGCCCAAGCAAGCTTAGCCCTTCAGCCTTGTCCTGCCTAGGGGAAGAAGAGGAGTCTGGGCATTCATAGCCTTACTACATCAGCCAGTCACTCTGAGAGGTGAAAGAATGTATGACCTCAAGGGACAGTTCCTCCAAGGGTTCTCAACTGGGAGCTGTCTGCTCCAGCACCAAACAGGGAGTGAAAGCTTCAGTCCTAGAGGGACCAAAGTATCCAGTACATAGACTGATGTCTGTCCATGAGATGTACATTTGAGAATGAGTGAATATAGCTTGAGTATTTGCTAGACAGCTGTCCAAACCAGGTGCCCAGAAAAGCCCAGCAGTTGTAAGAGTGGAAAATTTCAAGCAACTACTTTTTTTTTTTTTTTGGTATCGGGGATCGAACTCGGGTCCTTGCGCTTGCACAAGCTGCAGAACCACTGAGGTAAATCCCTGGGCCTCAAGCATCTACTTTTAGGAGCATTCTCTGTCTCCTTTAATAATCATTTAGGGGGTAGTCTTTCCCAGCAGCCTTCTCAATTCTCAGTTTTCTTCCCAACACCCTTCCCTGTTAGATATTCCTCTCTGGTTGGAGGAATCATGCTTTGTACTTTTTTGCTACTAATGTTCTATACTAAGGAGGATCCTTTGTGTCTGTCTGTTTCTGCCACCTTCTCGTGAACTCTTGTTTTTGTTTTGCTTTTTTGGTACCGGGGATCAAACTCGGGTCCTTGCGCTTGCGCAGCAGGTGGCAAAACCACTGAGCTAAATCCCCGGCCCTTCTCATGAACTCTTGAAGGCCTTGCCCTATTGATCTGTGTATTCAAGAACATAGTTCATTAGCCATCACCTTGATACATAAATGTTGATTGAGTAAATAGCCTCAGCCCTGACTCCTCCAAATAGTGGACAGCCATACTTGGTGGCATGTCTTAGTAGAGGAGATGGAAAGTTGGCTAGATTATCTTATTAAAACCAGCTGCTTTAGTGATAGTTACCACGTACACCTTGGGCAAAGAAATATACTTAAGTTATCAAAAGGCTTTTGTCATTGAACCTCTCTCTGCTATTTAACTCATTTGGTGAACAGGACTGGACCACCTGGAAGACAGTGTCTAGTGGTATAACCAAGTAGCCCTAACCAAAGCAAGCTGAGTGGCTTTGGCTTTCCCCTTTCACTCACGAGCCAAGTGCTGCTCCAGTGCAAAGAGAAGTTAAACTTGCGGAAAATGTGCCAAGGAAGAGGAGCCAAGGAAAGAGGAAAGTGTTGCTTGCTAAGCAGTTTGCTCCTCCCACTCCAGGAAGTCAGGACATTCTGACAGCCACTAGGGCCAGGAACAAGGCTGGTGGCTTTTGGTCTGTCTCTCCCCTCCTCTCCTCCCCTCCTATTTTTCTGGTTATAGATAAAGAAAAGCTAAGTACCAGTGAATTTTCAAGTGGTTTTTAGCCTATCTGTAGCTCTGTCCAAATACTTTTTATCAATAGAGATGTTAGTTCTTTCTTAATGTTTCCTAAATGTAATCAGTATTTTAAATGTAATCCAAATGACCTCACAGAATTAGATTACCAAAGTAACTTGTATATTAAAAATCGACAGTAATAAGAATGGTAAAGAGTTTTGCTTTCATTCCTATAAATAGTATTAAGGCTGCAAGTAATGGATTTAATATTGACAAATGTCAAGATTTTGTTCATAGTAATTCTTAGAATTTTGTTTTTGTTAATGTTGTATTTGCATAAATGGTAAATGTTCATGAAATAAAGTGATTCTGACTGAAGGAAAATTTGCTTAACATGATATTAGACATCAAGTGGAAGAAAGGTGTGAAAAGTATGAAGTTAGAAATTATGTATTTCATAAGTGCTCAGGCTGGTGTTCCTGCAACTCTGTTGCACAAAGTCAGTGTTGTGCATCAGATTAATTGCTTTCAGAGAGCACAGTTATTTTAGCTGCTGAAATACTGCTTTAAAAATAATAAATTTTTAAAGTGGAATTTATGTTGTTTTCCTGAAGGCCCTTGGCTCTCTTGCTTTTCTGTTTTCCCTTTCGGGAATCACTTTTAAGATTCTAAAGTCCTCCTCAATAGGATTTTTATCTTCCCTTCTCAATGACCTCTATAAATCATCTTTAAAATTGCCTTGAACTAGTCTAGCAGTGTGAGGCTCTCACCAAGTGTCAGCAATTAAATTCTAGTGAGAAAAGATGCTATTTCTAATCTTTACATCTTGGGGCTGATGACTTATAAATGATTTTGAAATTTGAGACCTTGTGCATTTGAAAATTCATCGATATCTCTAGCAAATTTTAGTGGCCATGGAACATCTCTAGGGTATGATGGTAAGAGTTGCAGAAAAGGAGACTGTGTTCATTGGCATTCCAGCAGCAGAATACCTTGGGCCATCTGGCCTGAGATTAAATATAAACTGCTACAACTATTTAATCCAACCAGAAATGCCGAGGAGAGCTCATTAGATGCGCTCAGGGGCAGCTGCCGTTGAAGGTAGTTGTGGTTCTTTCTGTTGACTGAATCACTACAAATGAATTAGCTATCATTTATGATAGATGTAGCATGAATTTTAAGCACTAAACTCTACAGATTTTCTTTAATAGACAACAGAAAAAAGATGAGGACAAAAGTATGAAGTATTCTTCATGAGGCTGCTTTTGATTATATTAAAGAAATTGTAATAGTGAGGTTGCTGAAACTCAGGACAGTTTAAAGAGAAGGTAGAACTACAATTATGAACATTGATTTATTAGCTATGATAGTAAAAGCTTAAGGCAAATAAAATGTATACCTCCCAATCAAAGGAAGGAAAAATATTCATAAATTTATCTTGATACAGGGTTGGGGATAGAGCTCAGTGGTAGAGTGTATGCGTAGCATGTGCCCCCCACCAGCATTTGTTTTTGTTTTTTTTTTTTTGGTGCCGGAGATCGAACTCCGGTCCTTGCGCTTGCACGGCAGGCGGAGAAACCACTGAGCTAAATCCCCGGCCAACCACCAGCATTTGTTATTGGTTGATTTCTTGATAGCAGCCATTCTTTCTGGGGTGAGGTGGAATCTCAATGTTGTTTTCATTTGTGTCTTTCGAATGACCGGTGATGTAGAACTTTTTTTCTTATGTTTATGTACTGCTATTTCTTCGTCTGAGAAATGTCTATTTATTTCAGATGCCCATTTTTGGATCGGGTCTTTATATTTGGGGGGTCTGATTTTTTTAAGTTCTTTATATATTCTAGATAGTATTTCGTTGTCTGAGGAATAGCTGTTAAGAAATTTTTCCCACTCTGTGGGTTGTCTCTTCACTTTGTTGGTGGTTTCTCTTGCTGTCCAAAAGCTTTTTAGTAAGATGAGTTTCCAGTTGTTGATTCTTTGTGCTAGTTCCCGTGCTACTGAGGTTTTGTTCATAGAATCTTTTCCTACAACCATATCTTCCAGAGTTCTACCTAACCTCTGTTCCAGCCGGTTTAGTGTTTCTGTTTTAATATTTAGATCTTTTGGGCTGGGGATTTAGCTCAGTGGTTCCGCCACCTGCTTTGCAAGCGCAAGGACCCGAGTTCGATCCCCGGCACCAAAAAAAAAAAGAATATTTAGATCTTTGATCCATTTCTATTTTAGTTTAATGCATGGTGAAAGATATGGGTCTAGTTTTAATCTTTGGCAAGTTGAAATGCAGGTTTTCCAGCACCATTTATTAAAGAGGCTATCTTTCCTCCAGTGAAGGTGTTTGGCTCCTTTGTCAAAGATGAGGTGGCTGAGTATGTCTGGAGTTGTTTCTGCATCTTCTGATCTGTTCCATCTGTTCCAGTGATCCTCGGGTCTGTTCAGGAGGATGCTATTCAATTTCACCTGTTTATGGAGTTCTTGTGGGGTTTGTTTGTTTGTTTTTGTTTTTGCTATTGATCTCCAATTTCATGGCACTACAGTCTGACAGCATGCAGGGTATAACTTAATCATGTTCTGTGAGCCAGCATGTGGTCCATTTTGGAGAATGACCAGTGTGCAGCTGAGAAGAATGTGTATTCTGATGTGGAGTGGAACACTGTAGACTTTTACTAAGTCCATCTGATCAGAAGTTTGGTTCAATTATAATATTTCATTGTTGATTTTTTGTCTAGATGATCTGTCTGTTTGTGACAGTGGGGTATTGAGGTCCCCTACTACTATTGGATTAGTGCTTATTTGATTTTTCATGTCTGTTAATATTTGTTTTATATAGTTAGGTGCACTAGTATTTCGTGCATTATATTTAAGATTATCATCTCTTCCTCTTGGATTGTTCCCTTTACAAGAATGTAGTGGCCTTCTTTGACTCTCTTAATGAGTTTTGGTTTGAAATCCACTTTGTCTGCAAATAGGATACCTACCCGTACTTTTTTGGGGGGGGGGTTCCTGTCACATGGAGTATTGTTTCCAATCCTTTAACTTTAAGTCTGTGAATTTCTTTTTGAATTAAATGTGTTTCTTGTATGCAACATATTGTTGGATCTTGCTTCTTGATCCATTTTGCCAGTTTATTTCTTTTAATTGTTGAATTGAGACCATTAACATTAATGGTTATATCTAATATGTATTGACTTATTGTCATGATATTTTCCTGTTGTTGGCTCTTTTATTTTATTTTTTTTATTTTTCCCCCTTCCCATTTAATTTCTTCCCTTGCCTGATGGCTTCATCCTATTGGGGTTCATGGAGCTGTAATCCTAGTTGTCTTTTTCTAGGATATTGTTTAGAATTTTTTTGAGTGCTGGTTTGGTATTCATGAAGTTCCTCAGGTGTTCTTTGTCCTGAAAGTATCTTATTTCTCCATCAATTTTGAAGGACAGTTTTGCAGGATACGTTAATCTGGGTTGGAGGTTATTTTCTTTTAGGGCTTGAAATACTTCACTCCAGGCTCTTCTTGACTTGAAGATTTGTGTTGAGAAGTCTGCTGTGATTCTTTTGGGCTTCCCTTTACATGTAATTTGTTTCTTTAACTGCTTTTAATATTTTGTTCTATTGGATTTCTAGAATCTTATATGTCTAGGTGTAGATTTTTTTTGATCATGTCTAGTTGG
The DNA here is from genome assembly GCF_000247695.1 of Heterocephalus glaber. The sequence continues at coordinate 573,190 of NW_004624952.1, read as the reverse complement.
AATCCTATATGCCTCACTTATCTGTAAGTCAGATTGTTTTCCCCTGCTTGGAAAGTTTTCTTCCATTACCTTTGTGAACAGTTTTTTTTTTTTTATGTTGTTTGTCCCATCTCCTGCTCTTTTATTCATTCTGATCAGTCTTCTGTTATTCTTCTTTGCATCTAGCAGCTGCTGGATTGATTTCGTTTTTTTAAAAATAATTTTATTGGTACATTTTAGGTATACAATATAATGACATTCATCATTGGAAATTTGCACCTTTACTTAATCTCTCTTGGTTCTTATTTTTTTCCCATTCCTCTGCCCTCCCTTCAACTGCTCCATCCCTCCCTATTTACAAAGACTTTGTTTCCATTTTTTCATTTTCTCATATTAATTCCATTCCCTTC
>NW_004624952.1:477289-572441 GCF_000247695.1 Heterocephalus glaber | reverse complement strand
TCAAATGGGACCTCCAGCCCTAGTTCTCTGAGGTATCTCCATATGGATTTCCACAGTGGTTGCACCAGTCTACACTCCCACCAGCAGTGGAGCAGGGTCCCTCTTTCCCCACAGCCCTGCCAGCATTTGTTATTAGTTGATTTCATGATAGCAGCCATTCTTTCTGGGGTGAGGTGGAACCTCAGCATTGTTTTCATTTGCAGCTCTTGAATGACCAGTGATGTTGAACATTTTTTTATTTGTTTTTTTGCTATGTCTACTTCTTTGAGAAATGTCTGTGCATTTCAGATTCCCATGTTTGGATTGGGTCCTTAAATTTGGGAGGTCTGATTTTTTTTAGAGTTCTTTATAGTTTCTACATAGTAGACCTTTGTCTGCGGAACTGCACGTGAAAAGTTTTTCCCACATTGTGGGTTGTCTCTTCACACTGCTGGTGGTTTCTCTTGCTGTGCAGAAACTTTAGGAAGAAGAGGTCCCACTTGTTGGTTGTTTGTGCTAGTTCACGGGCAGGTGAAGTTTTGGTCATAAAATCTTTTCCTACACCAGTGTCTTCAAGAGTTCTATCTAACCTCTGTTCCAGCCAGTTCAGCGTTTCTCATTTAATATTTAGATCTTTAATCCATTTTGATTTTAGTTTAGTGCATCGTGAGAGATATAGGTCTAGTTTTAATCTTTGACAAGTTGAAACCCAATTTTTTCAGCACTATTTATTAAAGAGGCTATCTTTCCTCCAGTGAGGGTGTTTGGTTCCTTTGTCGAAGCTGAGGTGGCTGAGTGTGTTTAGAGTTGTTTCTGCGTGTTCTAATCTGTTCCACTGATCCTCAGGTCTGTTTCTTTGCCAGTACCATGCTGTTTTTATCACGGTGGCTTTGTAATATAGTTTCAAGTTAGGGGTTGTGATACCCCCTGCCATGTCTCTGTTGCCTAGAATTGCTTTTGTTATTCTAGGTCTCTTTTTGTTCCAAATGAATTTTTGGATTGTTTCCTCAAGGTCCATGATGTATGCTGCTGGAATTTCAATTGGGATTGCATTGACTCTATATAGCAGTTTTGGAAGTATGGCCATTTTCACTATGTTGATTTTTCCTACCCAGGAGCAAGGGATGTCTTTCCATTTTATGATATCATCTTGCTGGACTGATTTCTCATGGTACCTTGCTATTTTTAAGAAATCTCTCTTTTCATGGTCACTAACTGCAATCCTGTCTTCTCTGATATTCTGTCTTCACATTGGCTCATTCTGCTGAATGAATGAACTAACAGCAACAGGAAAACTAGAAATTGTATACATGCTCCTATAAAAATAAGAACAATCAAGAAAAAACAAAACAGGACAAAAACAGGAACAGGAAAGGAGAGAAATGAGAAAGAAAAGAAAGAGGAAAAGGAAAAAAGAAGAAGGAGAAAAAAGTTCCCTTCAAGACATGTCTCTGCTGTCACTGGTAGACAACGTGGGCTGCAGGGTGCAGATCTGAGTCAGTCTCAGCGAGCCAGCCGTAATCCACTGTGGTTCAGGCTGATTTCTGGCTCCGAGGCTGGAATCAAGCTCCCTGACCTCTGTGGGTTTGAACTCTGCATGATTCTGCTGCAGGTTCAAGCCACCCCTCCCCCATGGCAAGCCTGTTCAGGTAGGAGGTATTGATCCCAACCACTCACTAACCGCTGGAGTCCATTGGGTCTTTATTACAGTGACTCTCATCGCTTTCCCTGTGGGCTTCAATTCTCAACAAGCCTCAGAGAGGTCCTCCCTCTGCTGCTCACCACACCTCCACCTTTCCAAGCTCAATGCGATGGTCCTTCTGCTCTCTGCTGTTTGGATCTGGCCAGTTGGCACGGGTGGTTGGCACCCGCCATGTTTTCATTTCGTGCTGTCATAGTAACTGGAACAGACAAGCCCTTTTGCCATCTACAGTTAGAAATCCATATGAAATAGACAAAGCACCTGTTTCATGTATTGGTCTACAGGCAGCACAGGACTGATCCATGTCCTACAATTGCCCACCTCTCTGCCTGAAGGTAGTTTTCAAGTAAAAGGAGGAGAGGGGTTCAGAGTATTGCATTCCTGCTGAAATAAAGATCCAAAGAGACTGAAGCCACTAGAGTTTATAGGGCAGAGTGCCAGAGAAAGGAACTACCTACTGAGAGTCCCAGAAATCTCCCTCAGGAATCACCTCGTGTGTTTTGACTATTAAGTACTGTGTGCATTGGATGAGATTCCATGATTCAGGCTAACTACCAGGGAGCTATGAACTGACAGTGACCAAGGGTTTGACAAGGCTAACAGACGCACTTTCTGACCAGAGTGAAAAGACCTTGTGAATTCTCTGGCATTTCAATGGAGACCCAAGAGAGGCCAGACCTTTGTTGTAGGGCTCTAGACCTTGAGCCAAGCTTAAGGATCTGGCTGATGTACTAATAATTCATTGCTTCAAAAGGTTTTACAGGCAGATTAGAAAGAAAAAATCCAGACAATATTCAGAATGCACAGGATTGAGGTATAATGAAACAGAAAGATGACTTATAACCAGGAGAAAAATTAGGCAATAGCAATAGATACAAAAATGACAGAGCTAACATACAAGGACTTTTTATAAAGTCATTATAAAAATTTTAAAGGTTTTTAGAAACTGTTAATATAATTAATAGAGAAGTAAAAGTACAAAATGAACCACTATAGATATAGCCTTCTATAGAGTAAAAATTTTGAAATGAAAAACTTTCTGTATGAGCTCAGCAGCAGTTTAGATACTACAAAAGAAAATATCAATGAATTTAAAGAGAGGGCTGTTGAAACTAAATCACAAAGAGCAAAAAGACTGAATCAAAAGTGAATACTATCTCTGTTGACCTGTGAGAGAGTAGCATTAAGTGTTTGAAGAACTAGAACTGGGGTAAGGGAAAGAAAATATACATATGAAAAAAAATCCCAGGGCTGGGGATTTAGCTCAGTGGTTCTGCGGCCTGCCTCCCAAGTGCAAGGTCCCGAGTTCGATCCCCGATACCAAAAAAAAAAAAAAAATCCCAGGAATGTTATAAATCTGATGCAGTATACAAACCCACAGATTCAAGAAGCCCAACAAATCTCAAGCAAGCTAATGTAACAAAGTCCATTATAATCAATTTAGAGGGGCAAAAAACCCAAGAAAATATTAAAAGCAGCCAGAGAAGAAAACACACATTACATACAGGGAAAGAAAAATAGATGACAGTGCCTTTTCTTCTGAAATAGTGCATGTCAGAAAATAGTGGAAAAGATTTTCTTAACAGGGCTACTTGACTGTTATAAATAAAACTATACACCCTGCCCATGCCTCCTGTCTCCTTTAACCTCAACCTCATAGTGATCCCTGTGGCATTTATCATCATATAATAGACTGCACACCATATTTATGTGTTTGTATCCTTTGTTAGATGTAACTTTTTCCCTGAGTTGTTTGCTGGTTTCTTAATTTAACATCTGGAAACATCTTTCACTTAATAGCTACGTACTTACCAAATAATCTATCAAATAAGCAAATGAGTGAACAACAGTTGTTAGTATGTTAGGATTCTCCAGAAAAAAAGAAACAACAGAGAGGAAGAGGGTGCATTTACATATAAAATAAAGATAGAGGATTTTAAGGAATTGACTCATGTGGTTATAGAGGCTTGGGAAGTCTTGGCAGGCTGGAGACCCAGGGTTGGTTGGTTGATTTCAAAAGGCAGTTCTGCTGGCTGAATTCCTTCTTGTTCAGGGAAGGTTTGTCTTTGTTCTATTAAGGCCTTCAACTGATTGAATGAGGCCCACCTACATTATGGAAGAAAATCTGCTTTATTCCAAGTGCACTCATTTAAGCATAATCTCCTCTTAAAAATACCAAAACCATCTTGAACAATGTTTAACCAAATACCTGGAGGCTGTGGCCTATTCAGGTTGACATAAAGCTAACCATCATAGTAAGGATGTGAAAAAACAAATTTTCATACACTGCCAGTAGGTAATAGGAAGTTGGTAAAACACTAACAATGTTGAATATGTGCATATCTTACCACTGAGCAAGCAGTTGTACTTCTCTTTCTATATTCTAGGAAGAACTTTAGGTTACAAATAAACATGTTCAATAATTTCATAAAGAAAATTGTCACAGGAAATAATGTAAATGTATAACAGTGGGAAAAAGGATCAGTTGTGGTATATTCCTGGATGGAACAAATATACAGTGATTACAGTGAAGTAGATTTGCATATATCAATATAAATATAAGTTACTGAATGCAAAAAGTTGCAAAAGAATATACATAGATTAATAGCACTTTCCAGTTTTAATAATGCAGAACAATATATTGTTTGTTGCATTGGATTTTTGTCATGATTCTTTTTGCTATCTAAGACTGCTGTTTCATACTGAAAAAGAAATGTCCAGAAGCACAGGCCTTTCATCTCTTAGATTTTATGGCCCCGGTGATTGTAATTAAAGATATTATAGATTTGTTCAGCAGAAACTTGCTAATGTGACCAGTCTGAAGCAGAGTGAACAATCACTGATAATTCCTACTCATTTAGAATGGTAACTTTAAAAATGCATAACCCATGAACAAACTTATACATCAAGGATGTTGATGTCCAGAATGACTGTTTGATATATTCCTATTGAGTAGATGAAGAATTAAAATAAAAGTCACATCAAAACCATCATGACATTCAGTTGTACTCATGAATTTTTTTAACTTAAATAACTTCTTGTATATTTCTTCAGCTGTGATGATTAATAGCAAAAAAGTTGAAATTTATGTTCTTTTTATTAATAAATTTGTCGTCATATCATAAGTTTGGAGTAAAGACACTGCATTTGAAGTTAACCTTAAATTTTTTTTTAGAGCCAGTGTCTCTATGTATTCCAGCCTGGCCTTAAACTGACTTTGTAGCCTAGACTGGCCACAAACTCATAGAGTCCTCCTGCCTCAGCCTCCCAAGGGCTAGGATTACAGGCATGCACCACCACATCCTTAATTTTTTACTTAATATTTAACAATCTTCTCACAAAACATCTAATGAGACCCTTGCACTGCTTTTCTTTTCTTCACAGTTATCTGATGATGGTCGCTATGTCTTATTATCAATAAGGGAAGGATGTGATCCAGTAAACCGACTCTGGTACTGCGACCTGCAGCAGGAATCCAATGGCATCACTGGTAAGTTATTTTTCAGAAATAGATAATTATTCCAGGAAGCTCCATTAAAAAGCAGTTATTTTGGTCTTCTAATTGATTTCCCAAGAAATTGTTCCATTCTACCACATCATCTCAATTATTGTGATCTTTTTCCTTTCACTACTGTTCCATGAAATGAGAAAAACATTGGATGAAGCCAACTCTTAGCTTTGCATTTTCTCTGTAAATTGAAGTTAACCATATTTTCTGTTCTTGAGTGTGAAAATACCCTGTGCATATTGCGGATGAGAAGTGTTAAGAAGCTAGCACATTGGTCTGTAAAATGGTACAACTATCTAGACATAATGGAACAAACCGTCACAGGCAAGGAATTATTAGACCAATGAGAATTTACAGATTAACAGATAATCATACAACTGTTCAGTACTGAGCCACATACCCTGTAACAGCCTGGTTTTCTTCCTAAAGCTTTTTGTGTCACCATGGTGAACATAGAACCAGCCAGTTACAAATTCTGAAGGTGCTCATTTAAAAAATGTAATCTTCAAGCAATGGTATCAACATTGGCGTTAAGCATGAAAGCTTTTCAAATGCACGGTTTATTATGCTAAAGATTCTTAGGCCCTAAAACTATCAGATAGGCTGGCACCCAGATAAGGACATGAAACTAATTATACCATGGCCTGATTAACATAAAATAAGTATATTTTAGAGATACTTGGCACAGATTTCTAAATATACAATACAGAGTGCATTTCATGATTGTGTACCTTCTGTCTGATCTATATTTTGTGAAAGTATTTACTTCTGATCAGCATTGTATTTTTAAACTTCTTGAAACAGATTCACATGCTAACATTCTGAGATGTTAACAGAGCACCATTCACAAATATAACAGGATGGAGTCAGCAATTATTATTCTGGTGTTAAAGGTATATCCATATAATAAAGCTATGTACAGTGGTACCTTGGTACACGAATGCTTTTGTTTGTGAACAGTTTGGTTCACAGAAGCATTTGGCCAAATTTTGGTTTAGTTTGCAAACTCTGCATCAGGTGTTGAACACAACCACGGCCATCTTTCCCGCACAAACACAAACATCACCTTTTCCAGGATCGTGGAATGAATTAAGTTCGTGAACTGAGGCACCACTGTATTTTCTTCTGTTAAGAAGATCTCAGGAAAACTCCACCAACCATGGCAGTTTCTCATGCTCCAGGAGGGAAATGGAATTTGAATGGAACTGTGCTGGTGTCTTGCACACTTGTTGCTATGTGATTCTGAGCTGGTAGAAAGGGCTTGACCTCTCTGCTTTATTAAAAATTCTAGTTATAGTGTCCTTCCTCAAGAGAGTACTATTTTCATTTTCTGTTTATAACTTCATCATGTCTTTAAATTATTAAACAGGCTTATATTATTAAAAGATCCAAGCTAACAAATTAAAAAAATACAAATTGCTTAGTTTCAAATAGGGAAGAAAATTCCACCCATGTATTTGCATACTGAACTGCTATTGCCATATCCATGTTACTAAGAGATTGGAGTCTTTAAAGAAACTGAAAATTGCTAGCAAAACTCAAGGAAGCCTTTGTTTTCTCCTCAAAGTCTTAATCCCTGCCCCGTTTTATTATGCAGTGTTAGGAATTAAGAGAAGAGAGTGTGGTATGCAGAGATTGAGGTTCCCAAAGGAATATGCGCAGAGGTGCACTAGGGCCTCAAAACAAAATTCTACTCGGTGCAGTTGTGAATGAGAAGCATCTCACAAACCCTAAATGGCTATCTGAAGACACAGAAGGAAAAACAGATTTATTTTGTGTACTGCCCATTCACAACACAACTCACGTCTGTTATCCCAAAATATGTGAGGATTTCTTCCCACCAGCAAGCATGCAGGTAGTTCTATAGTAGACATCACCTGGATGTCTCCAATTCAGTTCAGTTGGGACACTATCTACCCTAAGACAGCATCCGATCCCACAAATAGGGACTCAGTCCCACTTTATACTCAGTTACAAGTCTGGGACTCTGAAACCTTTGACTGTTGGCTACCAATTGGGGTTCCACCACCCCTGCATTGTGATTGATTAATTTGCTAGAGTGGCTCACAGCACTTAGGGAAATGCTGGACTTTGATTTCCTAGTTTATTATGTGTTATTTTTAAAAGACATAAATAAACAAGCAGCCAGGTGAAGAGATACAGAGGTTTAGGCCTGAAAGGGTCCCAAGCACAGCAGCTTCTGTTCCTGTGAGTCGGGGTGCATAATCCTTCTGCTCACCCTCCTGGGAGCCTCTGCTTGTAGGGCTCTCTGAACCCTGTCTTTGGGGGGTGTTTATGGAGACTTCATTGCATAGGCCTGGTTGAAGCATGGACCATGGTGTGGAAATGTGGTAAGAGAAGGTAGGTCTGGTCTGATGCGTAAGCCTGAGTGGGGAAACTAGCAGGCCCTGTCTGTCCAGATTCTTCTCAGCCCCTCTGTGCAGCATTCCTTTCTCATGGTTAAGGGGCAGGACCTCTTCTGAAATGAGGGTCCTATAATCAATTGTCAGAGAACTCTTTTGGCTAGCTCCAGGACAGAAAGTTGGAGGAAGACGAGAGTATATGTTCAGTTTCTGTGACCTGCCTTGCGGAAGAGATTCTAATTCCTAAAGCCTGCCTCGGAGAGAAAAAGGAGCAAGGGAAAAGAGGGCAAGGGAAGGTCACAGAGATTTTGGATCTGAGACCTAAAGTACCCCAACATTATAAAAAAGACTGTGTTTTTCTTTCATCCCTCTGTAGCTGCTTCAGAAACAAGGACAAAAGGCTAAACACTTTAACCATAGTACTGTAGTTATTTAGGAAATAGCAGGAGCTATGTGAGTTATAAGCCAGGAACTGAAATATAAATATATCATAATAGCACAGATGGTAAGACCCTATTTATAAAATAAGGCAGGTGATGACCTGCCTTGTGACTTGGTCTTTCTTTGAGGTACTCGACAGTTGTCTTCTCTGCTTCTTGAAGTGGCTTTACTGCAGCTTAAGTGAAGAGGCCAGCACATAGCAAGCACTCAGCACTTAGTAAATGTTAACTATGGTTATTTTCCAAGTTATTCATAATCATTCTGTCTCCCTCACCCTCTCTCTCTCTGTCTCCCTCTCCCTGCCCTGTCCCTCTCCCTCTCCAGAGAAGCTTTAAGATAACTGTGTCATGTTTTGAGATAAGTTCAGATGCTAGGACTTGGTGTTAACTTAAATTTATTTGGGTCTCTCTCTCTCTCCCCCCCCCTCCACCCCCTCTCTTTGTGTCATATAGGACCTTACATTTGTTATAATTATTCCTAGATGTTTTATGTTTACAAAGTATTGATGGTTTATGAATGTATGTATTAGAATAGCAGAACCAGCATGAAATATGTATTAAGAGATTTATTGTAAGAAATTGGCTTATGTGATTATAGAGAACAGTTCAGCAAGCCTGAGATCTGTGGTCAGGCAGGGCAAAAGGCTGATGGTATTGTCCACAAGTGAAATTTCTTCTGTAGGGAAGCCTTGAATCTGCCCTTAGAGCTTTGCCACTGGTTGAGTCAGGCCTGCCCAGATTATCAAGAACAATCTCCTTTCTTAAATCAGCTGATTATGGACTTCAATCACATCTACAAAACATCTTCACAGCAGCGACATCTAGATTAGTGTTTGATTGATTAACTAGGCACATTAACCAGCCACCATGAAATCATGGAAAGTAAAGAACAAACAAGTCTAGGGATATTAACGTAATTTTCATTTTTTCATAAGGTTAATAAAGTGATCAGTGTTTGGAGTTTTTTAGGGCATTTGGGAAAGTAGGTTATGTCCTGTAGATGAGGAGACAGAGTTGGAAGTGAGGAATGGGATAGGTGGTTTTGCAGCTGTTGAGCTGTTGAGCTCAACTTGGGCCTTTGCCAGTGAGGGCTACCGAGTTCCTGATGCAGTTTGGAGCCTTTGATTTTTTTAAAATTACGGCTTTACTAGGATTAAGTTTGTGGATAATGTAAACCTCTGAATAGCAGTGCTGGGATTCTGAAAGCTCTTGATTTTGTAGTGATTGACCCAGTGGATATCACTTTCACCCTTATGTTCAAAAGTGAATTACACAGATCAAGATTAGCAAGATCTTGTTTGTTTCTGGATTGATCATTGGATCATTTTGAGTCATGGTTATGACTGTATAAAGAAAAAAGTTGTCCCTTAATATCTATGTGGGATTGGTTCCATGACAACTACCAGATACCAAAACCCACAGGGACACAAATCTTTATACAAAATGTTGTAGTGCAGTATTTGCATGTAACTTACATACATCCTTCTGTTTACCTTAAATCATCTCTAGGTTACTTGTAATAGTTAATGCAATGTAAATGCTATGTAAATAGTTGCTCTAGTGTAATGTTTAGGGTAAAATGTCAAGAAAAAGTCTGTACATGGGAAGTACAGTTTCCGTTTTTTCCTAGTATTTTCAGTCTGGCTGGTTGAATCAGAGATGTTGAACCAGCAGATCAGGAATGATGACTCTACTGTGTATATGTAACTAGTGAGGAGTTTCAGTAAATTTAGTCTCTCAAGAGGGAGGCAGCAGGTGGAAATAGTCATGATTAAAATTGCTTAGTCTCTTTATTTCATTTAGATGTCTTAGGACAGTAAGTACAAAGCTTTAAATCAGTTTTGAATTATAATCTCAGTTCTACAACCAAATAGTTGGTAACCTTGGTAAAGTAGTTTTTCCCTCTCAAGATTTCCATGTCTGCAAATGGGGAATTAAAAGTAATAATGAAAATGCATAGAAAGGACTAGCAGGATTCCTGGTATTCTCTAGTTTTCCATCTTTCATTATTTCCTTTTTCCTTTTTTTTTTCTTCCTTTGAGAGGGGAATATTTGGAATTACTGCACTTTGGTTTTAGGTAACACAGAAAAGTAGGTTGAGGGTATCTTTTTAAAACTTTTTATCTTAATTGTCAAAACTACTCTAAATACAGATTTTAGTGTCAACTTGCTTCTGCAAAGCCAAATTCATAATCAAAGGAGTCCTTTAAATATAAAAAACATAGATATCTTTGCCTTCAGTGGAGACCATGAGGGAAAAGACCTGATTGTGCAGGTTAATAATTGAAAATTCAAGGGTTTACATGGCCAGTTGGTAAAAGTGACTACCTTCTTCTTGCTGTTTCCTTACTTGTTCCCCCAGTTTTGTTATCCTTTTAAACTGAGAAGAAAGATAAGTAACATTTAACTTAAATGCACTAGTTAACTTTAATGTTGGATAAGTTAGTAAAGAATGACTGGTGACTGAAAATTAAAGCCAATATTAAGAAACCTCTACTTTTATATTACTGACATCTGTATTCCTTTTAATAATCTTAAAGCCTTTCTACTTTAATTTAAATCTTTTTTTTTCCTCAAAGGCAAGTAGAATTATCAGTATTTTTCATATAAGTTAATTCTTTATTAAGACATTTCAGAATTGCATTCCTTAAAATAATTCCACTTACGTGGCTCTTTTCTAGCATTTCTATCATCTTTATCTCCCAAGAATACCTCCTACCCATGTGCATTTTTAAATGAGAAGTACAAAAAAGTGGCCAGGAGCAATTCAATACAGTGGTACCTCTGTTCATGAACTCAATTCTTTCCATGATTTTCATCGCAAAGCAAATTGGATGAGAACCAAATCAGATTTCCCCAAAGGTCAACATTGAACCTAAACATTGGATTTGATTTGGTTCTTATCCAACTCAGTTTTCAACCAGAATGTAGCAGCTATATTGTAGAAAAAGCATATAGGGAGAACAAAACCATACAAATATAGGATGGAAAAGATCTTGGGCCGGGTATTTAGCTCAGTGGCACCATGCCTGCTTTACAAGTGCAAGGTCCTGAGTTCAATCCCTGGTACCAAAAAAAAAACCAAAAACAATTCTTGAGAGTTAAATGAGATCTCTGCAGAAGTGGATTCATTTTGTCTTATAAATTTGAATTGCTGGTCTTTCCCTTGTTGACCATCCTGCTTGCTGCCTTAGAGTGGTGTCTCTTCTGGGACCTCTGCTTCTCTTTGGAGAACCTCACTTCCACCATTCACATTTGCAGTCCTCCTATTAAGAATAAGAATAAGATATTTGTTACAGACTGGATCACATCCTTCCCTAGTAGCTGCGGTTGCTGCCCTTCCCCACTGTTTCTGAGCAGGCTGTTCCCATGACCCACCTTGTACACCCCTGTGTAGATGACATCGTGCCTGTCATCTGGGCCTTGGATGTTTCTGTAATTTTTCAACTCTTCAGAACAGTTAACAAGTCCTCTGCAAGGAATCTTTTGCCTTATTTCCACTGGCTGTCAAAGAAACATGGTGGGAGTTGCTGTCATCTTGCTTTGGAAGAAGCAGCACTTCTGCCTCTGGGGTTCCCAGGCTGCCCGGTGCTGTTTTGGTACTCTTCACGTTGTTGCTTTGTCTCCTTCCCTCATGTGATTTCCTGCTGTCTCCATACAAAAACACTTAGGATAAGGATCTGTGAGCTGTAGGATCCCAGGGACCTTGTCCATCTTTCTCTCTGGGGAGTCCCCAGCTCCTAGATAGTGATGGCAAACCTTTTAGAGCTTTCAGTGATAGCAAACAGCCTGCTGTGTCACATATGCCATAAATTCACCACCACTGTACTAGGACCATGCCTGGTGGTCTCATGGTTGATGTGCACCAGCTTGTTTCAGATGACTGCACTGATCCCTGAAGGGACCTTTGTGTCCAGTGTCCCTGCCTAATAAGTCATCCTCCCTCTGTCCCTGTTAATTTATGTGTGAACATTTTGAATCTTTACCCCTGTGGCCTCCTAGGTTTATTATTATTACTATTAGTAAATTTTTATCCTCTGTTAAACCCTGAGAACGTTGGCTTACAGATCCTATTCCTTTCAGTCATATATATATATATATTCATTCATTCTATGAGCAGAAGATTTTTCTGCTTTTCTTTTTCTGTAGCTTTTTAAAAATTAAAGGTGAAGAGGTATCAAATTATGATAAGGACACCAAGGAAGTGTGATATTTTATTCTGTAGTAAAAGAGACAGCTGAGTCTCAACTTCTCTGATTCTTCAAGTGATTGATATCTGAAGATTTATTGAAATTAATCATTTTGAACCTTGCAAAAAAATTCTCTTGATTTTCTTAGTTATATTTTTTTGTACTTTCCTAAATCAAAACTTTCTTTTGAACTATATTTATAATATATATTTTATACATATATAAACATACTTTAATAAGTTTGCTATAATCCTATTTTCAATATATGAAATTGCTTCATACATTTAGACTAAATTTAGAATAAATTTCCTCATATTTTCTACCTTATAGTTAAATATTAGGCCTCAGAGCTGATCTTTTCTCCCAAATATGAGAGCCTCTAAATATGTACTTTAACACTTAAGTCAACTTATATCTTAAAAATATAAATATGTTTACAATTATATAAATGTATTTAACTTAGGGGTATGTTACTAAACATTTATATTAGAAAAGTACAAGATGCTGTTAACGCCTTTAAAATTTAAATTTGGTTCCTTTTGTTACGTTTGGGATATAAACAATTGTTTAGAACAAGTGTCATAGTTGTGTCTCAGTCCGAAATTTAGGACTCTGCGGATTTAGATGGGAAGTGGACGTGTATCAATGCCCCCCTCTGAGCCTGGTGCTCTGTCTGATGACGAAGGTGGTGGCAGCATGATTCCTGCCCTCTGGGGGCCCTGCCTATGGAAGAGTGGACATGGAGATTGTCACGCAGCCTTCCAGGGCTTGTCCAAGGGACTGTGTGACCCAGTGCACAAATCCAGTTCAGAGGCAGGGCATTTCTGAAGTTTGAAAACTCTAAACTCTTCCTTTCCCTTCTCTGTTTCCTATCTTGTATATGTTTACTTTTCTTTCTGAGTCTTTCATTTTTCTATAGGTCAGATACTTTATTGGAAAAAATAAGGAGCTGACCTTATTCTGAAAAAAGGAGCTGACCTTATTCTGAATAGATTTTAAATGGTGCCAGAGGTTTTTAAATAGAATCCTTAAGAAACACTTGTTATATGAAGAGAATTGTAAGTCTGACATCCTTGTTGCTAGTAACTTAATAGCATTGTACCACATAGGCATCCTTCAGTGGCCCTTCCAAAGTCTCTGCTTGGTCACAGAGATTGTGCAGGGTTTGGAGAGCAAAGGTGGTAACATACTGGTTTTTGGAAGGAAATCTGAGCACACTCTGTACTTTGCTCAGACTTTCACTAAGCTGTATCTTTGCTTTTTCTGCTGTTGCTACAAGTTTGATCATTTCAGATTGATGATGTTTTTAGTATTTTGCATTTTAATCCTTTCATGTAATTAAAGAAAATCGGCCTTTCCTGCATAAATTAATCTACACTGCTTGCTAACAAATAACCGTAAAAGGAAACTCAGCATTTATCAGACAGATGACTGTTGCTCCATTGTTCATACCTAGTGGGGCTGGGCATCCTTGGGGATTATGCTGGAAATGGAATACACCGTTGAGGAACTGTAACTAAATGAGTTGTCCACAGCTTAGCAAAATTATCTGAAGGTTGAAAGCCAGACCAATAGGGGAGGAGAGCTTCCATAAGAAAAGAGGAAATTGGCAGAAAATAATTATGTGTTTCAGAATGGGAATGCAATTAAAAAAAAAAAAAAAGCAGAAGGAGAAGAAAAAGAATTGGAACACCAAAAGGCCATAGGAAAATAAGTAAAACATGAAATTTGATGTAAAAGACAAAATACTGGTGTTAAAATTAGTATTTATACTAATTTTTTTTCAGTAGTAGAAATGGAACACAGGGCCTTCACACTAAGCTACACCCCCAGACTTCTTCTTTTACTAATTTTAAAATGAGTGATATAAGGACTTTTTTGCAGGAAAATGGCCATAGAAGATGCCAATTAGCTTTTTAAATTTCACTATTAGCAAACTGTTCTGTTCAGAGGCATCACATTCAGTTAATTTTTGTCAAAGGACACCAGATTTATCTGGGGTTGTTTGTGTGTGTAAGCGTTTCCTGTGTGTCAGGCTCTGAGCTACAAATGTAGATTTTTTTCATTCACTTTTCTCAGCAGCCTCTCAGGAACACAAATCACTCTCTCCTCCCCAGGAAACTGAGGCTGTGAGCCCAACTAGCTTTCCCAATGCCATTTAAAGACACCAGTCCAGGCCAGCATGATCCAGCCTGTGTTCCAGCTGTTACCGTGTGGCAGGAAGAGATGGAAGGAAGTCCTTCAGGCCAGAGGACAGCAGCTTCTGACCCCCTCAGCCTCGCTACCAAGCCTTGAATTTGTTGTCTACAACACGTGAATCCCATGTAGCTTTTGTAAAGTATAAAAGCACCTTAGTTCCTATTGTTAGAGAGCATACTCAACATTTTCTATGAAATGTAGTTAATATCATTGATGATTTCCAAAGAAAAGAATGAAAGTATGTCTTTGTTCTAGGAAAAGCAGAAGAGGATTTATTGTAAGCTAATCTCAGTAAACAAATCAGTCCCTGCCAAGAAACAGGCTTATAAAAAGCAATTTCAACTTTAATGTGGAGAGGTTTGGGAATTGAATTCTGCTGGTTTTGGAGTGAATAACACGACTCCCAGACAAAACAGCCTCAGAACAAATGAACAGAAAGTGAATGGGTTAAAGAGTTAAGCCACAACTCCTTTTTAAAAAGTAATTTTCTCATTTCCCATTTAAATCAACAGGGTTCTCACTTGTGAGTAGCAAAAATGAATGATCGCTGTTGTTCAGCTGAAATACCTTTTTCTGTGAATTATTTCTCTGCCAAAGGCCAGAGTAAGGATTCAGGAGAGCAAAAGGATTCCATGAACCTCCATGTAAATCATTCTGCCCTGCAGAGCCCTATATTTTGAATTATTTTTCAAATTTTATGGCTAGATTTAATCCAGCCACATTCCTTATTCTGAATGAGCTTCTGACTCACAGTATGTATTTATGGCTAAGGTTAATGCTTTAGAATTTAGTGAAAGAAAATGACCACAAACCTCTTTAAAATTTTGGTGTCCATTGGAACTTGGTTACTTAACTGCTACCTCTTAAGGCTCACCTGTATATGCAGCAGAGCTGCAGAAATTGCTACTGCATTTTGCCCCTGGTGCAAGCTGTGGTGACTTTGGGTGGGGAAGGGTCATAATAAATACCACTGGTTACGAGACCTTTTTAGGCAGAAACCACAAGATGGTTACTTTGTGAAATAAAGGTTTCACATCAGGAAATGATTTACTATAAAGCAGATATTTACAGGACCTGACATATTACCGAGCTAAGATTTTGTGTCTACAAATGTCACAGTCCAGAAAATTGTTTCTTCCTTCTCATCAACAAATGGAACTCTCTGATTATCTTCAAATTTTGAATTGTGAGGTAATATTTTACTTAGGTGGTATTCTTTTCAAGAAATGGTTTTTGTAAAGCAGTATTTATGTGAAGTAAGATGCACTTACCTATGAGTGGATCGCCTGCTGAGTAGTCTTTTGAGGTTTGCTGTTTGTCACTGAAAGAAAATATGTAATTGTAACTCAGATGCAGAGTTTAACCTTTTATGAGACTTAATTGTAAGGAATCTGTTTCTGGGGCTTTGGCAGATTATACATACACTCTGAATAACCTCCCAGTTGAAACAACTAAAATGCTATAAAACATTTATAAAGCATCTTTCTGAATACATTGCTAATTTGACACACAAGAAAGGAAACCATAGAAACCAAAAATAGAATGAAAGCAGAAGTCCTGGAATGGAAGCTGAATGGTCCTAGATGTCTTTGCTGGGGCGAGGGGGATGGGAGATAAAGCCTGGGTTCTCCATGGTGAAGAATCTGACGAAAAGTACACTCAAGGCAGGGTCACTCTGCCTATGGTGAGGCTGGAGAGTGCAGTGTACAGTAAGGAAACTTGCCTGGAGGGGTGTGGGACACAGGCTGTTGAATTTTCCTCTTAAAGCTGGAGAGAGACTGACCTTCACAGGGGTGCACATTGGTTCACTTGTGCCTGTGAAGTCCAAAAATCCTCATACCAAGAGTTTAAGTGTTCTTGGTTGGTTGTATTCCAAGAGGCGAGCAGAGGTGAGTACCAATCTTCCCTAGAGAGAGCCACTTCAACCCAGGCATGCAAGAAGTCCCAGGGAGAGTATGTCATGGGAAATCAGTGGTTTTGCAAAAGGCAAAATCAGACAAGAAAATTGGCCAGCATAAGGAAGAAGCACCAGCAAGAGTGTTAAATATGCTTTTAAAAGATAAATAAGCCGGGGATTTAGCTCAGTGGTTTCGCCGCCTGCTGCCCAAGCGCAAGGACCCGAGTTTGATCCCCAGTACCAAAAAAAATAAAAGATAAATAAGTCGGGTGTGGTAGCATACACCTGCAGTCTTGATGTTCTGGGACTCTGAAGCAGAAGGATCACGCGTTTCAGCCCAGCCTAGGCAACTGGGGTTGTAGCGCAGTGAGAAGGCCCTGAGTTCATTTCCCAGTACCACACACACACAATCAGTGCAGTGCTACTGTGAAATATTGGAGAAGCTTAGAAACATAAGAAAGAAACAAGATGTTGTAAACAGTGAGACATTTGGAAAAGGACTAAGTAAAACGTGTAGAAGTAAAGAATATGATCATTAACAAAAATTTAGCTATTAGGTTAACGAGATTAGACACAGCTGCAGAGAGTTAATAAAATAAGATGTAAATTTTAAAAGACCTAAAATACAGCAAATGTGGAAAAATAGGAGTTATTGGACATGAAGAACAAACTCCTTCCAGAAATGATAAACTTTTAATCAAGACAAGTGAACTAGAAAAACCTAGGGAGAAATGTCTATTTGAAGACTTCACAGAAATAATGAGAAAATGATTAATAGCTGATTTAAGATACTACTATGGGAATGATATATCTCTGTCTACCTTAATATCAAAGTAGACTTCAAAGCATTATTAGGAACAAAACTTGATAATCATAAAAGGTTCAAGTCAGTCTTTGTGTCATAATTTTGAATATGTTCAATAGCACAATTTTAAAATATAGGAAGCAACAGTGAATAGACACGAGTAAAAACAGACAAACTCAAAATTGGAGGACATTTTTTAACAGAACTTTTCTGTGACTAATAGAACAAATGGCAAAAAATCAGCAAATACATAGAAGATTTGAACAGTGTGATTAACAAATGATCTAATAGGCATATTTAGCATTGCACACCTGATGATTGCAAGACACATACTCTTTATAGTTACATACAGAATGTGTTAGTTACTTTTCTCTCCTTGCTGAGACAAAATACCCAACACCCAAAGTTGGAAGGGAAGGGGTTTATTTGGCTCACAGTTCATAGAGATTTCAGTCCATAATCAGCTGGCTCCAAGACAGGGGTAACAAACAGATATCACAGAGGAGAAACTACATGGCCCACACAAGGTAGCAAAGGCAACAGAGGTGTTTAACAGCATCTTTCTGCTCCTTTTATCTTATTCTGACTACCAGGATTAGGGCGATGCCAAATTAAACACTCACATGTAGTGGTTTAGTAATCCCACATCCTTAACCCGAGCATCACACATTCCAGATTCAACAGCCTCTGAGAAAGAAAGTCCCACCTCACCTGCATGAGGCTTTGGGGGGCATCTAAACACAAACCATAGCACAGAACATTAAAAAAAAATTTTTTTTAATATAGGCCACAAAGCTTTTCTCAGCAAATGTAAAAGAACTGAAATCATACGTATATTTTTTGAGCATAATCCGGCAGCCACAATTCAGTGCCAATAACTAAAGAATGAATGAATAATCTTACATGCCCAGTGAAAAAAATACAAGTTGTATGCAAAAGAGTACATGTTATATGATTTCATTATATATAAAGTTCAAAAATGTTGTAGAATTAGATTGTAGGGTATATGGGTGCACATACAGGTAGAAAAAAATACAAAGAAAAGTGAGGAAATTGCTGTGGAAGTCAGGCTGGTGCTAACCTGTGGAGGGGAGGGTTTCATAAGAGCATGGCACCGCTTCCTCTGTGTCAGGAGAAATGCACCGACTGTCTATGTGTTTGTTCTTCCAGATGAATTTTAGAATTAAGTCACATTCCCTAAAACTTTCATTTGCATTTTGATTGGTATTGTGTTAAATTTATTCATTTCCTCTAGGATTATTTGGAATATTGTTTGAAATATTGGGTCTTCCGTGTAGGGACATGGTAGATGTTTCTACTTCCTAAGGTTCTTTTGTTTTTATTTTTAATTTTTCTTAGAATGTATTTAGATGTGTTTTCATATAGACTACACAGTTCACATTAGATGCAGTTCTAGGTACCTATTAAGTTTGCTTCTACTGTAAGCGAGGTCCTCCTCATTATTGCTAGAATGTAGGATAGCTAGGAATTTTTTTAAATACAGATCTTATTAGACTTAATTCTAACTACTTGAAATATTTTTGGTGCATTTTTATTAGCGAATAGGTACCAGTAGTCATTTCCATAATAATTTCTACATTTTCTTTGTATTCTTAGTTTCTAGTTGAGAAAAATGAGACAGCAGGGGATAAAGTGATTGCTCAAGGTCACACAACTTGGTGGGAAAGCTGAGTGTTTTGGATGTGTCAAGGGGAAGTCATTGAAAGATTGTGAGGGCACCACCGTGGACCAAGTCAAGCAACATACTGAGACACTGGTGGCTGCTGTACTGAGAAAAGCGAGAGTGGCAGTGCAAAGAGTAGGCACAAAACCAGTGCTGTAGCCCGGGTCTTCTCAGAATTGGCACAGTTAATAGTCTGAGCTGACTGCTGCTGTGTTGTGTGCCGTACTGTGCACTGTAGCGTGTTTAGCAGCATCCCTGACCTCTACCCACTAGATGCCAGTAGCAACCCTCACACCCAAGTCTGACAGCCAGAAATGTCCCTAGACATTTCCAAATGTCCCTTGTGGACAGAAGTTCAGTTGACTCCAAGTTGAGAGCCACTGCTGTAGGCCAGGCCTGTGACAGTGAAAATGTGGCACAGTGTGATGGACAGAGTAGGGAGAAGTGCTCAGATTTGAGACTCCAATGGGAGAGGATTTGGCAGATTACATGAAGCAGGGGCCTAGGGGAGAGGTCCTTCAGTTTTTCCACATTGCCAGTGTTTTTTGGGCCACTTCAGCATCTTTTAAAAACCATAATTCATCCACAACTGGTCCTTGCTCTTTCTCATCCCTTAGAGTTTCCAAATATCATCTCTGCTTTGTGTTCTATAGATAGAAGAGCTCTACCCTCCCCTCTCTACATATAAACCCACACCAATTTTAACATCTCGGAGGTGACAGTGGTAGAGGACCTCCAAATTATGTAGGGGAAATAATATAACTCCCAACCTGCTAGATGTCAGATACTCTGAGTTCATGTTCCCCAAAATTGAAGATTGAATTCTAAGGAACAGTGGAGATTTAGAGTAGGAAATATTTGAGAAGGAGAGATTTTTAACTCCTGAGAGACAAGAGGGGCCCTGAGTGGGTTGCCAAGGTCTCCACAAGGGAAGTTTTGTAGCGCAAAATCACAAGGTGGGTACAAAATCACTAGATGGATACAAAGTGGGTCAAATCTATGATCAACCAATAAGATTACAGGTATAGCTGCTTAGGTAATATTGATTCAGTGGGGAGGCAGGTCACATAGCAAGTATATATGGAAAGAACAAAGAACTTTTTTAGAAAGGGATGGATCTGTAGGTATTAGTCATCCACCAGAGTGACTGATATCTATCTAGACTTTACTGGGCCAAGTGTTACCACTTATCCCTTGGGGAAGTACACAGGCCTGGTCATTTTGTCTTTATCTTGAGTCCTGGTCTCCAACAGATGCATCTCCAGGTGCAGTTGTAATGTGTTTTCATTTTTTGTATTGACTCTCTCAAGGGCCTAGCCCTGTTTTACTGCCTGTAATATTTCTACCTCACTTAGCTGTCTATAATAACAGGAATACTTGGTCTCTTCCCAGGAATCTTGAAGTGGGTAAAGCTGATTGACAATTTTGAAGGAGAATATGACTATGTGACCAATGAGGGGTCAGTGTTCACATTCAAGACGAATCGCCGTTCTCCCAACTATCGTCTGATCAACATTGACTTCACAGATCCTGATGAGTCTAAGTGGAAAGTGCTTGTTCCTGAGCACGAGAAAGATGTCTTAGGTAAGATTACAGGTTACTTGAAAATGGTGTTTTTGTTTTTGGTGAGAAAGCCAACAAGTTGGTCCATTTCATTCTCTAGTGACAGCTTATAAGGTGAAGAACCTTTGGCTTTCTGTTATTAGCACTGAGATGTCTAAATGGTGCATCCAAATCCTCACTACATGACATCTTTGTAACATACAATATCATGTGGAAATGCAGAGTCTTCATACAATTGTGAAGGATTCAGACTTTAAAAGGTACTGCTTTTCAAAAACAAGTAGCAGTTGTCCTTGTATGCTTATTGTCTGATAATAGCCACTGATATTTTATTCTTAAAACCATTTAGATTCATAAGCCTTAGATTTAAGCTTTTGAATAACCTCTGGCTGCTTTCATCTCCTTGTTGTAGATCTGAGGATGAACTTACAGTCTTCTTATTAGAAGAGAGAATAGGCTAATGTCAGACTTAATTGAAAACCATTGCAGTCACTGCTTTTAGTACTCTTGAGAACCTGTATTTGATGTGTTTGATGATGCCTTAAGGTCCCTTTCATCTGTTTTCTCTGATTTTTTCCAAAATTGACATGCTGGTTTATAAATTATTATTCTAAAGTTGAATTTGATTAGAATAAGCCTCACTGGTTTTGCAACTTTTTTACACAAAAGGAGAAGTCAGTATCTTCCATGAGTTTACTTGTTGGTGGTAAACTTCTGGTGATGGGTTGAATGAGGATAAAATCTAGGACCATTCATAAATGCAAAGGTGCATGGTACATAATTGGAGAAAACACATACCCAGCCTGCAGAGTGGTCCTGGCTCAGCAGAAGCACTCCTGCAGCAAGTTCTTCAGTGAATTAAAGCGGCTGTTTTGGTTCATGACCTGGACCACTAAGGGACTCTTCCTCCCCGGCTCTGAGCAATGTGTTCTCTGTGCCTGGCAGGTATTTAACACTGGCATTGCTTGGAGTGGTCAGCAGATGATGACAGCTGTGTCTCCCAGGGTAACAGCTTCCTTTGGGTACTTCCTTCCAGGCCCTTGTCTCTGTAGTTCCTTTGTCTCTGAAGGGAGCACTAATTTGCTTGAAATTCTCCTCAGTCTCCAAGTACCTGACTGCTCCCCTCCCTCCTTTTGTACTGAGATCTGCAGCCCCTCCAGCCAGTCCTACTGGACAGGACCCAAGACATCCTCCACTGCCATCTCTTCCCTGCAAAATTCACCTCTGGGGCCCTGAAGCAGCTGGCTGTCCTAGTTTCTGCCTCAGTTCCTCAGCTGGCCTTCTGCCTTCTAGATTTCCAGTTATGGTCCCTGTCTTTTCTCAGGTTTCTATCAGGGGCCAGTCCTTTGTCTCTCTCAGGGGAGAATAACCCTCAACCCAGCAAGGAGGGAGACTTACAGCATGGCAGGAGCTCTTCCCAAGGAATGTCCTCAACTGTCTTCTCAAAACTTTTCTTACTCTCTGACCCGTTTTTGATTTGGAGGAAGGATCCATGAGCCATGGAACAGGTTTGGAATCATTTCCTCCAACATCTTCATAGTCACATTGAGAGCCTGATGGCTCTGTTCACACTGCAGCAGAAATGTCCTCCGTAAGGCCCGGGACACCCAGGACCGCTCCACCTGCATTGACCACACTGATGTATCCAAATGAGACTTTGGTGGCACACGTCTTCACGTAAAGGCCCTGATATTTTTCAGATGCATGTCAAGTTGGAACTGTGATCGTTATAGAGGGAGCCACATGGATGTTGTAAATATTTTCCAAGGCATTGGAATTTTCTTCCATTTAAAGCTGAAAGGGGTTTGGGTAACTATCCCTTAAGGTAACATCCTGTCTCATTTGTAGCTCTAACAAAATGCAAATTGATGCTTAGAGATTGGTGGGGGGGTTGATATATTTTTATAGCCTTCCTTCTTAAAGGTTATATATTCTTTGTCTAGAAAGAAGAAACCTTCAATATTCAGTAGAGCTCATCAGTTGTAAGAGAAGTACAGTTGAATTTGCTTTATGTCATTGACACAATGCCCTATTGAGAATAAAAACTAGAGATGAGTCATAAAGTACAGCTGTAAAGTCAGAGCTTTTATTAATGACAGTCCACAAATCTCCTTGTCCTTTTATTATTCACTGTGTCTGTTTTATAATTCTGATGTACTCGTAGTTAACACAGATTGATTATTCTTTGACAGCTGTAATTTACTACAATTTTCTCCCATACTTTTTCTTTTTAGAACATTAAGCCATGTGAAATATATTGCTTGATTGAGGGACTCTTAAAGCACACACACACACGCACAACTTTAGAGAACGAGAAAGTTACCATCAGATAGAAGACTTCTTTGTATCTTCACTTTAGGAAGAGTTCACTGTCCAAGTTCTCTGATCGAATCAAGACAGGTGCTGGTGATCCTGAGTCCCCCCGTTCATGTAGATAATTGACAGCGTTATAGTGCGAACTACTAGTTTCTTGGTTATGAAAATGAGCAATATCAAGACCCCACCATGACACCCAAGAGCAGCTTGTCTTTTTAACGTGTTTGGGCTGCCCTTACTTCCATCTGGTACAGCATCCCTCACTTTGTCCTTGCCTCACCCTGACCTCTGTACCTGCCCTTTGGTACCCCTCTTAACCCCACCCCCTCACTCGCCTCTGTCTGCCTGTTTACTCAGCACTGTTACCATAGGTTGCTGCCCTGGGCATTGAGGAGAACTCCCTTGTCTGTCTTCCTCTCCATATTCCCCCAGTCCTCAAGCCCTGGGCATTCTTACGAACTACCTTGCATTTCTCTCCTCTTCTGACCAGGCTTTATCGTGTGTTCTCCCTGGTTCATTGCAACAGTGTTTGTACTCATATCCCTCCATCTTTCTGTAGACCTTTGTTCTTCTGTGTCCAACTGACATGTATAAAAATCCTTTAATTGATGTCTTTATGGCACCATTCTGTCAAACTGGCTGGGCAGTTGAGACTAAACTCCCTTCCAACTGGCTCTCCAAATGTCCCATCAGTAACTACTAGCAGTGTCACCTCTCTCTGAATTTAAAAGCTTTTTCTTCTTGAACATGGATCTCTTGTTTTCTTTACCAGTCTTCCTCCTTCCTGCCCTCCTTGCTGTTCATTTATTGAAGATTCATTCATAGTCTTTCCTGTGTCTTCCCCTTCCCCTTCATTTCTTGACTCACCTGTCCTTCTATCACCTCATCCCCTGGAAAGCTATCTTTTCCCTGATAACCCATCTGACATCATCCCCCACTCCAGATTTGCACATCTCTGTACTTAAGACAAAATTTAGTCCTTGTTTAGGGAGACTAATTTGTTTTGGGTCCTCAAGCAACCAACCTTTACCCTCATCTATATTTTACTACTTGAATTTTTATGATTGTTATCTCAAGGACAGAAGTGACCTCATCGTTTACTTGTGTCTTCAACACCTTCCAGCATTTTTAGTATACACCAAGTCTTAAATATACTTTTTCTAAATAATCAATGCTGGCAGACATAGTTTGTGATTTGGTTTTTGTTCTTTTCCTCCCCTATCTCCTGTAGCATGGTATAGGAAGTATGTAGGCAGGTATGTCAGCCAACTTTCTGTCACTGTGACAAAAGACCAATTTAAAAGGAAGAAAGTTTTCTTTTGGCTCAGTTTTGTGGATTTATGTTCATGCTTGGTTGGCCCTGTTGCTTTGGGGCCTCTGTAGAGTGGCACATCATGGTAGGAACTCAGGAGAAAGCTGCTCACCTCACAGTGACTGAGAAGCAAAGAGCAGTAGGATGAGGAGTGACCGGGATCCCAGGGTCTCCTTCAAGTGCACAGCCCTGAAGACCTAACTTCATGCACCAGTCCCACCACTTAAAGGTTCTGCCACCTCCCATTAGCTCCACAGGCTGGGGACCACGCCTTCAACACATGGGCCAATGGGAGACATTCAGACTAACAGCAGGCTAATCATGTCCCACAAGTTATCTCAACCATCAAGAGCCCCTGGCTCAAGGTGGACAGTGTTTTGTTTGCTCTGAACATAATAGCTGCACTCATTTAGGAAAGGATTATGCTGAAACTAGATGATGAAAACTGATCACAAAATGACTTGGCAAGTCTTGTTGCTGCATAGCACAATGTAGAGTCTTCATTCATTTTCAGTTGACATTAGATTTTCTCTCTTCTTCTGTTTCCAGAATGGGTAGCTTGTGTCAGATCCAACTTTCTGGTGTTATGCTACCTCCATGATGTAAAGAACATCCTGCAGCTGCATGACCTGGCCACAGGTGCTCTCCTCAAGACCTTCCCACTCGATGTCGGCAGTGTCGTGGGGTACAGTGGGCAGAAGAAGGACACGGAGATCTTCTATCAGTTCACTTCCTTTCTATCTCCAGGTGAGTCGTTTCACTACTGCTGTTTACTTTAAAAATCAGACTGATGTTGGGTTTCTTTTGGGAAGTGGAAATGTAATGTTACATTTTGTAAATTAAATAGGCTGTATTATAGCCAAAATCACTTAATGGGAATATAAGAGTAAAACAGGTGGTCAGAAACAAAAGAAAAATATAAAAATGCCTAGAACTGCACTTGCACTAATTGTATATTCTAATTCTCTGTTGTTTTACGGCAGGAACAACTATTGTTCTAAGTTGATTAATAAATTAGCACCAGCACATATAACTTTAGATCAGCCTTTGGTCTGTCTCCACAAGGACACAGTGCAGATTAGAAGAAGTACAAAATATGTAGCTATACCTGACCATGACCACATGGTAAACTGAATTAAAATATAATTCTAAAAGCATAGTCGTAACTTCATGGAATAAAAGTGTTATCTTGGGTCTAGTAGGAAAAGGATATCTCGTAAGTTGTGATTTTACATTTCTTAGTATGGGTTAATTCTCGCCCAAACAAAATAATTCTTTTTAACTTTTTAAAAAGTTGATCACATTCATTTTTCCTTGTTATGGTTTTTTCTCTGCTTCACCTTTGTGCCGCTTGTGTAGAGTTGTAGCCATACAGCTCTACTGTGATTTGTCCCAAGAGTCTGGCTCACTTGGCAGTTTGCAGTTGACCAGGCAGACCCTATCTTAAAAGCAATCTGGCTGAAAACATTTCTGCACTTTCCTCCCTCGGTCATTCATTTGTCAAGGTCCTCTGGAGTTCTTTTTGTGCTACCCAGTTTTGTTGAAAATAAAGCAGCCCTGGGGGAGTTAGGCAGGTGCTGAAGTGGCTTTGTCCTCCTGGGATTTGGCCAAATCACAGTGATGCCTCATCCGCTTTTCTCTGAGTCACAGAGTCAGCAATCTATAAGCAATCTTAACTGTGGTGACAGGTTGCTGTCAGAGTTATGAAAACCCAAAGAATGGTGTTCTGTAAGAAGGTCTGCTGATGTACCTGGCAGCCCTAGCAGCCCTGATTTCCCCAAGCACCTTTCAGAGCATCAAGAGAGGCCAGGAAAAAAGCCCCGAGAATGTGGAAACCAGGCCCAGGCATCAGAAACTCTTCTTTATGGTGTCCTATGCCTCCCTGAACCATACTGCACCCCCATCCCCCAGAGCCTGGAATGTAGCAGCAACCAGTGAACAGACCATAAAAAATCCGTCTCCTCCAGATCCCCATTCTCAACACACTGCTGCAGGGTCCACCATTTATTTCCTCAACCTTACACTGATTCCTGCAATTTTACTTTGGAAAATCTCACCTCTTAACCAGTTTAAATGAATCAAGGACAAAGAGGAATACAGAATAGGGGTGACTCATCTGCTCTTAATGAAAGCCAGAGTCCCCAAAGACCCATAAACCTCCTTCAGTGACCTCATGTGACCATTTATTTCAGGAAAAGCTCATCGTTACCTGGGAAAGAAAGGGCTCATTGTCCTAGTGTAAAATGATGGATTCTATGCCAAACGATGAAATATTATCTGTGACTATGGCTGCAAAATTTGAGAAGTATGTTCCTAGTTCTTACCACCAGGCAGCTTCGGAACAAGCATTAACTTGCTACCGAAGTGCTTTATCTCCCCTTTCTCTTTTTGCCTCCATCTTTCTCTTTTCTCCTCTTAATACAATTTAATATCTAAAAACAGAATGTGGCTTCCAGACTTGAGCCTTCTAAGGCCAAATGTGAAAACAGCTGTCAGATAATTAAACTAGATCTTGGGAAAGCAAGAATTGTCAGTTATGTCTGCACACATCCACACCCAGAAACATGTGCTCCAAAGCTGCTCTGGGCTGGTCTCTGAAGATTAGCTGTTCACTACTGCAGTCAGTAGCAGAGACATGAAATTATAAGTAAAGCCTCAGGGTCACAAATAAGTACAGCTTCAGCTTCCTGCTGTGGACATGCAGTACATCTTGTTTCCCATGGAGGTACACAGTGCAGAAGCATATTGAGTTCAAGCCACTTATGACTTTTGCACCTTGAGTTTCACTGGGGAGAAAACAGGTACCAAGACAATTTGGAGCATGATGCACCGATTCCCTGTGGCTCAAAACACTTGGTGGTTGAACTGATTAATTCTGTACTTGTAGAAGCTCAGGGTTGCCTAAGGTTAGCTCCAGACAGACTTGCATCTTGCCATTATCCAGGACAGCAGAACTGTGGGCATGGCTCTGTGAGGCAGGGATGAGAAATCTAAGACTGACCGAGAAAGGTAGTTTTTCAGATACTTGGGTTTCTGGGGTTTTTTTTCTTTTCTTTTAATGACATTAATACTCAACACAGTAACTACATGGGTTAAAAAGTTCCTTTGCCTTCTCTTTCCATGGGCTACTTTTTGAGCTCTCTGGTTCTTCTTTGTAGCTTCTCCAAGAGTGCTAACACCCTCTTCCTCACTACATTTATTTCCGGTTACACTGGGAACATGCCAGCTGATCTCCCTGCATCCTTCCCATGCTACAGTAGCCTTGTTAGGACAATATTTTCACCAGGAAATATCTCAAGTTCAGATACATTTTGGCCTTCAGGGCTTTCCATCATCCAGTTCCCTCTTTCACCCTTAAACCTTACAATTCATTTCCTAGAGATCATCTAACTTGTCTATGATTCTGAAACTTTTTTTATTTTTGGTACTGGGGATTGAACTTGGGTCCTTGCGCTTGCGAGGCAGGTGGTGGAACCACTGAGCTAAATCCCCACCCTGAAACGTTTTCTTCAAACCCTACTTTCTTGTTCTTTCTCCACATGAGCTAAATCATTGGGTCAAATAATTCACATTATGGTGTTAATGTGCAGTGCGCTAACCTGGACTAGCCCAGATGGATCTAAACACAGCAAATGTTGATAAAATATTTTAAGCAGTGGTGCCTCCTCAAGAAACAATTCTGTGTATTTGGAGAGAGTGGAGGTCAGGTGTCTGGCAGCCTCTGGTATTGTTTATTTCATTCTGCTGTTAGAATTGATGGATAAATAGGCATGTAGAGTATGTCTCCTGTTCCTTGTCCTTCTTCAAGGAATTTGCATTCTAGTAGTACATTGGTGACTTGACTGAGGACACTGAGCTGAGAATTCTGACTCCTACATCTTTGGTCATTTGTTCTACTACAGTTTGTGGTGAAGCCAGGGTGAGTCAGGTGCTTAAATGGCATGGGCTTGGTCTGCACTGTGTTTTTGTTTGGGCTTTTTTTTCAGGATTCAGATGCTTTTTGTGTTTGTCATGGGTACCAGGTAGTGAACAAAACACCCTTGAGAATTAAAATATATCTTAAGGTATCCTTTTGCTCTCAAGATTACATTCATATAGGCACATATAGTACTTAGTGTGCATAGTAACTCAGAACACAGGCTCACCAAATGTAGTTTGCAGGTAAATTACAATGATGTATTCTGGGGCCAGGATGTAGCTCAGTGGTTCCGCTGCCTGCCTCTCAAGAGCAAGGTCCTGAGTTCAATCCCCAGTATGAAAAAAAATATTATAAAGATGTATTCTAATGCATATCTAAGTGTGACTTAAAGTAAGAAAGCCAATACTCCAGTCATGTTATATATCTTATTGTTAGTGTTAATCATGTGTCTATTATAGTAACCTTAAAATAATTTGTAAGCATAAAATTTGAGTAACACTCAAAGATTAGCTGTCATGCTCTTAAAAAGTCTAAATATATTATTCCTTGGCAGTGAGGGGGGCAGAGTATTGTTTCTTAACTATTCATGAAATACATACACAGAGGGGCTGAGAAGAGGGAGCCACCATTTTAATATAAAATCAGTCAATGTAAATGTGCCCCATGGGAATATCATTTGTTTTCTGCTTTTCCAGCAAGTACTGGGATCATAAAATCAATTTTTTATATACTGCACAGCATATGCTGAAAATATTATGAAAGGAAGTACTGTTTCCACACCAGCACTCTAATCGGCTTTATAAACCACAACATTGCCATTGTTTTCAGACAGTAATGGCTCTTCTCACGTGTTGCTTCAATTTAGTTCTTAAATGTTAGAAAGCAGCATTAAATTCAGGAAGTGGAATTTTTATTAGTGGTTAAATAAGCTAGAATTCTTGGCATATATTAATAATTTTGTGTTGTGCACAATTACTCATTCAATCAAAAATTGAAAAAGTATCTGAAATGACTACTGATTACTTTTGATTACATTTTGGTTCCATATGTGTCTGTGGATGAGTAGGTGTCAGGTAGTAGGAAACCTAGAGGACACATTGGGATACCCCTAGCAGCCTGCTGATCTTGGGCAGATCATTGGAGTTTTCTGTCATTTGCCTCTCAGGTAGAAGGCCCTACCCAGATGACTTGCCTCTTTACTCTTCTGTCACTTGCACTCCTAAGTGGCCTGGCTTGGAGAGGTTTCCATAGTTAGATATTTTACCTTTTCTCATATTCACAGAATGCATTAGAATTTCCTACAGTGTAAGCTCAGTGTAAAAAGGGAGGCAGCACATGATGCTGCTGATGAAGGTAAACTCACACGGGACCCCTCAAAACAGGCTGTTCTGCTCCTGCTGAGCTGGCGACCACCTGGGGCCCTGAGTGTTCCTCTCTTGCCATCCTGGCATCTGGTTGTGCTTTGTGGTCCTTGTTTCCCTTGGGTCTGTCTTCTGGGCTAACCTAAGATTTCATCTCCTTGTAGGGATCATTTATCACTGTGATCTTACCAAAGAGGAGCTGGAGCCCAGGGTTTTCCGAGAGGTGACCGTGAAGGGAATAGACGCTTCGGATTACCAGACAATCCAGGTACGGAGAATTTAGTTGCAAGACTGTGAGAATCAGGAAATCTGGCTTTGAGGGTGGGCTTTTCCCTCCACCTTGTCAGAAGCGGGGAGGTAATCCACAATAATACAGATGACAGGTATTTTTGGAGCCCCTGCAGTTTCTGGGCATTGAGCCAGGTGCTTAGGAATCAGCGGTGGGACCGGCACAGTCTCTGCCCTCACAAAGCTTATGGGATCTGCTCCCGTGGCTACTGTTCTTGATGGGAAGCCAGAGTTCTTTGTCTCGGGGCTCTTAATTGCAGTAGCTATCAAAGCAGCACCATTTATCT
Organism: Heterocephalus glaber; assembly: GCF_000247695.1. The sequence continues at coordinate 542,628 of NW_004624952.1, read as the reverse complement.
GTCCTTCTGCTTACTTGAAAACAAGTAGTGTTCTAGCTGAGGTCTTGCAGAGATTTGCTCTGTTTAAAGCATTTACTCAAGAGCTGTGAGTCAGTCTTTCTAGTCTGAATTTTGTAGGTATTTCTGCCTGGTACAGAGTAGGCACTCAGTAACATTTAAAGGAATGAATGAACTAAGTAAGTGTCATGTCCCCACAAGCTCAGTCTCTGATGATCATCTTTTGGGGCTAAGAATCCCCTTTTTTGTTTTTTCTGCTCCCTAAGGGTATTGAGTCTCCCAGAAATGGAATAACTAGTTGATTGATGGTGAAGAATGGCTCTGTTCCTTTGCAATGAGAGGTCACCCATAGGCGCCAGGTGTTTACCAGGGCTTTCCCACCTGGAAGTTGGAACATAGACCACATATTAGGAATCCAAATATTTTGAAGAAAGAACGAAAGAGATCTTGGATGCTCCCAAGGATGTTTTCATGGAACTAGAGCATTGTTATAGTTTGGCAAATTACCCTGCAACTGGCTAAAAGTAGTCTAACTGATGAACTAGATCTAGATACATACATAAAGCTTTGTTTAAAAAAGACAAATGGAGACCTGGATAGGGTGCTAGACCACCAGGTATCAAACCCTGTTCTGTATCAGGAATTGGCAAATTGGCCTCATTTTCTTGGCAAGCAGCTATGCCACTGAATTTCTATACTGTCCGTAGATGCTTACACCTGATAGAGTGGTTGCAGTGCAGACTGCGTGGCCCACACAGCCTGAAATACTTAGTATTTTTGAGCCTTTTTTTTTTGGTACTGTGGATCGAACTCAGGACCTTGCACTTGCAAAGCAGGCAGCGGAATCACTGAGCTAAATCCCTGGCCCTTTTGAGCCTTTTAAGAAAAAACTTTTAGGTCCTGATCTGTGTATATAGTATTTAAAATCAGAAGCACAGGGGATTTTGTCAAAAAGCCCTCTCAGGCCTTGAAGCCTGCTGTATACTTCTTGGATGACATTACCAAGTCACATAACCTTCCTGCCACAATCTTTTTTAAAATAAGGAAAGATATCTAGCTTTTAGGATTCCTTTAGGATTATTATGATGTATATTAAGGGTCTGGCTATCATCTATTTTGTTCAGTCGCAGTAAGTGTAACAGACATACAGTTTTCTATATACATTTGACTTCTTGTGAGTTTCATTTTCAAGGTAAGCCATTGCCTGGAGAATATCCTGTTGAGAGCTGCATGCCCTATTTGTACCATCATGGCTCATTAATTCACTCAGACTTTACTTTTAGGTTGTCATTCTTTGCTGTATGGCCTTTTCTCTACATATAGAAAATTTGTTCCTATCAGCAATTACATTTGACCTTCTTGAGGCCTTCCGTAGTCCTTGCTTCCCCCGTGAGGACAAATGTCCCTTTCCTGTGGGTACTGCCCGGAATGCCCAGGCAGCATCCAGCAGGTGTCTCCTCCTGCTCCTGAGGCACAGGCCTAGCTGTGTAGAATTGAGCAGAATTGCTCAAGAGAGGCCCTGATCACCTCACCTCTGATGCAGATTTTCCTCAGTTCTGTGTTAAAAAGACATTACTTTTCTCTCTTTTCTGCCTTCCCACAGTTTGTGCTTAAGTGTACTGTTGCCTTTGGTGTCTGGCAGAGGAGCCGTACGTGTAATAGTGACAAGTGCCAGGGAGGCAGCTTCCTACAGGAAGCTAACTCTTGTCAGTGAAGAGGACTGGGACCACTTCTCTTGCCAGGCAGCTGTTTTTCCCTCTTCTGGTAGTATCAGCATTCTTTAAAGATGACATACTAGCTGCAACCTAAATGTATTCTTTTTTATTTATAAATGAGAAGATAAAACTTTACAGCTGAGCAAGTGTTTCTGTAGAATAGGCATTGATCACTGTGTACACAGCAACCTAAAATCTCCAGGTTAAACTGAGGAGCAAATGTGTGTGGATGCTGCCATTTGCCAGTGTCATCAGAAAACTCACAGAATTCCTCTGTACCTGGCTCTCCATTTTCTAGAGGAAACTTCCCTAACATTGAACTACTCAGGTGCTTGCAATTTTTGTTTGCATTGTTGCAATAGGGGGCAAAATGATTCATGTTAAATATTTGAAGAGACTAAGTGCTTAGACACACTGGCTCGCAGATCTCACACTGCTCCCGTATCCATGTTGTAGATCTGGAGCCATACTATAAGCATGGTGTGACTCTGTGGTATCCTAGTAGCAGATCTTATATCTACTGATTAGACCATCATACTTTGTACACTGTTCCTGAATAGAATGTCTTCGACCAGGCATGGTGGTGTGCACCTGCAGTCTCTGCTCCACAGAGGTCTGGGGTAAGGAGGATCATTTCAGTCCAGGAGTTCAGATCTCATCTGGGGAGCATAAGCCAGACCTCATCTCAAAAAAGCAAGGAATTATAAAGTAGAATTTTTCGTTGTGTAAAGATACATTTTGTTTGTTTGTTTTTGGTACTGGGGATCAAACTCGAGACCTTGTACTTGCAGGGCAGGCGCCAGAACCACTGAGCTAAATCCCCGGCCCTAAAGATACATTTTAAGTGCACTACAACGTCTCAATCTCATCAACTTTTGTGTCACTTGAAATCTAAAATGCATTTTGCAGTGTTTAGATTCTAGAATACACAGCAGCACTCTGACACAGAATGAAGCATGGCAGATGTGCTCGCCTGGTAATTAGGCTTTCTGTTGTGTCCCAGCAGTGACGCACCATTGGAAAGAGCAGGCTTGAGAGAGGGATTTATGTGTAAACGAAAAGCATCCTCCTAGTGTTTAGCAAAAATGACAGCATTTTGGAAAAAAAATAACTGTTTTTGTTTTCCATTATTTTAAGGTATTGTCACTTTTGATTCTACTTGACTCTGGGGTTAATCTTTATTTCTTCTGTGATTTAAAAAGAATATATCTCCTGAGCTCTTTGTCATTTGTTCTTTCCTTCTATGAAGCATATTATCATTTTGAGGCAAATACTGTGATACAGATGAGCCTGCGTGGTTGGCCAGCAGTGACTAACGGTGGTGATGACCATGCACATCTTTAATAGCACTGTCTACTTAGAGCTGTAGCTGGTAAAATAGCCTAAGCCAAGGAGAGAGAAAGGGAAGAGGCCAAGAAACACAAGGCTCAGGAAGCCACAGAGGGTTGTTCTTTATGAGATCTACATTCCCTCAAGGGACACGGCTGTTATCTATATAACCTTTATCCGTTCCTAACTACAGCTATGGGTAGAAAATTGATCTATCTCAGAAATAAATTCCGAAAATCAGATCCTGAAAAAAATGTCAGGTTTTCTTCCAGTCTAAGATACATAGAAGAATTTATTTTAGATAGCTTTACCAACTCTGCAATTGATTGATCTTTTCCCTTCTTTATATTGTGAATTACTCAACCACATCTCTCTGCCTATGCCTTTCAAAAAGAAATTAGTAATGAACATTAGAAATTCCATTTACAAAATATGTTGTTACAAAATAAGTGAATTTACCTGAAAACTGTGTAAACCAGTAAAATGTTTCTTTTTTTTTTTTCATTAAGTTTATTGGTACATTTTTGAGGGGAATTGGTCAGGGTTTTGAAGAATGAGTATTTTTGTAATTTCCAGTTCCTCACAAGATTCTTGATCATATTTACCACTACTTTGTCTGGAGACTGCTTCTGCCCTCTTATTGTGGTATAATAACATAATTCACAGTCAATTCAAGAAGACAAAAATCATATCCTTGGTATTCTGTGCTAAAGTTGCCTTTGACCTGTGTCATTTGTGCGTGGAAGTGCACTGTGGTTGAGCATGGCAAAACAAAGGAATGTGATGTAGCAAAAATACACTTTCTGGCTTCTCAGTGTCTTGTTTAGTGAGCTAAGAGATTGGCTTTTTTCCTCCCAAAATGAAAGACAAAATTCAGAGACCTGAACAAGAACAGTTACCTGAGTGTGCCATGAGTAAACTCCATTCACAACACTGTCTACATTTTATAAGAAACAAAATTAATTAGAATCCAGCTATCTATACTTCATGTGGAGAGACAAACTTAAATCATAGAAGGAAAATATTAAGGATTATAAGTATTTAATATAGATTTTTATTATCTTATATTCTTTTATACTTAATGAATTTTGCTCTTTTGAGCAAGACCATCCTTAAAGTGGCTTTCTCTGTAGCTGAGCAGAAATGTTAAAAATAGATGATTCTTTAGGGTTACTAACATGCCCTGAGGTCAGGGCAGTAGGACTTTTTTCTTCCTTTAATTTATATTTGGGATTTTTCCTTTTAATTTAGATTTTTCTAGCTTGGGTGATAATTAACTTGTGGTTGCTGGCATACAGCCTTTGCTATTCAGAGAACCTGTTCTTGGAACATTAATTAGTGTTTTAATTCTCATTAATTTCTGCTCCGAGCTCATGGCACATGAGGTTTAGAATATTGACTCATCCATGCCCTTAGTGAGCCGACTATTGAACTAGTTTTTTTCTAATCATTTAGAAAAAACATTTGCTAATGTTTTTCTATATTAGTGTATTCAAGCAATTGGGTATTGGTCAGAAATCTTCAGAATATATTAGGGAAAAGGGAATTGGGTAACATTTTCAAAAAGAACTTTTTGAATGGTCACAGTGCTTATGTAAGTGAGAAATTGCCTTAAAAAACAAATGAAATTGCCTTAAATGGGAGCATTTGTTTTTGACAGCATACTGCCTGAGCGCTTTTGTTACTTTTATGTTTCACAGTGACATAGTGTCACATAAACAGATTCTTCGCCTGTTTTAGAGTTTTCTGTTTCATACAGGCATTCTAGATAGAAGGCATAATATTTATATTCAGAATGTACATGTTTGTTCCCTTTCCCCTTCTTTGAATATCACCAGCTTAGGAATAATTTGATATTAAAAGATGCTAAGAGTCTTTGTTTCCCTCTAATGTTATAATGGAGAAGGAAACTGCAGCAACTATAGACTTGAATCCAAGTCTATAGTTGCTGCAGTTTCCTCACCACTGTATATAAATTCTTTTCTATGTCTAAAAAGCATCATCACTTTGCAGCATTCTGAAAATACATAACTCATACCTATAATATGTAAAAATCACAGAGCAGCCTAGAGAATTGAGCAACCCCTGGTGGGGTAGCTGTGTAAAATCTCCATAATAAATGGCCTGGGGGATCCCCTGCTGCAGGTGGATGAACTTCCATTGGCTGCATCAGTCCTGTGCCAACTTCCTCTGGGTTTCTGTGAGTTCTCCTGTGAGGAAGTGGTCCTGTTTATTATGAGCATGGTCTGCACTGAGATGGAGACTAGGCAAGCAGTCAAATCCATGCCTGATGACTTACAGCATGGGGAAGATGCCAGGAAAAGAAGCCCTGTTCATGGGATCTCCCGGGGAGGCATGGGTCATGGCGTGGTGGCCCACCACCATGAGAACTGTGCTTTGCAGGATGGCTTTGCTGAGACGCTCATGAGTCAAACAGGCATTGATTTAAGATGAAGGCTTAGATCTGTTCCAGAAAGGCATCTCGGTGTATTGTTTGTTAACATTGTCATAGTAGAGGCTGTAACTGTCCCACATCAGGCTAGAAATAGTATCATAGGTGACAATTGTGCTCATTGTAAATTTGTTCGCCCTTAATATATGCAAAAATTTTAGTATTTCAGACATCTGTAGATATTACTGAGTTTGCTGTTATGTGCAATAAAGCCATTTACATGGCCTTAGATTTTGTTCTAAGAGTTATGGCTTTTGAGATCTGTAAAAGTTGCTGTTGCTAAGCTTTGTGGATTCTGAGGTGGATAAATTTCAGCGTGGTCACAGCTAGTAATCATCTCCAACTGCTTGTTAGAAAACCATTTTGGAAAAGAATGATATTATTTCATTATCCTTTAAAAACAAAGTAGAAAATCACTTCCTTCTTACTAGAATTGAATCAGTGGCATAATGTTTTCTAATGGAATTTGTCTTTTGCCATTTTAATAATTATTTGTTTCCAAAAATGAATCTGACTCTCCAGCTGTATTTTTCAGGGTTGGCTCAGCTTGAATAATAAGAAAAGTCAGGTCAAAATAGCATTAAAAAAAGATAGGTTATTTTCCTCTCATGAAAAAAGTGCAGGGGAGCCAGCCCAGAGCCCATGTGTGGAATCCAGCTCCTTTCTTCTCGCCATATCACACAAGACTTCCATCCCCTGATGGCTGCTGAGATTTCAGCTGTGTCACCTCCACTTTCCAGCCAGCAGGGAGCTAGCAGTGGGAAGGAGTGGGAATGGGCCAGCTGGCTGTGAAGGATGTTTGTCAGAAGGAGATATGCATTACATCTGCTTACATGTTCCTGGTGGAAACCTACCAAGACCACATTGCAAAGATGTTTGAGATGTAGCTTTACTCACATAGAAAAATGTGCCCTGCTAAAAGTTAGGTCCTTATTATCAAGGAAACTGGGGAAATGGGTATTGAGGGACAACTAGTAATCCTACACAAGGCAAAACAGGTGCCTGGCGAGCTTTTTGGGATGGGCCCAAAGACCACGGGACCTAATGCCGTCCATCCAGCCTAGGGTCTGTTCATGTGCAAGTATTTCTGCTCTCTGAACAGGGGGAGTTGGACAAAGGTACCTAACTCTTGGTTTCGGGTTTGGAAAAATAAAACCCAAAATATCCAATTTTCAGATATTGTAATTGTTCACAGCACAACTCACAAAAAGACAGAAGCACCTTATAAGGAGGTGCTTCTCCCATGAGGAAATAATTTAGCATTGCCTCCAAAACATGAAGTGTGATCCAAGAGTATATGGGTGTATCTAGCTTTAACCCTGAGTGGTTATCTGGCATAGGAAAAAGGTAAGCTACAGTGGCTGTCACGTGTTTGGTCTGCGCCAGTTTGCTTTTTGCTCAGGATAACCAGCTCCCAAACTGTCCTTCTGCACTATCCATCCTTGAGGAGCTTGCTGTTTGGAGTGGAAGCATGGCATGGTCAGTTTGCAGAGAAGTAAGTGATCTGGTCCCTACTTTCATTGCTGTTTCTTTTGCTTTTTCCGAAGTAGTGTCTTTTTGCATTAATGTCGTTTTGTGGTAAGGACAAATTATGTGCTCCTTTGGTTTGGTGTAGTTTGTGTGTGTCCCAGGGTTCATCTGTTGGGAGCTTGGTCCCCAGAATAAGTGCTGAAAGGTGGAGAGAGGGGGCATCGTGAGAGACCCTTGATCATTGAGAGCACTGCCTTCCAAAGGGACTAAGGTAATCGATTAGGGTATCTGGGTGCCAGCTGCCATCGGCCATCATCATTAGAGGCTGAAACAATGGGACTGTGAGCTAAAAAAACCCCTCTTTATAAAGTTAGCCCTCCCTCGGGTATTTTGTTATAATAACAAATAGACTAATACATATGTCTTCCAATGGCATGTACATTGGAGCTCGTCTAATTGAATCCTCTCATTTTGCAGAGGAGGAAACTGAAACTCTGTCAGTACAAGTAATTTAACAAAGGTTACACTGTTAGTAATTGACAGAGTCAAAACTCGATTCAGAATTCCAGACCTGATCCTTCACATTTTGTCATCAATAAAGATTATGTACTCCCTCTTATAGCTTAGGATTTGTTTTTGTTTTGTTCACCTCTAAAGAAAACTAGACTAAAGGCTTCTAATTCTCTCAGCTCTCTTACCTCTAAAAAGTATGTTCCTACACTAAATATGTGGTGAGTACTTCAAAGACCCCTAGGGAACCCATTAAATAATAGAAATATTCCCTGTATAAAGGAAGAGAGAGGACCCAAATATTCACATTTTTATGGTTTATATTTACATTATTTAATGATTTAAATAATTTTCAGTGACATATACAGTATATTGTATTTTAATGTTCACTTCCATTCTCCATGTTACGTATTAGTGGAGATTTCACTGCCTTGCCCATCTGTTCATCACGCACAGCCCGTTTTTTATTATTATCCATAGTGTTGTATTTAAAGTCTTAAATGTTGGCTACCATGTTGCAGCTTGAAACCCTTTTTAAAATATATTGGAAAATGAAATAAAACTTAAGTATTTCTGTCTCTGCTCTTGTTACTTTTCCTCTACTGTTACTCACATTCAGAAGAATACTTACAGATTTATTTTCTAAATTATAGCCCAAGACCTCTGTCTCATGGAGTGAAATGTGGATAGCCACTTTTGTACCCAAAGCAGGTGACCTTCTCTACTGCTCCTTCAGGCGGGGTCCATCCAGCCTAGGGTCTGTTCATGTGCAAGTATTTCTGCTGTCTGAACAGGGGGAGTTGGACAAAGTGTTAATCGGAATAGGAAGACATCCAGAAAACACAAATCTGCTCATTGTTTAGGTTTTTTCTGCATTGAGTTGGGGGTCACCTCTTCCTGCTTTTCTGTCAGTACCATTCCTAAGCCGTGGGGAGACATTTTAGATGACCAGCTGCACAACTCTTTTTAGCTGCCTGCTCTGCTCTGCTTTTTAGGGCAAAAAGAGGGCAGAGACAATAGGAGCTGAATGTGGGCACCTGCAACATCTTTTCTTTCCTATCCTCCCCTCCCTCTGTTCCGCCTGGAGTTGAATCGATGGTCTATGGATTATGGGTGGGTAAAAATAGATCCAGATTCAGGAATGTTCCATTATGCCCCAGAGGAAGAACCATTACTGGTGTAATTTACTAGGCTGTGAAGAGAGGAGGAAAACTTTTCCATTTGCACAAGTATAATCTTTTGATTGGGATTCAGTGGACCCTGGCCTGTGCTTAGAGGGGTGGCCTTGATCACTTCTCTGTCACACTCAGTGCTAAATGCAAGGTGTAGACCAGGAATGCTGGTACATTCTGGCAATGTTGGTACATGCTGGCAGCGCACTGCAAAGTGGAAGGAACCATGTGGGTACTGTGCAGGACATATCTGGGTTCCTGGTCATGGTCTGTGTCACTCTCCATCATCCAGCCCGCCCAAGTGCTGCCCCTGGCAAAGCGCTGGACTCAGTGCCAGCCACGCCTCACAGTCACCATGCAGAGTCTCACCTCTGTCTTTTATCTCTTCCATGGTTCACCCTGGGTCTGCCCACTTTCCAAAATTCTACAGGTTGTTTAACATCTAAGCAGATCTCAGCTTCTCTCTGGAAGCTTCTCCTTGTTTTTATCCTGAGGAGCTCAGTCTGAAGCAGGAGACAGGCAAAGGGTGTCTTCCGCTGTCACCTGCAGACACAGTGTGGCTCTGTGCCTGTGCTGTGCATTGTCTCATTTCCTCAGAGATAAAGCTGAGGCGAGTTGCCCTGAGAGACTGGGCTGGCTTTTCCAATCAGGCTGTCACAGTTAAGCTGTTGAGAACTCTGAAGCCATTAGTATTTGGTCTCCACATAGGAACTGATGTAAAAAATTGTGGCTTTATTAAGACCCTAGAGAAAGTTTCATCTTTTGCCTTAATTAGTGTCTCAAAAGGCTATAAATCATCTGTTCAGGCTGAATTGATAAACGTAGCCTATATTAATTGTGAAGTGTTTCAGATCATGTAGCCAATTCTGCTAAATTAAGCAATAGATGATGCTTCGTGTCCTCCCTGCCTTAGTTGTGTACATTCTTCTACATGCGTATGTATATGAACAAACATAAGTATGAATATGCATACAAACATATTTTTAAACAGATTAACTCTTTGATCCCAGTTCAAGTAAGAGGTGATTCTGAAACTGGACTTCAAACAGAAAGTCATTTAGGGTACAAGTGAAATGCTGTGTATATGCTGCCTGTTCTGGACCTTCAAGTTTTTTATCTTTTGCGTAAGATATACAGTATCTAGTTTAACTACAAAGTATTTGTATATATGGCTAATTTAAGTCTTTGGAAGAGATTGGGAGAAAGTTCAAATAACCTGAATTGTGGGTGGTGTGGTGCGTGACAATCTACAGGTTTAATTATTGGAAGCACTGTCTTTGACTCCATTCCTCAGAAGCCTGCACAGTGGGAGAGACAAAGAAGTGTTCTGGGCATTGCTGGAGTTGCTGCTGCTCATCTATCTGGACTTCACACCTGTCTGCAGGCCGTGTGCAGACGTCACTGGGTCTCCTTCCCACCTTCCATCACAAACTGCCAGCACTGGTGGATGTGGGTGGAATGGTGGGGAGCAGGATGGAATAGAACCGCCTTTATTCATCCCTTCATAGTATTTTTGTTAAGAATTTACCATGCGCCAAGCATTGTGCTGAACACTGAAATAAATGCAGCAATAACCCAGAAGTCTTTGCCCTTATGGGGAATAAAATGATCAAAGACTGCAGTGGTCCTGGAAAGCCCCCTGAGGTAGGTTTCATTTAAATGGAAACCTAAAGCCCAAGGGCAGAGGTGCAGTCCAGAATCATAGCACAGGCCCTGGGAAAGAAGCAGTTGGCCGCAGAGGGGACCCAGAGGACGATTAGGGGGTCGCTGATTGGTGTTGGGGAGGCAGGAGCTCGTGGTTTTCATTCCGTGTGGCGGGACTCACTGCAGAGCTGTGTACTGGAAAGTTAGGTGGTTCTAGTTTAAGAAAATCCTCCTCCATTTTGTGAAGATCAGGTTAATGGGGCTGATGTGGAAGCAGAGAGAGCAGATGGTTGTCTGCAGCGGCCAGCCAGGTAAGAGGTGAGGTGCCTGGACTGGAGCATAGACTGGAGATGGGGAAGGGGGTTAGGAATGTACTGCACCTGGAAGGCAGAACATGCCTGTGGAGAGGGAAAGGATCACCTCAGGGAAGGAACTGCAAACCGGAACAGCTAGTACACCTTTTATCAGTGAGCTGGAGGTGGATTAGGTAAGATGGGTTTGGGATCAAAATGTTTTGAGCATGTTAGGTTTTTGGTACATGTTAAGTTGTTGTCCAAGTGGTGATGTCATGTATGGAGTTGTATATTTGAGTCTTCTGCTCACAGGAAAGATCTGAGTTCAGAGTTACATGTGTGGGGATTTTTCACATAAATATATTACTTAAATCCAGGGATGAGGACACAGTCACAGGATGGGGAGCCTTTACAGAGTGGAGAAGGCTTGGACTGAGCCCTAGGAACCCCATGTCTAGGGGCCAGTCGGACGAGGAAGAGCCAGCAAAAGGGCCTGAGAAGAACCAGCTAGAAAGGAAAGGAAAATGCAGAACAGGTGGATGAGGAAGTGGGAAAAATGTTGTTAAAAGGTGAGAGTGCCAGACAGCACTCAGTGCTCTTGGTTGATCAAATGAAGAAGGAAGAGGAGTTCTTGGACTTGACCAGGTGGATTTGTTGGTGATCTCAACATAAGCACTTTCAGTGAGCACTGGGACTGAATGAGGTGTGTTGGGAAAGAGAATCAAGGATGTACGTGGCCCTCCGAGCCCTGGCTCCTTATGGGTGGGTGTGATGGGGTGGCTATCTTTGTTTTCATGTATCTGTATATTGCATTATTTTCCTAGTGGAAAGCAATCTTATATTAATGCTGCAATATGAAAGGCATAACAAAAAATATTTAATTCTTTTGAAAAAATTTCCTGGTAAGTCAATTGAGCATCTCTGAGTTTTAACAGATGTGGTTTATATCAATTTACCACTATCCCTACTTTCTTTTTTCTCCAGATTTTTTTTGTCCAATTTGTCATCTTTTCTTATAGACTAGGATAGTTGTGCTAAGTAAGTTTATCAATCAAAAAAATTTTAAATGTTCATTTCATAAAACAAATGAGGTTTTCCAAAAGCTTTTGTGGTATAAATTGATAATCAAGGAGAATTGTGTGAGACAAAGAGAGGTGGAAAAATCATGTGGAAGCCAAGTTTCTTTGCTTTTCCTGGGGGAGAGGGGTGCATGAGTCAGTGGCATGTTTTGTTAGGGTGGGAGAAACCACGTGATACCGGTGTATGGATGGGTTGGTCTCTGTAGGCTGGGAACTGCCAGGGCAGCTCACACTGAGAAGGTAAAGGGACTGGCCTTTGTAGGGACATTTCCTCCATTCCTTCCAAAGGGAAGAAATCAAAATGTGTGAGTGTTGGGGATCCAGGTACCAGTACCCTACTTTCTTTCTGTGAGACCTTACAGGCCCTAAATTCTCATCTTATCTGTTTTTTCATACAATTTTTGAACTCCGACTAAAAATCAGAAAGTAGTTTTGAAATCTTGAGATATTTATGGTTATGTGTTCTGTTTAGCAGTGGAAAGACTCAAATATTGAGCATTAGAATTTTCTACAACTTGTAATTAGATTTCTATGTGGTTGGTCCTTTCTGTCACTCAGGAGAGGCTGTGTCATGGCACCTAGGCAGCAACTCCCAAATTTCAAAGACTTAAAGCCCGAGATGATTTGTTATTGTTTTTGTTGTTGTTGTTGTTGTTGTTGTTGCCAGGGCTGTGGAGTTGGGGATCAAACACAGGGCCTCACATATATCAGGCCAGTGCTCTGCCACTGAGCTTCATCCCCAGCCCCAGAGCCTGCGAAGTTTCTCTGCCATCACTGAGTGTGGTTTGTCAGAAGTCATCCTGGGCTGACCTCCATGGCCCTGGCACTCCAGAACCTGACTGAGGGGCCTCTCTGCACAAGATTGCCTGTCCTTGTGCACATAGAGACAGCATTATGACACCAGTGGTGGCCCTCAGTCCTTTCCTCTAGAAGTAACACCACCCACCACATCCACATACCACCCAGCTTGAACTCAACCAACTTGAGAATGGGTGGGGAGCATAACCACTCCTCCCCTGTGAAGGGAGGACCAGAACAGACCACAGCGAGAGCCCTGCCAGCACCACACTGCCTTCCTCCAGAGGGCAGGAGAGGCCGAGGTGGAATTGGTGGTCACCTCTGCACCACCACTATCTCTGTCCGGTCACCACAGCACCTAAAATCCTACAAGAAAATTCCATTACTCTATTTTAAGCTTTTGTTTTTCTAAGCACTTCTTTAAAGGATACAAACAGCTCCAGAAAACCTAATAAATAGCCTTTTTTTTTCTTTTCCTCCAGGGGCCTTATTATTTTCTCTGGTAGACTCAAAACCATGGGAGAGTTTACATCCTGACCTCATTGTTTTTTATTAAGTAAAGTTCATTTTGCTACTTTTTTAATAAAGAGCATGTAGGACTGCATGAGGCTCTGCGCAGCCTGAGGTGAGATCATAGTCCTAGGCTGATCCGACCTGCCTCACGGGCTGGCTTCCCCACAGGCTGGCTGGAGCTCTGCCTGCCCCTCTTCAACCCTGCCACTCCTCTGTGGCTCCAGGCAGGGCCCCACATTTCTTCCAATGCCTAGAGTCTGTGAGAGGAGACAGGGGGAGTAGCTGGGACAAGATCAAGATGTTCCAGGGGGCTTCATGGCCACTGATGGCCCCCTCTGCTGGTGACTCCATACAGTGTGCCAAGCTGATGCCTCCACCCTTCTCTGTTTTGGCATCCATCTGCCTTTTTCTACTCACCCCTCACCCCTCGGACTGCCTCCCTCTCTTCTACCTGTAGGAATGGAGCCCTTCCTGGAGAGCTGTGGTGCTTTCCCCACTAGCTTAGTGCCCCCGCTATGGTGCTAATGACAGGGTTGGTTTATATGGTGGTGAGGCAATTGGCTATCCCAGCCAGGCTGACTTTAATACAGTGCTCTTTTGTCAGTGGAAAAACATAAGAGTGATCTAGCCAGACTCTTTCTTTGGGGTGCCATGGTGGAGTATAGCCTCCTGTAAACACATATCCCCACAGTATTGAGAGTTCCTGGTGATGTCAGTCTGGGCGAATGATTGTGTCCTCCTCAATGCATTAGTGAGCTGACTTCCGGCTGGGGTTAGTATTAGCAGGCAGGGCAGCCGGTTCTGAAATCACTGGCAAAAAGGACGTGATGATTTGCTTCCGTTTCGTAGAATAATAACGTAGCTTCTTAATAAATAGCTTTTCCTGTGTGAATATGTCTGTGTACTGGTGTGATCAGCCTTGAGTAATCCCCACAAGACTTCTAGCGGGCCTTGCCCACTCCCTGGCTTCAACTCCTGACACTGTCTCCTGACCATTCAGCTGTAGCCACTCTGGCCTCCACCTGCTTTGCCTGCACACACCTGCCCTTCTCTCCATGCCCTCCCTGCCTGGCACCCTTTACTGTCCAACCCCACTCCTTTACTTAGCTTTCATTGCATGAATCAGAGATTCTTCCCATCTCCACCCTGAATAATATGGTGGCCCTTCCCCATCCCTGCTTCCCTTGTCCAGCTTTATTGTTTCTGCATTGCATTTTTCACTAGCTGATGTTACATTTTCATTTGTTTATGTGTTTGTTCCCTCTACATTAGAATGTGGCTTTACCCAGTGTTATATCCCCAGAACACAGAGTAAATACATATAAATACTTGAAGGATGAATGAGATAGATTATGTGATGATGGACTCTGAAATAATCTAGTTGTTTCCAGAAACCAATAAAAGTGGAAAAATTTATTTTTTATTTTTGTTGGTATTGGGGATCAAACTCAGGACCTTACACTTGCCAGGTAGGCATAGTGCCACTGAGCTATATCCCTGGCCCAGAAAATTTACTTTCTATGATATCTTTGTGTTGTACCATCTTCCTCTCTTCTCCTAGAATAAATGGTCTTGTCCACTCAGAGCAATATTTTCAGAAAATTAATGTTTCCTACTATTTTTACTTCTGTGGAATTTTTTGGCTGGTCCAGTCTTGAAGGATTATTTTGGTCATAGTTTATGGCCATAGTGAATTAGAGTCAGGAGCCTGAGAGAGTCATGAAGGCTGGCAGCAGTCATAGTGGTTGATGAACCCATGGCCCTGGCCGAAAACTACAGCAGTGTGTACAGAGGGAGAAGAAATTTCTCCCTCCAAGTCTCAAGGGAACACTAACATTTCTGAGTCCAGGGGAGAAAGAGGAGCCAGGAATGCGTGCATTGTGGAAGCTAGGGGAAAGGAGGGTCAAAGAGGATGGGTCAGTATTCCAGAGAAGTCACAGGGATATGAGCCAGGCATTGTGGGATTGGGCATGAGGAGCCAGTGAGCACCAGGTAGTCGAGCTTGGACAAGGCTCTGTGAGTGGGGCCAGCGACCCAGCTGCCCCTAATGGAGTGGGGAAAATGGGGGCCTATGGAGACCTCCTTGTAGCCCAGGACTTTGTTAATAACAAGGTAATAGAAATATTACATGAAATTCAATCAAAGAAAGTTTTTGTACCCAGTGCACTGGCTGATAGCTAGCTTTTCTGTATGCACCCTGAAGTTTCCTCATCCCCAGCCGTTCCTTGTCCACTGTCCCAAATGGCTGTCATCAGTATAGCATACAGTGTGCTTTTGAGATCATCCATGAACATGATTCAATTATTCATCTTCATTTTGCTTGGTTACTGCTGATAATAAAAGGCATATATATATATATATGATTTTGTCTTTCTGTATTTAGAAGCACTTCAAAGTAGTAATACACATGGTCTTTTCATCATAATAATGCTCAGGGTAAAAGATTACAGTTTCACTGATAAGATTTCTGCAACTATTATTCACCTACACAAATACAAAACATTTCCCACAGCCAGGTATAGAATATAAATCACAAAGCATTTGTTCTTGTACCTTCACAGTAGGATTTCTGAACTTTGTGATTTGCCTTCACTTTCCCCCCTTTCTCCTGCCCCTTGGTGAGCTGCTTTCCAGGTGTGGTTTGTGATGCCCCTCTGAGCCTGCATCTTCTCCTCTAATTGAACACCTCTTTGCAGCCTGCCTTAAGCAGCCTGCTTCCACATTGGCCTCACGTTGCTCAGCAGGGGTGTGAAGTCCCCTGTGATGCTCCCAAGCTTCCTAAGGATTGCTCCTAAAGTAACTGAAATCAGCCATGGTGGGCTTCTTCTTTTGCCTCTTAGTCATCTGCAGGATTTATTTTGGTGGTTTGCATTTGTGTCCTTGAGAGACTTAGATCAGAATACAGTAGCAGCATGAGGTTTGCCCAGCAGAAGTTTGTGTAAACCTGTCTGTACCAGAGAGTTTTTCCACCAAATTCACTTTTTCAATATTCTGGTCATTCGTCTTCTGCAATAAAAATTATTTCGTGTGCATTTGCATGTCAGTTTTCCCTTGAATGTGCAAACAAAATGGTAACCAGACGTTACACCAGCGTCCTGGTTATAGGACTTTTGTCAGTGCCGTCCTCAGTTCTTGGCCACACTCGATTTTGCCGTTTGATCCCCCAGCCTGCACCCTGCAGGGAGCTGCCTAATTGCACAAATACCCAATTTACTTTCTCCTCACTAACATCTGTCTCTCTTTAATAGTTTACCCTTTTGAGGAGTGAATAACTACCAGCCACAGAAGTTTAAAGCTGCGGAGTTTTCTTTGGTTCTATTAATGAACGTTCTTGGTGAAGTTTGTCTTTTCAGCATTTTGGTTGCTTTATTTTTCTAATGCAGTAAATTAAAAAGTGGTCTGTGTAGTTGTGAGCTAATGAGGATTTGAAATGGATTTCAAGTATCCTTGTCAGGTTTTTTATTTACGCAGGTGCAGTCTCATGCAGTAAATCACCATAGCTAAACAGTTTTAGAGCCATAAAGCTCTTCTGCCCTGGCATTGCTAAATTAATAGATTAACAGCGACACATAAGAAAATGTCAGATGTTACGTATTTTTTTTACTAGTAATAAGAAATTTGTTACCTTAAAAAGCTTATGCAGTCTCTTAAGAGCCTTAAGCAGAGTTAATTTTTATTTTATTATTTTCAGCTTACAAGCATTTCGTGGGCAGACTTTCTAGGCTGCTGTGTTTGTATGGATATGTAATGAAATGCCATTTAAAATGCATTTTCTCATATAGTATCATTGAAATATAGGGTACAGTTTGAGCATTCACTTATGTATTTATCCAACGTATGTTTTTTAAGTGTTAACGCTGGCCAGTGCTGCATGCAGAGGAAAACAGAGGCACAGCCCCAGCAGGAGACACATGAAGGAGAAGTAGCAGTGCTGGGAGGTTCTGGAGGGGCTCCCCACCCAGAGGAGGGGCCAGAGATTTGTGGATCCCTTATTTACTGTGGCTAAGAGCCTGCAGTCTGGAGCCAGAAGACCTGGGTTCAAATACTGACTCTGTCATTTAAAGACATATGACTTGGGCTAGTTATTTCCATGTGTCAGAATGACCCAAGTATAAATACGGTCCTCCCCATAGCATAGACCTCATGTGGATTAAAAATGAGAGCACATTTCTAAAATGCGTAGACTAATGCTGAGTACATGGAAATAACCAGATCCGTGTTTTAAATAAATCAAGCAATATAAATAACATGTGTTTTGACTGGAGAACTAACAAAACTCTACTGTAGAAAATATAGGGACTAACTGGCAGGCATTTTAATACTTGTTTTTAAGCCTGTGAGTACTAGAATTGATAGTTAACTTGTGTAGGAGTGAACTACTGTACTGCATCACTAGGCTGTGTCTCTGAGGCCTCAGCTAACTTCTGTTTCTTGTGTTTTGTTTCTTGTGTTTAACATTTCCAAGTAAGGATGATTTTCTCACAGGCTCCAAAATGAAGTGAATGGCCATTTATGCTCTTTGAGTTTCTTTGTCCTTACTAGCAATGTTCAAGCAAAGGGTAAGCCTGCCCAAGATATACCTTGAGAGTTCCTGCATGGGGTGGGAGGTGAAATCCTGAGAGCCAGTGGTGGTTTTTTCAGTTGTGATTCAGTCTGTAGAGGCAGGTAACAGTGGGATTGTAGCTCTGTGAACTAGAAGGGACAGTTGAAGCTGGAAAGGATTCACCAATGCTGAAGGCAGAGTGAAGGACCCAAACCCTAGACTTCAGTGTGTAGAGGATGGAAGGGATTGTGTGTTTTCAGTAGAATGCCCTAGATTAAAAGGAAGATTTCTGGGGGATTCATCTGGTAACAGGTGACCTAAGACTGGGAACCAGAGTCCTGTTAGACAACAGGGATAAGATGGTGGGGGAGAGGCAGCCGTGGTGGGGTGGGTATTTGGGAATCAGAAGGAATGCATTTAACATGCAGTTGTACTTCTTCATGAGTTCAGCAGATAGTGATTGACTGCAAACAGTGCTGAGCACACAACCCCCAGTGATGGATGCATCATGCAGGAGCAGAGCACACACCTGCATGGTGGCCTATACCCCACTGAGTGGGCCTTATCCCAGGGCAGCTTCTGCCTGTACCACAACAGAAGCTGCTTCTCTGGGTCCCTGCATGTTAATGAAAATGTCTGCTCATGTGTTTTCATTCACTACAAAGAGATCGGAGCAGTGGGGCAGAAGCTGGCCTTCCTATTCTTCAGTTAAGTCAATGTGTTCATCCTAGTCCTGCATGGCTTTCCACCTCCAGACGCCTGGCTACCTCCCAAATCCAAATAACCCACCAAGACCATTGCATAGGTCCTGTTGTGCCTCCAGCACTGCTCTGCTCTTGAGTTCAGAACTCCCTCTTTCTATTTTGGATCTCAATCCATGGTTTGAAATGGAAAAGGCTATATTATTCCAAAGGACAGATGGCCGAGCCTTAGCTGATGATTTCCCACAGAGGCGGTAATATAGCACTTAGCACATTGTTAGTGCTCAAGAATGAAAATAGATTTTTAAATAGTCTGACTTTGCTGTTGTTATTGAGGTTCCCCATAGAGTTTTTAAATCCCCAATGTAGCCAAAAACAAGCAAACAAAAACAGGCATCCTTTGAAAAACTAGAGCAGTCTGGAATAGACCTTGATGCATATTTTCTGCCCGAAGGTGACTCTTAAACTTCTATTCTCTCAGAGTTAAATGCCTGAAAAATAAACAGGATTACAACCTTCTAATGCCAGGCTAGTAATTTTAATTATAGCACAATACAAAAATATGCAGTGCCCCGCTAAGTCCCGGAAAGTTCTGCATAGACTGTTTTACAAGGTAATTGATCACAGAGGTTGCCTCCTGCCCCGCATGGAATGTCTTACTCCTTTCTTGCCTTGGCTGTGCAATCTTGGGAGGTTCTGCTCCTTGTCAGATTTATTGGCCACACTTAGCACAGGCCACACAAGTGGCCTCTGTCAACTCTGATAAAAGGGGAAGCTGAACACCCTTTTATGAACATTCTCTTTTAAACCTCTCGGGCTCTAAAATTAGGCAGGCGTCTATGGCCATACCACCCTGAACATGCTGATCTTGTCTAAAATTAGGCAGCTGTTACTGTTGCCAGAAATTCTTCGCTCCGAAGGGCTTGCCTTCTGCACTTTACCTTCATCTTCACACAGGACCATGTGCCACGAGTGGTGATAACGGGAATCCAGGCATTTTCCTCAGATAGCTTCAAATGTGCCATGGAAGATTGCTTTAGGGAACTTAAGCAGTTGCACAGATTTGAGTGTCTTAATGAACCTGATTGTATGACTAAATGCATTCACCGCAAAACGTGTAATGTTTTAGGGGAGATTGATGTTTCCATAACTAGTATCATTTGCTTGAAGGAAGAGTCATGGTCCCTTGATTTGTTATGTTTACTCCTCTTTTTCCTCTAAAGGAAGATTTTTATTTCATTTGTTTGAAACAAGATTCACATGTTAAGACACCTACACATATGTTCAGTGACTGGCATGTTGTACCAAACACATTGCAGAGGTAACTCTAAACTTGGTGCTCTGGAGAGCCATGTTGGACAACAGGAGTGGGTCATTTCTGCAGGGTTAGCTTGTGTTCTTTATAGAAATGTACAGTTTTCTTCAGTAGTTTTTTTTGTTTTTTTTTTTAAGAAGTCAGCTCAGGGATCTCTGAGCTCCTATCTGTTAAACATTCAGACTCAGTCTATTGCTTTAATAATCTGTCCTCAAGATGGTAACTAATGTCTGTGGAAAGGCATCAACTTTATAAGCAAAGTTAGAAGTTATTTTAGATTTAATCGATTACTGTCTTAATCTGTTTTCTTTTCAATAACAAAATGCCTGAGATTGGCTAATTAATAAAGAACAAGTGTTTGTTTAGCATATGGTTCTGGAGATGGAAGTCCAAGAGCATGATGCTGATGTCTGGTGAGGGCCTTCTTGCTGCATTATGATCTGGCAGAGGGCGTCACTGCCCTGTAAGTCTCTCATTCTCTCTTCATAAAACCACCAGTCTCATCCTGGGGACCCCACCCTGGTGCCCTTATCCCAGTTCCTTCCCAAGACCTCTCCTTCAAATACTATCAGCCTATGAATTTGGGGATGAAGTTTCAGCTGGAGTTTTGGAAGGAATATTCAAACTATTGTGATTACTAAGAAAGCTGAAATTGCTTTCCATTCACTCATTCATTCATTCACAGACAGGGTCTCACTGTGTAGTTCAGGTTGGCTTTGAACTCATAGTGTAGCCAGGCTGGCCTCAAACTCACAGCGATTCTCCTGCCTCAGCCTCCTGACTGCTGGGATCATAGGTGTGCACCACCATGCCCAGCTCAAATTGCTTTTATATGATTCTCAAGCATATTTTGTTTCATTTGCAAAGTGAATTGTGTCTAAATCTTCTAAAAATACTATTGAAATTGTTTAGTAAAACGACATGGTAAGATACAGTGGGATTTTTTGTAAACAGATTCAGTTTATTGTTTTAATCTGTCTTCAAAATGATAAGACTGATTACTGTGGAGAAGGATCTTCATTCAAAGCAGAATCATCATAAAATAATAACCACCCCTGGATCTGGAATATGGCTTTTAAAATGCTTTCATGAGTCTCCTTAAGAACATAATCACAACAATAAAGCAACAAGGCATAATACCTGTAGCAGACTATTTATCCTCTGAATTACATAGAGACTTGTGGTCATTGCCTGGGGAGAAAAATAAATGTATTAAATCCATGCCGAAGTTCCTAAGATTTGCACCATTATGCATTATTGCATCAAACACAGATATTTAAGTAATGGTTTGAACAGAGTTACTTTGTTACTCCAGACCTGGGAGACCTTAGTGGTAATTTGCCATAAACCAGCAGTATTACCTTGGCAAATGTCTTATGTTCGTGGATTTTATTTTGTTATTTGTAAAATAACAGAGGACAGCAAGCCTGGATGAGGCCCTGGAATGGCAGCCTCTCCTTATTTGAAACCTTTTAAAGTCCCAGGATTTGGGATTATCATTGTCTCCTCAGGGCTGAGAAAGAATTGATACCAGCTTTGTTACTAGGTGGTTCAGTCTGTGACTGCTTAGAAAATACCCGTCTGCCCTCACACAGGCAGCAGTTCCTTACAGCCTCCTGTGCTCACTGTTCTTGGTTTTAAATGTGGAATAACATTGGTACCCTGGGCTGGGGGTGTAGCTCAGTGGTGCCATACCTGCGCGGCAAGTGCAAGGTCCTGAGTTTGATCCCTGATACTGACAAAATTAATAAAATAAAAAAATAGATAACATTGGTACCCTGCTGTGAGTCTCCAAAATGAAGATGATGTTGTTTTTGTTTTTTGGGTTTTTTTGTTTGTTTGTTTGTTTGTTTGTTTGTGGAGTCTTTTGGTTTTGGTTTTGAGAATTTTTAAGTACAAAAAACTCAGCACATTTAACCCAGTGTGGTGGCTGTTTGGCCTCTGCCTTCTCCAGTATGGCAGTGCAGGTCACAGATTTTGGACCTAGGACTTTGCATCTCCCAGTAACAGCAGCTGTCTCCATACTTGTCACTGTAATTGGTCCTAATGGTTCCCATCAGCGTAGCTAGAGCTCCCTTGTTCTCCGAGTTAACCTGTGTGCACATGACACGGGTCTTCCTGTGGGTGGCCCAGGCTGGCCTTGCCTATGATGGTGCAGAAGGTGACCCCCCTCTTTTGACACAAAGTGGGCAAGAAAACAAGCAGCTCAGTGAGATCCACAGCCCATACAGCCAGCCACCACCAGCTGAGTCGCCTTTTTCTCCACCAAGGTAGAGACACAGTCTTAGCCCTTTCTCATATAACAGCTAGCCTCTTAGTGTGGACATTGCCATTGCTAGCAGCTTGCTTTTCAGCCCTGTTGCATGGTCTCTGCTCTGTATTTGTGAGCCAGCTTAAGCAGTTGAGTAATTTAACTGTTCTTCAAGGTCTAGGTGAGCTGGTTACTCTTCACTCAAAGTCTAAGTGAACCAGTTAGTCATAGGAGACATTTCATTGCCCTTTGTCACTGCAGCTAGATGTAGTAAGGCCATTTGACAGAGCAGCTGGAGTCCCTGTAGCCTGAATGTCCTCCCTAGTGGCCTTTTCTTCTCAGAGAAGTCACCACCTTTTTGGTCTCTTGCTTCTTCACAACAGTAGGGGCCTTTGGCCACCTAGGATGCCAAACGAATTTTCAAAGGGGAATAAATGAGATCTAGGCAGAGAAGCTTTCTTAATTCAGTGTTCAACTTTGGCCAAGCTTTGGCTGGCTCACTGATGTTTAGAACTGACTATGGTTTTGAGTCACTGTCATAGTGTTTGTTTCTTATTTGCCATGTCCTTGATGAAGGCTTCATAATCAGTGTCCTCCAAGACAGTTCCTCTTGTGAGATCTACAGTGCTTATCTGCCCACCAGGGATTCTTTGGTGGCGCCTTACAGTCTGTGTTAAGGTGAAAGGGTGCTCCAGGTCACAGGCTCCTTGTTGATCTGGATATGTCACATGACCCATTTGCTCTACCCTGATAGGAAGACAGGGCCCATCAGCTTCCCGTGATGCCTTAGCATTGGATGACAGACTTCTTCCACTACTCACATGGACACCTGTTAGATCCCATGTGACCAGTTTGTTCTCCTGTCCATTAAGTTCCTGTAAAAGCTTTAGCATCCCATTATAGGGCAGTGCCCATGGTAGATGCACAAAAAGAATAAATGCAAACAAATGAGAAATGTTGGAGCTGATGGATACACTGATTACCCTGACCTAATCACTGCACTTTGTATGTCTCACACTATACCCCATAAATATATACAGTTTTGTGTCTGCTTAAAAACTGGTATATAGGCAGCTCTCTCATTGAGTATGAGAAAAAGGAAGTCTTTTTACTTCTTAATTTGAACCTGAGAATTGTAACAATATCTATCCACCAATGGGAAAAAATACATGGATTTAAGCTTTGGCAGCTATCTACTCATGAAGCATGAATGGTTTTCATATCTACATATATGAGTGATGTAATTTTTGTATACATCAGTGAATAAATGAGAAATAAATGTATACACATCCATACAATGAAATACTAGGCAGCCACTTTTTTCACAAGGTAAATCTGGGTGTTTAAACCTGAAAACTATGGTCTTCTACTAAATGATGGGGAATAAATTGTAGCCTAGTATTTTCCTGATTCTATTTACTGTATGTAAATAACCTATGTGTTTGTGAATATGTGTGGATAAGCATGTATCTATAGGCTTATGAACAATTGGGAAGGGTACACTCCTGGGTTGAGGTGGAGAGTCAGGACAGATGAGTGACCCTTCTTTCTGTGGGGTAGCAGAGGTTGAGCAAGGTTGGGAGAAGGTGTTTTGAGAATTCCAAGCGAGAAAATAGGCCAGATAGAAAGGGAAAAGGAGGCAAATGAGTAGGTGGTGTTAGGCATGGAACAAAGTGGAAAATATTGGAAACAGCTACTCTGGAATTGATTTGGATTGGGGAGGGGATGAGGAAGACATTTAGGAAAGACATAGGAAATGAAACAAAGTCAAGAAATTCACTCCATGGTGGGGTTAATTCCAGGGCCCAGCTTCACTCAGGTGGTATGAATTTGTGCTGAAGTCAGTGTTTCCTAAGTGTCCAGCTGCCCAGGGGAGAAGGAGGAATCCAGGGGATTAGGGTTAGAATTAGAGGATTTTTAGGCATCAGTAACATTTAAAGGGCTGTCCAGGGCTTCTAAACTGGGTAAGACAGTCCAGGGGAAGCCAACAGCAAGAGAAAGTATAAGACTGAATATCCTAAGAGTTTTTAAAAATAATACCCTAAGAGTTAAAAAGATGAAAGGGTGGTAAAAAGGGTACTGCCAGAGATCCTTTCGAAAGAAGTTCAGGCTCTAAGGGCCAAGGTGATGGCTGTGTGCTCTAAGGGTGGCACCAGTCTTATTTATCTGTTTCTTTTTTTCAATTTATATTTTTATTCACACATGTTTGCAGCACATAATGATACATTCCTCGTGGAGAACTGGTATATGGACACCAAACATCTTAATCCTCTTCTCCCCTTCATCTCTTGGTCCCCTCCCATTTTCAAAAGATCTGTCTATTTCCTGTTATCCATCGTTTATTTTGCCCTTTGTTTATATTTTGAGTTTCTCATGTAAGAGAAAGCATGTGATATTTAAGCTTGTGTGTCTCATTTATTTCACTTAACATTATGCTCTCAGGGTGCATCCATTTTCCTACAAATGACTCAAATTTATCCTACTTTACAGCAGAATAGTACTCCTTTGGGTATAATTATCACATTTTCTTTACTCATTCTTGTTTATCTCAGTGTCTCCATGGTGCCTGGCACATAAATAGACACAGCAGATATTTGAATAAACCACAGGTTAGCATCTGTGAGGTGCTTGACAGGTCATCAATTTCATTGTCACTAAGGAAAATCACAGGAGAACTGGGTAAAAAAAAAAAATGTATAGAGTCACATACTGAAGTTGTCAAGGATTGTGGGGAAATATCTGATTTGGGGAATAAAAGCAAATGGGTGACTCGTGCTTTGAGCACAGGTCCGTCTGCCACAGAGCATCAGGAGATGACTAAAGGTGCAGGTTTGGGAGCTCCACTTGTGGGATCATCATCTCTGGGGAGGAAGTCTAGGAAACTGTACTTTTAGCAGATTCTTTATAAATGCCTAGGCCCAGGCAGTAAGGTTCAAAGCACTGGTGTAGACTGATGTAGAGCTTTTTGTGAGGTTTGGGAAGCAAATGGAAGCAAGGAGTTTGTGAGCTTCTTCAAACCTAGGAAACAAGTTTCCCTTAGGGAGTGCATGCTGGGAAGTGCCTGGGCTGTTTTTAATGACTACTTCCAAAATGCCCACACGGATTCCTTTCATAATTATGAGAAGACTCCGAGTTCTATTTGCCTTGTTATTGAAGAGTCAGGGTTAGGTTTAATATCAATTGCCATTCTATAAATGGTAATGGCATACAGTACTGCTGTGTATGCATGCACATATGCCTAGAGATGTTTAATAAAATATACACATATGTAGGATATATATATATATAGGTTGTATAATATATACATATGTATTCTACATGCGTATGTAAAGTAGCCTTTTTAAAGAGGTATTTTCTTGCCCATAGTAAAATTATCTTTACAGTGCCCTTTCACTGTTAGGTAGTTCAGAATATTGTTATTTTAGCATCAGAACCAGAGGGACTTAAAGCATGGATGTGTTTCTGCACCTAGGGGTGTGTGGGGGACTTGGTGCTTTCCATGGTACTCTGAAAGGATGCCTTGGTCCAAGAGCCAGGTGGCAGAATGGTGGAAATATGACAGGTGGTTAGCAGGAAAAGTGGTATCCGGGGAGTTCAAGTGTCAGGAAGCAGACAGAGACAGACACTTTAAGAACACATGGAGGAGCTAGGAGCCCGTCCCTGGGCACGAGAAGCGCCTGGTCCACCTGGCTGGTTGAGAGCAGGAGTGTGAGGAGCAGTCAGCCTGGAGAGGTGAGGTAGACAGGGACTTGTGACTAGGTGGACAGTTAGGTTGGGAATACTAGAGGGAATACTGTTTTGAGAAGATGATTCAGTTGAGGCGGTATCATGAGATAGTTTCTCTTTGGCCTCTTTGATGATGCTCTTGCCTCTGAGATTTAGAAAGGGCTCTAAATTCTTCCCAGCTCAGATCTGAAGGCCCAGCATTTCAGCTTATCAGCCCCAGCCAGTCACTTCCGACCGGATCTTCTGCTTGTGCCCACCCACACAGTTACACTCTATTAGTGGCTGCCAACTGGTACTAAATATCTTTAAATAAAACTGTCCCACCTGATAAATTTTGAATTCTGCTGCATGGTCTTCATGGTTTTTAAACTGCCAAATTTACTGTATCTCTCAGCATTTCTCTCCAAAGTCAGAAACAAATGCTTTTTGTACTTTCTTGACAAGTTTCAAAAAACCACCAGATTTGCAGGCATTTCTCAGTCCTGAAATGCCCACCTCTAAATCCACATCACCTCTCCTGCCCGCCCCTGTTGTTTATTTTCAAGGACCTTGTGTGGCAACTCGCTTTCTGGAACAGAACTGCTGCCCCCAAAAGCTTTGGATATAGTATGGCTCCAGGTCACAAGGCCCTTGATTGTCACACAGGAGGTCAGCAAGATGTTTCTGAGGCTGGGCACTTTTCCACTGTCAGCTCGGTAAAGACATCATGTTTGCCCAAAGAGAAAGCTATTTCCAGCCTTTCTGTCTGGGAGAAACCATTATCAGCTTCTTGTGGCTTATCATTTGCTCTATGGCTTATCACTTGAATGGCATTTAATGTTCCCTTCCTTATCCTTTTTCTCTTAATCTTCTATCCAAAAAGTAATGAATATGGAAATGTTGACTGAACTTACTGGAGGTGGCCCAGATTCAGAAAGCTTTGGTAAGCCTTAATTATCAATAATGGAGAAAATACCTTTGTTTAACAAAGAATAATAGAATTTCTCCGTTGTTCTTCATCAGCACTCTAAGCTGTTCTGTTTTGTTGTCCCTAACATTTGTGTAACAGTTGAACATAAAAGACTGAAGATGCATTGCATATCTTAACCTTTAGAGTGGAAGTTGAATGTGAAATGTGTTTTTTTATGAAAAAAATAAAATTTTCATAACAAAATAATAACAGCAGGTAATACACTGTGCATCATTATCTTCCAAGTAGTTACTCAGAGACAAAAAAGATTCTTACAGATAACAGCACAAAACTTTCAATGAGCTAAGCAAAATGAGTAGTATAAATAAAACAAATTAGCAAATTTATTAAAATATTTATGATGGAGTCAATATATTAAAATATTTTTCAGAAGTCTCCCTAGATGGAGTTGTGTGGCGGGATGGCGGCAAAGTCTGACTTTGTGCTGCTGAGAAGGATGAGGAAGAGCAGAGAGCTGCATGCCTGTTCTCTTACGTGCCCCATGGAGGCCCTGAGACATGGGAGTGATGGCACATTCTGATGAAAAACTGAGGCTGAGGGAGGAAAAATGACCTCCCCAGGGGCACCTAGCTAAATAGTTGTGCAGTAAGAATTCAAATCATTTTCCCTGTTTTCAGACCCCATGCTCTTTTCACTGTTCTGCACCATCTTCAAAAACGGAAGGATGCCTCATCATCACGTAGCCCTTTATTAAGTGGTACTGGATTTTAACTGTGCTACTGTCCATGTTGAAGAGAGTACTTATTATTTGTTGATTTTTGCCATTTAAAAGCATGTAAATATTTACTAAATAACGCAAAATCTTAAGTATCATGCTTTCTTTTGTTCTAGATTTTCTACTCTAGCAAGGATGGTACAAAGATTCCTATGTTCATTGTCCATAAAAAGGGCATAAAATTGGATGGCTCCCATCCTGCTTTCTTATATGGCTATGGTGGCTTCAACATATCCATTACCCCCAACTACAGGTAAGCATGCAACACTCTTGGAACTTGGCATTTGGTTCCCTTCCGCTATGTGGCAAAGATCAAATAGTCTGGTCTACTAAATCATGTTTTTTTAATACACTGAACTATATATTTTCTGCTTGATATTTTTGTAGAAGGGCAGGATTATGTCATAACTACCTGAATTTTGGCTCAGGAATTATTGTAGCATTACAAGCTAATCTTGTTTGTTTTTTGTTTTGTTTTAGCTCAGAGGTACTGCTGCCTGCCTCACAAGCGCAAGATCCTGAGTTTGATCCCCAGTACCAAAAAAAAAAAAAGAAAAGAAACTATAGATGCATGGCTACAAGAGATTAGTATCAGTTGAGGTTTTAAAGAAAGCTCCTGTCTTCAGTATTTGTCATTGTGCTACCACCCCACTACCCTCAGAATTTTTTTCAGAGGGAATGATTTTTTAACTAATGATAGTATTTTTAACCAGCACAGAGATTCTTTTTAAAAACTGTTTTATCATTCAGCCATAAATATATTTTCTGAAGCCTCTATTCATTGATTTTAAATTGTTCTTTGTTCATTGTTTCTGTGATTATTTCCTATATAACTTATGTGTGGGGAGAAGAAACTACATTTATACATTTATACTCTACATATATATAGAGAGAGAGAGAGAGAGAGAGAAAATCACTTTTTAATACCCCATTTCTAGTATAAAATGGAATTTTCATTGAGCATTTTTCATAAAAACAAGGAGTTTCCTACCAGCAAGTCAGTCAGCTTTAAGCCAACTTCTAAATAAAGCTTCTTATGAAATTTGTTTTTTTGGTACCAGGGATTGAACTCGGGACCCTACGCTTACAAGGCAGGGGACAGCACCACTGAGCTAAATCCCTGGCCCAGCTTCTTATGAAATGTGATCCACAGATTCATTCAGGATCCTTCTCTTTGGGAAGAGAGTCGTGGACTAGTGACTACCAAGTTGCTGCCACAAATTCAAGACAGATTCAACTGGATGTCTCAGAGTTGACTATAAGAAAGCTGTTGCTTTGTTTTGAACACTATATAGCAACTATATAGTAGCTCGTTATTTTAGATTTAAGGAAGCATGAAACTCTCAAGTGGTTTATATCTAAATTCTAGACTACCGTGAACATCTAGCTCAAGAGTTTGGTTTTATCTCTTTTGTTAGGAGCTGGTGGAGGTTCTTATATAAAATCATGATGTAGAGAATATTTCATGGTGTAGATTTGTATGGCACCTTCAAGTGACTAAACAGAAGGGAAAACAGAATAATGTCATAATGGATGCTGTTCATTCATTCTACTCTTGTAGCGCCATAACCCAGCCACCATTCCTGGCATGGTCTGAACCTTGGTTGAGAGAGAGCAGCCCACAGATAGGCTTCTCAGGCAGTGAGACTTGTTATCTCATTAGTACGTCACCTAGGTGGTAAAATCATAATGTCATATTTAGTCTGAGATTATTAACCTAAAAATGCAATGCAGTCGATTTTGGTTCGTTAAATTAGCCTCATCCCTCAAGGATAAAACATGGCATTGTTTGCCACTCTTTCATCACTCCAAGTGAAGACCACACCACTTCTACTGCACCACTGTAGCTCAGACCTCTGGGCTTGGTTCATTTATGCAATAAGAACTTATTAAGCTTTTAAGGCAAAAGATGTTAATGTATGAGTTTTTTTTTCTAAACTAAAACCTCAGTTTTCAGGTTTAACTGCAGTGTTGGTACTTTGCGATAAATGAGTGGGTTTTGGGTTGCAATTTGGGCACTGGTCTCTCAAAAGGGTTCGCTGATCTAGGGCCTCAGGTTTACAGAAGCCCTCCATTCCCTCATTACTAAAAGCAGGAATAATAAAATTCTCAGAAATAGTCCTCAAAGCAAAGTTAATTTTTACACCAAATAGAAAAATATCACTCAGCACTCTTAGGGGCACAATTTAAAGATGGGGATTTTTTTGAAGAAGCTTTGTGGTATTGCTTCTCGGCCTTTTGGCTAAGATCAAGTGTGAGAAGCTTTGTGCTGTGCTTTCTTCAACTTTCAGAAAGTACTGAGGCCCTGAGCACAGTCTGCTCATCTTCTAGTCTGTGCTTGTTCTCTCTACCCCCTCACACCCTGTATTGTCACTTTAACATCAAAAATTTTTTTAGAACTGGAAGACACATTTAAAATCCAGGTTCCAGGAAGAGCTTTTTGCCAATTTGAATACTCTGGGGAGACTCACCAAAAAAATGGGAGCAGGGGCCACTGTCAGGTACACTGTGAGCCCAGCACCATTCTTGCCTGGGCTGGCCGTTTTGTTTGCCTAGAATAGTTGTTTCAAAGACAGATTCAGTGTGGAATGAGGACGTCCGTTTTTTCCTCTGTCTGCATCATGAATTGCATGATGAAATATTTACCAATACAGAAAAGTGAGATACACTGAATGTCCTTGAAAATGTGTGAGCTTTGCAGGTAAAACATTAATCAGGTGTTATATTTTTCACTGTAATCAAGTAATAAAAACTATTGGGCTATTCTCAGGGCTATGTTTACTTTATCTTATGATGGAGGGAGAGAGCTTGGTCCTTAGTGACAGGCATCACTGGAAGGTTAACTTTCTCCATTGTTTCTCAGTGTGTCCAGGCTCATTTTTGTGAGACACATGGGTGGAGTCCTTGCAGTGGCTAACATCAGAGGTGGTGGTGAATACGGAGAGACATGGCATAAAGGTAGGGTATTTTCATGACAGAAATTCAAATCTGGCATAGCTAAAGCTCAGGTTGTGCTGATCCTTCTGTTTAAATGAGCTGCAGGGTCAGGAGCAGAAAGGCATTTTGGCTAGACAGGGAAAAGAAGGATGTTTTCCAGGAAATCACAGGTAGCATTCCCCCTTTAGAACCAACTCAACTTTTCTTATTTTCCTTTGTAGTCTGTAATAGTGAAGCATCATCCTCCATAAGACCATAATCACAATGTGGGATTTTTAGCAATGCATGAAATGCATTTTTAATTATTAGTGTCAGAAGTAAGTCTTGGTATTTATTCTATTTCCTGGTAGCCTTCTTTTCATAGTTTAGTATTTTGGGGCTATCTTGAAACAGACTTCAAAGTCCATCATCTTCTCCTTGAAAGTCCAGTCCTACAACTTCCCTGTTGCTGTTGTGGGCAGCTCCTTGTTTCCCATATTATTGAGAAATCCTATCCTCCCACCACTGCTTCTGTGATTGTCATGTGGTAGACACAAGAATGCAGTCATTTGTCTTTTGTGGTTTTATTCAGTCTCCATTCTCTAGCGCCCTGAAGCATGTATTCTGGTTGAGTAATGCTCAGCTTCATATTCCAAAGGATCACAGTTTTTTATAAAATGATTTTTTAAGTCCCGCATCTTCCATTTCTTCCTATGTAGAACGTTGCCCTTGACCAGGCTTTTGTGTAGCTGGAATTGAATCCATAGACCAAATAATGGTCTGATGAGGGTGTTCTTCACTTGTCTTGGTCCTGTGTCCCTGTGAAGAAGTTATGGGATAGCACTTCTCCTTCCTCCAAACTCCATGCTTCCCCTGCTCTCCCTTAGCCACCATTTATAACGCCTCTGGGACAAAGGTGGCCACCAGTGCTTAGGGTGACCACCAGGTGAGAGGGGTTCCTCCCATGATAGGAACATCAGAGAACACTCCTTCAGACCTGTACCTCCCCTTGTTCTTCATTGCCTAAGGCACTGGTTTTCCATATTACATCAAATTAGTAAAGATGAAGGTGAACCTATAAAGAGGACTTCATAAGCACCCTAGTAGGTACTAAGATGTAGAAAAGGCCTGGGCCTGACCCTTAGTGACCAGCATGTGTCCAAGGAGCTGACATTAAACACCAAACTACTGGACCATTTTAGAAAGAATGGGTGCCCCTAATTAACACATGGCTCCTGCCTGGATTGCTAAGTAAACTGCTCAATGTCATCCCCAGAGACCATGAATTTTCATCATATTTGAAGCCTCATGGAACTGATTGTATCATTTTGACTTGATTAAAAAATGATAATCATCATACCATGACACTGGTATAAAAAGTGGACTGATAAAAGGAGAATAAGTACAAATTTCTACCATATGTTTGTTTGCATCCCAAATTCATATGCTGTCTGGACCCTGTGATTTCCTGCTTACGTGGCACACAGTTTTGTACTCCCACACACACCCTACACATAGACCCTGATGCTGTGGCCTTCTCCCAAAAGAACTGGATTCTCCTCTATCAAGCCCCTCTGGTCATGATCTAACAGGGAGTATAACCTTGTCCTCCTTGGCTGTTTTTCTCACCTTTTTATTAATTAGAACTAGCTTATTGTCCAAAGCCTAGGGAGTAGGCAGCTCTGAGCTTGACAAAGACTAACAATAGGCTGATTCATAAACTTTCTCACAAGTTAGGCAGTGAAAGAACCAAAAACAGGCCTTTTCCGATTATAGCCTAGTATAAGAACCTTGATAAATCTAAATTCCATTCTATTCATTGGTTTAAAATATAATACTCTTAAAAATATGGTCACATACCCTAAATAATATTATTCCTGGAAACTAAGTAATCCTAGCTGTTCTAATTCACCGATAATTTCTTATTAAAATCTTAATAACATTTGGTTTGATATGAAAAAAATTCCTTCAGTAGCACTGCTTCATCTTTAATTGAATTTCTGTAGAAGTGGTTAATCTCCAGTGTCTAATTAGATCTGTGTCTGCTTTCTGTTCATCGCAGAGGCAGTTATTTCAGACATCTGTTGCTTTGAGGACATGCCTGTGGTATTTGGTCTTACTTCCCAATAGTCTGTGACCCTGTAAATGTTTCTCTTTAAGTAATTTCTCTGGTTTAAAACACGGCAGTGACTTATAGATGATAAATCTCAGATTTCCCTGGGGAGTCACTTGAGATTTTTTTTTTATTTAAGAATCAAAAGACCCTAATGTGCTCTGCTGTAGCACTTCCACGCCACCCAATTTGTACTTCTTTAAATTAGTAACTCACACAACATGCAGCGCCCCCGCCCAGCCCTGGCAGTGTGAGCTGGATGGAACTTGGAAGGGGAAAGCCATTCAGCTTCTCTAAAATAGAGACTTTTTTGGATATCATATTTTCTCACATTAAAAAAAAAAAAAATCATTTGTTCTCTTTAGGGATCTTGCCTTTTAAATTCTAGAGGTTTTTAACAAAATAATTTACCATATAGGTTAACAATTGTGATATTGGTGATAAATTTCCACAGTACATAAAATTTAAACTGAGGCATTTCTTTAAAAATACTTCAGTACTGTAATCATTGTCTAAGTTGATCAGTAGTTGAAATTGTGCCCTGATATCATTTGAATTCTTTGTGTTCTGTAAATTAATCTTCCACTTTGGCATATTGTAGGTGGTATCTTGGCTAACAAACAGAACTGCTTTGATGACTTCCAGTGTGCTGCCCAATATCTGATCAGGGAAGGTTACACATCTCCTAAGAGGCTGACTATTAATGGAGGTTCCAATGGGGGCCTCCTAGTGGGTAAGGACTGGATTTTATTCATTGTACTTAATAGTTGACCTGGGAGGGGTTTCAGGTACTGTCCATAGGCAGCTCCTGTTTACGGATGGGAGCAATGCAAAACCCAGCCAGGTGTGGTGTTACATGCCTCTAATCCATCTCCTCCGGGAGCTCAGACAGGAGGACTGACAGTTCAAAACCAACCTGGGCAACCTAGCAAGACCTTGCCTGGAAGAGGGGGCAGACAAAATCCATTTGTATTTGAGCACCTAATAAATGACATACAAAAAGATAGCAGAGCCCACATCAGACTGAGTTAACTCATAAGTTCCACACCCTCCTCTGAGCTCTTCTTCCCCAACAACCTGGGTCTACAGGTTTGTATGGTTCAGCCTGACAGCCCCTCACCTGTTACTCAGAACTTGTAAGATGTGATCCTCACAGTGCATTAGTTGGATACCTATGTTGTGTGATGCTAAATGCTGAGGATACTGTGACAGAAAATGGGGTACACACAAAGATAGGCCCACAGTTAATACTGATGAAACAGTTAATAGTAGTGGGTCATGTGAATGGCTTACACTTGCTGAGCACCTGGTGTCCTGGAGTCCTATTGCACCCAGCTTTGTGAGATGCTCTGCATTTGAGAGAGGAAATAGGTTAAATTGCTTTCCAGTGTCACAGAGCTAGAAAATAGTGGTGCCAGAGTTTGCACCTAGCACTCTGCCTCTGGATTCTGCTCTTTTAACTTTCATATGGCGGTACCTCTATATAGGGTTTTCTAATTCTCAATGGTTAGTGAAATTTTACTTTTTTCTCTCAGTAGCACATTGTAATAACTGTGTGGCAGACCTGGACTTTGATTGCTGGGTCCTGCCTCCACTGGCACTTAGGATGTGTGCGTCTGTCATACATGTGTAGAGTAGCACGTGTACACTCAAACACATTGTCTTACTTTTCTCATTGCTGGGACAAAATACCTGACACCTCCAAGTTAAAGGAAGAAAGGTTTATTTTGGCTCACAGTTTGTAGAGGTTTCAGTCCACAGCTGGCTCCAAGGCAGGGTGGCATGGCAAAGGGACATCACAGAGGAGAAAGTCTATGGCAGAGCAGAAAGCAGCAGCAGCAAGCCTGCCTTTCCTGTAAACCAGGTTCTCCAGAAGGTCCTTGAGCGTTTGAAGTAACTAACAGTCCCTTGTTTTGAGAGTCACTTTGGAGAGTAAAGCTGTGCTGCTGAGAATTCCCACCTTCCCACCTTTGGGACATAATAGAAGCTTGCAGGGTGGGGGTCCTGTGTGCTAAGGGTAAGGGCAAACAAAGCTCTGAAAGCATGTATTGTTTTGTTTGTTTAATAACAGGCTGCCTCCTTTTTCTATCCATGTTTTTAGCTGCTTGTGCAAATCAGCGCCCTGACCTCTTTGGTTGTGTTATTGCCCAAGTTGGAGTTATGGACATGCTCAAGTTCCATAAATACACCATCGGCCATGCCTGGACCACTGATTATGGCTGCTCAGACAGCAAACAACACTTTGAATGGCTTGTCAAGTACGTACTGATTCATATTGACATATATGTTGTTAATGACTTAATACCGTAGTATTGAACATAGCAGGATTAGTCTTTGATGTTTTCCCTCCTTTGGTGTCTTTTATTTGCATATAATTTACGAAAAAAGGAGAAATGAGAAGACCTTCCCATCTTGTTTTGATTTTGTTGCAAACCACAAAGACATGATAGCCAGAACTGTAAAGATGGCCCTCCTGGCTTCCTTGTCCTTGGTTTCCTAGGCAAACACTAACCTAGGTAATGCTGTGAACGGGCTTTGCAGATGGAGTGGGCACACTAGAATCTGAGACCAACTCCTGACCACGGCCCTCAGAAAAGGAGACCTCAGTCTTGTAAGCTGCATGACACTGAATTCTGTCAATGACCTGAGTGTGGAAATGTCTGTTTCTAGAGTTTCCCAATAAGCACCCAGCTAACCAGCACCTTGATTTTAGCCTTGAGAGAAGTAGAGAGCCCAGCTGGGCCAAATCAAAATGCTGACTTACAGATGTCTGTTGTTTTAAGCTGCTAAATTTGTTATTGTAGTAATTAGAAACTAATGCAAAAAAGGTATTATACTTTGTATATTTCCTTTTCTAAGTCAACAAACAAGGAAATTAAGAATATATGCTAAGACAATTTGAGTTGCATTATTTAAATATATAGCTTCCTTTATTCATGTCCCTCTTAATCACTTTGGTTGTAACAGTGAGTAAATGACAGGCATTAAAATTCTCTTTTTACTTTTCCTGCATGTAAGAGTTTTTGGATTATTTATCTTCAGTATTTAGGAATGACCCCAGCCTGGGACAAGAAGCTGTCTCCCATCTCAGTCTTCTCAGAAAACTATGTATTTTCATAAAAGTACTTTGTCAGATTTTAAATTTTGCCTTTTATGGCCAGTTGTGTTAGAAATTCTGTTAAAATGACTGAATTTTTAAATTAAGTACTTTGAAACTACTAAATCCTCTAAGGGGGATAGAAGTTCACTCTTAAGCTGTTCCTTCTAAACGATTAAATGGCCTCATTGTCACATACTGGTAAAGCTGCATACCCAGGGGCACTGCAGTTCAGTGATGGCAAACCTTTTAGAGCTTTCAATGGTAACAAACAGCCCACAGCTGCACGCATGCCATAGATTTGCCACCATTGTGTAAAGTTAACTTTGAAAAAATATTCCCCAGGAGACAAACTCCTAGTTAAACTCATTTGAAATTTTTGAGGTAATTGTAAATTGAAGAAGACGTAATACTAAACAAATTAATTTGAAAGCAAAAAAGAAAATGTTCAGAATATTTTTCACTCTGATATTCCTGCTTCAGATTTCAGTTTTCTAATCTTGCTCTCTCAGGATGTATTTTCCTTTGACCTGCTGCTAGTAAACAAGCTTAGAGCTGTCCTGGGAGCTCCTGTGTATGGCCCTTGGATCCCCAACCAGAATATTAAAATGTGTTTCCCCCCAGAACATCGGAACCTCCAAGCATAGGAATGGCTGGAATACAGAAAGCCTAACAGATTGTTCTTTCCCAGAACAGCTCCACATCTTTAACGTTGCCTGTGAACCTCCAAGGGGGAGCATTTTAATAGTTTTTCACACCTGTTTCCCCATAGAACCAATCCTTATGTGGAAAACTGAGGTTGGTCACAAAATGGATCCATCTATGCCCCCCATCTTCTGTTTTTGGAAAACAAGCCCCAGAATGTTTTAGCTTTGCCTTGGTGAACTGAGCAAAATTTATACAGTCTTCACTGTTTATCCAACATGAGTGCCATGTTTTCTAAAATGTTTAGTATTAAACTGTAAAGAAAAATATCTAGTTATTTCTGTCACTTAACTATTCCCAATCACTGTTTAAGTCAATGATGCTTTTTTAAATTCAAGCTTTTTGCTAACTTCATTGGTGGCTTCTCCACTAACATGTTCTTCATTGGCCAGAATCAGTTTCTTTTTGCTGGACTATGAGAGCCATCCATTCATCCCACGTTATAGGCCCAGGAACAACTGACACATTCTCTTCCTGATTGCAATGCTTGGAATAAAGGCTTTTAGATATTAAAGGGGCAGAAAGGTACTGTACATGCTGGGTTTCCATCTGCTCAGCAAAAGTAAATGACCACACTCAGTGGATAAAGACAGTCATTAGTCCACTTTGAAGCAGTAAAAAAGGCATTTAATTTGTCATTATTTCAGTAGCCTTGTGTTTCTTTCCTACATAGCCTTCCAAAGTTGGAGCCAAATAAATGACCCAGCTTCCCACGAGCCAGTCATGGCCTAAATGATGGTACAAGCATAGGCTGCTAGGGTCACTCATGGACCAGTCAGCTACTGTTCTCCTTGCTAGTAAGGTTAGGCAGATGAACCACATAGGACCCTGTGCCATGCCAGTCCTTAATTTGTCCCACCAAACAGTCCTGGTTTGACATCCAGCCTCACAAAAATGCCTTTTCCTCGCAGATACTCCCCACTGCATAACGTGAAGTTGCCAGAGGCGGATGGTGTGCAGTACCCGTCCATGCTTCTTCTCACTGCTGACCATGATGACCGCGTGGTCCCTCTGCATTCCTTGAAGTTCATTGCCACTCTTCAGTACATGGTGGGCCGCAACCAGAAGCAAAGCAACCCCTTGCTCATTCATGTGGACACCAAGGCAGGCCATGGGGCAGGGAAGCCCACAGCCAAAGTGATAGAAGAAGTCTCAGACATGTTTGCGTTCATAGCACGGTGCCTGAACATCAGCTGGATTCCATAAACGGAGGCCTGCTCCCTCCTGACAGCCGCAGAAAACCTCAAGGGCTTTCGCACCATTCTGACCAAGAAACCACTGCGTGTACTTCCCCCGCGGGAGCGCTGTCCTGCACTCACAGACTGCAGTTGAACAGAACTGTTCTGTGGGAATTTTATCTTTTTTAGTCTTCTTTTTAGCAAGCCCTTGGCATTTCTTTTTCCACCCTATCCAGCCACATACAATATTTTAAAAAAAGAAAGAAAAAAAAAGGCATGCGCGGATAAATAGCTAAATGGCAACAAATACATTGTGAATACTAGATTGCTGAAATAAGGGTCATGGTTGGGTATCCTCATATATAAAACAACTCAGTGAAATTGCTTCTATAACTATAACCTATATATCCTAAATAAATGTGAGAACTCTTCTCATGAAAGAGACTTCAATTGCAATACTAATAAATGTTATTTAAGAACAGGAGATGGGAGACTTTATTTTTGGTTCCTTTGATTGAGTGGCATCCCTTGAAGGACAGCTGACTTTGGGAATAAAGCGTTTCACCTTTACCCAACAAGCTAATTTCCAAACAATTAATTATAGAATGTTAGCCCTGAAAAGAAGTTGAGTTCATCCATTCCAGCACCCTTGCTTGTGGGTAAAGGTATTAAAAGCAGTTAGCTGTCTTCACCATGATCTGCTCAGCCAGGGAATGGCTTGCTCCAGGGCTCTTTTGGTTTGCATGCCTCCTTTTAAAAATCTGTGCCCTGGAAAGTTCAGATTGTACATGTGTTTGACTGTGTTGGTTTGTTTGCAGAGTATTCCTGGAAATCAGAGTGCCTAAGACATGAAATTAAGAGACTATATGAGTAAAATGTTCAAACAGGCCCATTTCTCCAAGCTTATATTGCAGTCAGAAATTTTAGCATTTACCAAAAGTGATTCTCCCTAACAGACCACTCCATGGAAATAGAAAGTGTCACACTTAAGTCGGGGGCAGTTTTGGTCTATCCCTCTCCCAAAGTATCTGTAAGAAGAAGATATACCACCCCTCAAACTTTTATCCATCAAAATGTTTTTTCAAGGCATATCTGTTAACATCTTGAAATAATGTTCCTTTAAGTAGCAGTTTGGGAAATGTTGGTCTAATTTATGAGAAGGAAAGTTTTTAGTTTATCTTGCCTTATCAGATGTGATGAAAATAATTATTCATTTTGTATGAAATAGCTTACCTTGACATAAAATACCTTAAAAGGTTCATTATTCCAATAACTTCTATATTTGCAATTAATCCCTATTTTCCAAATCTTATACATATGTGCTTTTCTTGAAGTACTTTCCCTCTCTCTTTTTCTATTTTTCAAGTTGTAGTCAAAAGTTAGACACACCAGACTTGGGCTGTAGCTCAGTGGTACAGTGCTTACCTAACATGTCCCAGGCCTTGAGTTCAATATCTAGCACCACAAAAACAAAAATTAGACACACAATTTTCTCTCAGGTATCACTACATACTAAGCACAACAGAAAGGTGGACACAGGGCTTGGTTTTCTCTTCTAGAATCATATTTCTGTTACTGCATGTTTTAAGTACTATGTGTGATGCAGCTGTCACTGAATATTTGATTCACTAACCCTGCAGGACAAAAACTATGCCACCAGCTATCATTGCATGCCAAGACTGATGACTGCCATCTACTCAGATGGGACACTAGCTCACTTCAGTGTAACCTCTGACCAGCATGGCAAAGGGGTTGGGGGGCAATATACATTTGCCCAGGGAAGACAGGAGCAGCCTCTTTCTGAGACTGGGTGCATTTTCAAGCTCGCACAGAATCTAATACTTTCTTACTGAGGTCTCAAAATTAATAGTAGTAAGTGGAACCACAATGGGTAATGTCTGAGCTCAGAGAGTCACTTTGGCCTGGGCTCAAATCCCACCGTTATCATTTGGTAACTAGTGATGGTATAGAATAAACAAAAAAATGTGTTCTTGAGTGCCAAGCATATAATTGGCCTCCAATTATGAGTTCTCTTTTCCAACCTGATTTTTGTTTCTAGATTTTAGTAGGAAAACTTCCCACAAACTAAAAGTATGCTTTTGAATATTGGCAGTAAGACTTGGGCCCTTTCATGATTAATCTCTTTTAATATCTTAAGCGGCTTGAGAGACACCTAGGAGATGAAGAAAGCACTTCTGGGTGCGTCTGGTGGGTCATGGGAGCATGACTTTGTGGGCTATATCTGGTCCCTGGCCCCCTGATCTCTGCTTCCTGGATATCGTAAGTTGAATAGTTTCCACCATGTTTCTGCCTTGGAGCCAGCCAACCATGGACTGAAACCTTAAACAGCCAAAATAAACCTCTTTCTTCAGATTGTGAGTGTCAGGTATTTTATCCTAGCAACAGGAAAGAGGACCAAAACGGGCCCCTTCCCAGGACCTCAGGCAGTCTCCTTCATTTGCTGCCAGCTTTTTCTGTATTCTGTCGGTCATGGGCATTTGGGGGGAAAAGTTGTACCTGCTGCAAATGTGATCTAACAAGGCCTTGTGGAATATGCCACAGAGCATTCATTTCCTTAGTAAGAGAAAAATTATGAAGCTCAATACATTCAGACCTAGAATACTGTAAAACTCTGCAATTAGTCATACTTAATACCCCTAAAAACTCAAGCAGCTATACACAAATGTTGCTACTAGTGTAAAAAAGTTAAATTTCAAATAAGAAAGGCTGTCACCAGTCTCCACATTTTCCAGACAGTCTTAGCAACCTTGGAGCCTTCCCCAGGGCTGACCACATACTTCATTCCTAGAAAGCATGGCAAAGACTCAAAGGTGGGTTAAGCTGTAAGGGGGGGGAAGGAGGAGGACGGCAAAGATCAGACTGTCAGGGTGGCCTAGCCAGTGGAATGAGGACTATTTAGCCAGACTCTGCATCCATTCCTATTCCAAGGGCTGAAGGTGCAGAGAGGAAAAGTCCAGCCCACCTTGAAGTGACACCCCAAGGAAGGAGACATGGTAAATTCACTTGCTGAGTATTTACTTTGTGCCACTGTCTTAAGCACTGTATGTGGGTGTGACTGGTAGTCCTCACACGTTAAGAAGCATGTGTGACCCTTATTCCATTTGCCAAAGGCCCAAGTGTCCCTGGCCTGGAAGAGGTCAGGTTGGGCCGTGGCCCTAGCAGCTGGACCCTGAAAACTATTGTGGTGCTAATGTTTGTGTTCCCTAAAGAAATATACATTGCAGTTCTAGCCCTGGAAATGATGGAATTAGAGGTGGGAGTGCCTAGGAGGTGATTGGTGAATGGGATCGGTGCCCTTGTGTATGAGGTCCAAAAGACCCCTCACCACTTTCCACATGTGAGGGTGTGGCTAGAAAGGTGTGGTGTCTCAGCCAGGAAGTTGGCCCTCACCAGACACCAGTCTGTAGGCAGCTTGATCTCACATTTCCCAGCCTCCAGAATTGTCAGAAATAAAATTACCTTGTGTATAAGCCACCAATTTATGGTGCTATAGCAGCCCAAACAAACTAAGACATTTGTCCACTAGTCTATTAGCAAGATAATAAATAGAAAATACAGTTTCAGGAATTAAAAGCTGTGAAGAAACATAAACCAGGGCAAGTGAGCAGTTGTGACAGGAATGCTGTTTCAGCCAAGGGGTTCAGAGAGTCTCAAGGAAGCAACATTTGAACAAAGACCTCAGCAAAATGAGGGGACACATGATGAGCAAAGTGTGGGGGTTATAGAGGCAATAGTAATAGGCAAAGCCCTCCCAAAGGGACACGGCCAGGTCCCTGGAGGGACAGAGCCTTGACAATGGCTCAGCCCAGGAAAAGCCACTGAGGTGGGATCAAGAACTGACTACAGGGAAGTGTAGGGGACCTACTTAAAGTGTAACTGGTCCTAGAACCTTGAAGGGATTTCAGGCCTGTGGTTAGCAGGAACCCACTAATAACTGACACATTATATCATGAATGAACCTGAAAAAACATACAAGTGAAAGAAACAAGACAAAATGACCATGTGAAGTAAAATGTCCAAGAAAATCAATTCTCCAGAACAGTCTATAGAGTAGTGGGTACATGGAGTTGGGGGTGGAAATGGAGATTAACTAATTGGACATAAAGGATCTTACTCAGGTGATGAAAATGTTCCAAGACTAGATTAAGATGATGGTTGTGCAACGTGGTAAATTTGCAAAGGCATTACACACTTACAATCTAGGTAACTTTTGTGGTCTGAAAGTTACACTTCAATAAAGTCAAATTCTGTTAGTGAAATAAAGAGAAAACAGAGCAATAAAATCTAGATAAGCATCATCCAAGAATAGCCACCTGGAGTATTTCAATGTCAAATAGGAAAAGCAGGTGACAGAGCAATTGAGATAAAAGCTTGGCTCTCGGGCTTGGGCATGGAGGACAGGTTATTTTAAGCAGCAGTCCTTATGTCAATGAGTTCACATCTCAGGACAGAGCTGTCCCTCTCCCCCTCTACTGAGTTTGCTCTGGCTGGCTGACCCATCCTGGGAATGTGCCCCATGTCCACTGACTTCTCTGCGATGAAGCCAAGGCCCCCTGCAGACACAGTCAGTCCTCCAGCACAGAAGCCAGCAGGGAGAGGTGGGGACAAGCAAGCTCCATTTAAGGCTGGGTAAGTGACAAAGCTCTTGTCTCACCTACTAAGCAAGAGAAAATGTTTGAGTAGTTATTTGTGGAAGTTATTAATACCAGACAACCCTAGGAATTATAAATAAAATATCTCAGAGGTAATATATGATTTTAAAAGTTATTTATGTGTAGTTGACAGTAAAAATATACTGTCTTCTAGCTGCAAAGTATGCTTCTGGCCACTTTGATGAAACAGTCAAACTGAGCTTAAATTGAAAACAAGGTCAGCACTGGAAATAAAAACCCTAAAATCCAGGGAGACATGATGGGATCAACACATTATGGCTTGTATCTAGATGTCCCCAAAGCCTCGTGTGGTCATAGGTGGAGCTTTTCCGGATCTTGAATGTATGATGCTGGAATTAAGAGTATTATGCTGAGATTAAGGGTTTCCCACCCTGGGTGTGAGTGCTAACCTACCCTCCGGGATGGAATATAAGGGACAGAAAGAAGCTGCTTAGCTACTTTGCTGCTTTGCTGCCTTCTGCCAGCCATGAACTGTTTCTCTTCTGCAACACCCCTCTTCCATGCCACACTACCTTGGAGCCAGCCAACTATGGATTGAAACCTCTACACACTGTGAGCTGAAATAAACCTTTCCTCCTTTAACTTTGGGTGTCGGGTATTTTGTCTCAGCAACAAGAAAAGTAACTAAGCCGACGTAGGTAACACCATATTACTTCTCCCAAGACCTCCAGGTGGTAGTTCAGCAACTGGCATTTTGCCCTAGGGCTAGGTCCCTGAGGCTTTATTCCCTAGAAGGGAAGGATCCAGATCATCTGATCACTTTCTTGGTCCTGCCACAGACTGTAAAATTCCTTCTAATTCATCCAAGACAGTTGTTAAATTCAAATGTCTTTTGAGAGGGAAGATAACTGGTAATGTGCTTTAGAGTTGATTTTCCTATGTCTTGGTGAATAGCAGGGCTGTAAGCCATGATAGCACTTGGGTGAAGTACAGTAGGGATAAGGTTTGCTTGTTACCATAAGGAAGAGCAAAGGCAGAGTAGGGACGTGGGTTCTGAAAGGTATGATTCCAGAATGGAAATTAGGGAATAGATATTGCAAGAAAGTTGCCTGCTTCACTCCTGCTCTTGGTGTCTCAGCCTAGCCCTCACCTGTTGCTCAGGGATCTACCCCAGCAACTCCAGGACATCAAGGGTCCCAGTGAAGAGCTCTGCTTCAGGTAGTAAAGGTTTGGTCTCAACTAGTGGGGAAGGAAAATGACTAAGAACAGGAACCAGAAGTAATTCACAAGTTACTGGCCACATTATGTATACATTGTTTCAACCACCTGCTCTGTGTGTGTGTGTGTGTGTGTGTGTGTGTGTGTGTGTGTGTGTTTTAATCTCAGAAGCTACATATCTTTACAAAAAGAATCATTTCCTAATATGTTTCAAGTTGTTGGAAAAAACGTTGCTTGTAATTTTTCAAACTTTGTAATTAAAAACAGGAAAATTACTTAAAAAGTATAAGGAGTATACGTATGCCTTCACCCAGATTTCCCTACTGTTAACATCTTCTATCATTTTAGTAGTGTACAATTACAGTCCTGGGGACTATCACTGGTATATATCACATTAAGTCATCCATGTTATGGTTTAGATTTAAAATTTCCCCCCCAAGTCTCATGTTTGGAAGTGGGACCTGGTTAGAGGAGACAGGTCATTGGAGCATTATGTGGAAGGGTGTATTTGTGTCCCCTGCTTCTCCTTTTGCTCTCTGCTTCCTGGCCACCATGCAGTAAACTTGCTTTGCTCTGCCATGCCATTCTATCATGCTGTTTTTGCTGTGGACTCAGCCTAACCATAGACCAAGCCCACTGAAATCGTGAGGCAAACTAAACCTCTAAACTTTTAAGTTGCAAGTTTAAGGTATTTTGTACCACTGACTGAGACAGCCTACACACCTTATTACATTTTTTCAGTATTCTCACTGGCTGTCCTTTTTCCACTCTAGAACCTACATGGCACTTAGTATTCATGTCTCCTTAGTCTCCTTCGATCTATGACAGTGCTGTCTTTCCTTGGTTTTTTTTTTCCCATGT
Source organism: Heterocephalus glaber (assembly GCF_000247695.1). The sequence goes on along the minus strand of NW_004624952.1, from coordinate 498,713 downwards.
CTTTAATGACAGTGATACCTTTGAAGAATATGCATCAGGTATTTTGTAGAACATCCCTCATTTTGAGTTTATCTGATGTTTCTTCTAACTAGATTGAGGCTCTGCATTTTTGCCAATCCAAGACCCCAGATGTTATGTCATGCCTTTCCCAGTACATCTTCTCTGAGGACACACAGTATGACAACTCACATTTCTGGGGATATTGACTTAGATCATTTGTTTAAGGTGGTATCTACCCTGCTCCTCCACTGTAAAGTTATTACTTTTCACTCTTCAACATTACCTTATAGTTTCATGATAGTTATGAGATGATCAAAATATACAATGAATGTATAAATTTTTTTTGGTACCAGGGATCCAACTCAGGCCTCTGTGCATTCGAGGCCAGCGGCAGCACCACTGAGCTAAATCCCAGGTCCATGAATGTATAAATTTTTTTTTCTTTTTTTTTGTTACTGGGGATCGAACTTGGGACCTTCCACTTGCAAGGCAGGTTGGCGGCACCAATGAGCTAAATCCCTGGCCTGTGCATGTATAAATTTTTAAAATCATTACAGTTGAACACACATTTCCATTAATCCCCCCTAACATACTTCCCCTCACCTCAAACACACTTCTCCCATCATCCTTGTCTGTTTCTGAAGGAGTTCTTGAAGTCCTCTTTTGTGAGAGTCTTTAGAATGTATGATCAACAATCAGTGAATGCTGCTCTGTGTGCCATCTGATAGAAAGGCAGTTCATAAAAACATTACTGTGTGTCTTTATCCACCTTATTCATCAGATCTGGCAACTTGAAACTTCTGGTTCTTCCCCAAAGTAAAAAAGACCACAAAAGGTAAACATTTTGAATCAATTTAGGATATTGAGGCAACCACTAAAGACACAACAAAAGAACATGGCAGTACAACTGAAGATTCACAAAAGAACTGCTTGTGGCAAAGTGGCAAGATTGATGGGATAAGCATGTTCAAAGTGAGGGGGAGTATTTTGAGAGCAATTATTGCTCTCAAAATATGACTTTTACTGTAATATTGTTTTAGTTATACATTTACTGACTCTTAGATAGATCATACCTCCTATATTTTGCCTAAATCAAGACAAACCACTTTGGGGAAAGTATTTGAGACAAAATATAATAAAATAGATATACAAAGACATTTCCTGTGTGTCCATCTTGATGCATAGTCCTTACCATCTATTCTGCCCCCTAAGCCTTGAAGATGTCAATTTTTCCTTCTCTTACCATCATCACCAAGTTCTACCATCTCCACCTTCCAAAGATATGCCTCAAATGTATCCACTTTTCTCATCATACTTCATAATTTGCTTCCCGACAGCAAGTCTTTCTCCCCTCAAATTTTATCTGCTTGCTGACTCCCAAGCGTGGAGAAATTTTTTAAAAGGCCAGCTCACCTCCCTCTGAGCCCTCAGCAGCTTCCTACTCCTTTACACAGAGATTGTCTCTGCACCAAAGCCTGGACTGACTCCTCCAGAATGATGGGCATAAAGTGATCCCCTGGGTTGCTGAATGGATAAATCTGCCAGCTGCAAACCAGAACCACCTGGAGAGCTTCTTAAAACTCTAAATCCACAGAGTGCCACCCACAGAGACTTTGAATCAGCAGAAGGAATCCAGGATCTGTACTTTAACATGCTTCCCAAGTGATTCTCATGTGCACATCTGAGGAGTCTCTGATTCAAAACACCAGAATATTCATCCCTATGAGACTTTTCCTTCTATTTTCCAACTTTCTGTAAGACTGTTGTAATTCAGCTGTGATCTGTGTCTATAAATTTATTTAAAATTACATTATACTAAAGATTTTATTAAAAATCACATAATCTTGGTATATTCTAACTTCTGCCGAATTTGCATATACCATAAGGAAGCTATTATTTTCTTACATCAAGAAGGAAAATGGGCTTTGGTTATAGCTCAGTGGTAAAGTGCTCCCTAGCACACACACAAGACCCTGAATTATGAATATACAATGAATATATAATAAATTATGAATATATAATGAATACATATGTATTTTTTAAATTCCTTTATTTCTTACAACACATTCAATTTAATTCGCTTATGGTATGTATATAATCCTTTTTGGTACCATGAAGAAATGAAGTTCTACTGTCCTATTTTAAAGATCCCTGCCCCTACCAGGGTCCAGCTTAGGTATTCATAGAGCAGAGCAATTTGCGTGGATGTGGTGTGAACAATACACATCACATCGACTCCCAAGGTTTGAAAGGCAAATACAGCCAGTTCACCTAATGCTAAATACGTATTTTTAGCCATTCCTAATATTTTCAATTTGAAATAAAAATAAAACAATTTTCAACATCTAAGCAAGCAATTTTTTCCATCAAGTTCATCATACTTCTAAAGAAGTCAGGACATACCAAGATCCTGACATCAGACCTTTGGAAGCCTCACCATAATTCCCACAATAACTCTTAACCTCATATCCAAGATGGCAAAGTACATTTGACACCACTGATATTTAGAGTTGAAGGCTGGGGGTTAGGTCAGCGGCAGAGCACTTTCCCAGCATGTGGGATCCTTACCACTACAAAAATAAGGGAACATAAAAAAATTAGTTCAAATTCTATAATGTGAACAAATATTGTATCTTCCAGAAAAATAGAGGAGTGGCATTTAATCAGACTTTCTCATGGGCAGCATGCACCTCCCTCTGCTTCTCCTGAACTAACAGGATTTGCAGCTGAGCGTGCTATGGAAAATGCTGGCAGAAATGAAGGAGATGGGGACAGAGAGGTGTCAGAAGGCACTGGCTTGTAATAGTCTGTAATTACCTGGATTCCTAAACATCTCTGCAGAGCTGGAACCACTGCTGAATGTCATTCTTCCTCAGGCCTAGAGATAACTCCTATAATATTTCTTCCTTTGTTATTTTTCCTTTGTGATTAAACATATGTATATGTATACATGTTTGTATATGTGTATATATTTTAAAGACATTTTAAAGAGCAGTTTCAGGTTCACAGCAAAAACAAAAAGAAGGTACAGCTGAGTGTGGTAGTGCAGGCCTATAATTCCAGCTGTCTGGGAGGCTGAGGGAGGAGGATCACAGGCTCAAGCCCAGCCTGAGAAATTTAGTGACTTAGCAAGACCCTGTCTCAAAATTAAAATAGTAATAAAATGGCTGGGGTGCAGTACAGTGTGAAGGTCCTGGGTTTGAACCCTAGTACTGCAAAAAATGAATAAATAAAAAATAAAAAGAAGGTACAAGACTTCCCTTATACCACTGGACCCCACACATGCCTAGCCCCCCGTTATCAACAACCCCCACCAGAGTGGCATATTTACTACAACTGATAAACACATCATTCCCAAAGTCCATAGTTTACATTAGTATTTTTTTCTTGGTATACATTCTAGAGGTTTAGACAAATATATGATGGGCATGTAAATATTGTAGCATACAGACTTTTTATTGCTTTAGAATCCTCTATACTTCCTCTCTCCTCCATCAAGCCCCCTGGCAAAAATTATTGCTTTTATGGTCTCCACAGTTTTTCTTTTTCTGGAGCGCAATACTTGGAATCATATAGAATGTAGCCTTTTCAGAATGGCTTCTTTCATTTCATAACAGACATTCACGGGTCCTCCATGGCTTTTCATGGCTTGATGGCTCATTTCTTTTTAGTGCTGAAATCACATTCATTGTCTGAGTTTACCACAGTTCATCTATTCACTTTCTGAGGGACACTTGAGCTACTTCCAAGCTCAATAAAACTGCTTTAAAAACATGTGTGCAGGTTTTCATATGGGCATAAGTTTTCAACTTCTTTGAATAAGTACCAAAGAGCACAGTTGCTGGATCATATGGTAAGAATACATTTCATTTTGTAAGAAACTGCCAAGCTGAAGTGGAGATAACAGTACTCCTAATATATAGCAGTGTTAAGTGCGTGTGACAGATCTCTCAGAGTGTTTTAAAGACATTATGCCAAGTCATCACCTAACACCTATGAGGTTGATTGAGCTGTAGTTAAAAATCATCGAACACTGCAACTTCAACCCTGGCTCCCTATGAGAGACAGAGGGGAGGGAGAGACACACATGCAGGGACCACACACTGCCAGAAAAGGTAAGTGAGAAAGGGCTGAGAACCCTAACCACAACAACAGACTGGCAATCCTAACTGCAAGAGAATGCCAGGATCCTCCCAGGATTTAAATCTACTTTGGGGAACTAGCTCTGCTCTAATGAAGGAACTCACAATGGCCCTCCCCCAATTCCCAGCTGCTACAACAGACACTGCCAGATGCTATCTTGCTGTAGGGGCCAGAAGTGACACCAGCAGAAATCTTGGACCTGTGTGCCCTCACGGGGTAGAAGGCAGCCCCCTCAGCAGCATGCAGTCTCAGGACAGTGGCTGCCATAGCTACAAGCCTGAGTCCTACCCACCCTTGACCAGCAGGAATGAGGGACAGTCTCCTCCCCAGCCTACAGCCTCCTCAAGATGGCAGCCACTGGTGCAAAGTCCTGGCTTCAACAGCACCTGTCCATTGGAAGCTGGTGTGTCCCAGCCTTGTTCTGTAGCTCTAGGAACAGCTACCAGTGGCCTCAAACCTCAGCACCATCTACACTCACACCTTGGGAACTAGGGACAGTCTCCTCCTCATCTCATGGCCTTGGGACGATGGCTACTGGTACCAAAAGGCTAACATAACCTGTACTTTTTCCTTGAAACATGGGGAAGAGGTCCCAACTGCAATGTGCAGTTCCAGAAACAAGTGATCAGTGTCCCAGACCTTGGTACCACTAGTGTTTCCAGGGTGGGAACTGAGGAAGGTCTTCTCCTTAGCCTACAGCCTCAATACTACAACTTCATGCAAAAAGTGCTGGCATCACTGAAGCTTGTTCTCTGGGATAAGTGGGTGGCCCTACCCAATGTTTTGCAGCTCTAAGTCCATGGCTACCAGTGCCACAAGTTTCAGCCTCAACAGAGCTTGTCTGAAGAGACCTAGGAACATTGCCTTCTATGTTCTGCAACTCCAGGACTGCAGATACCAAAACCGCAGCCACAGCTCCACCTGTACTCAACACACAGGACCTAGCACAGGTCTCTTCTGTGACCTAAATCACCAGGAACATGGACAACAGCACAGTGAACCCATTATTACTTGCACAGGTCCTGGGGAACATAGGAGAGGTTTATTTCACAACCCAAAGACTTGGAATCACAGCTTCTGATACAAAAAGTCCTTGTGCTTATCCTTTCTGACCTGGTAAAGTACCATCCAGGTCCCATAGTTCCAGAAAAGCTGCTACTAGTGCTAAAGGACCAGTACCACCCACAAACACCCCTACGGGACCTAGGAAAGATCCTTACTGGACCCCACAACCTCAAGTCTGTGGTATCTGATGCTAGACTCCAACATCCCATCCTGTGGCTACTAGTACCACAGTCCCAGGCATCCTACATTCATCCTGGGGCTTGTGGGGAAGGCCTCCTTCACATCCTGTGGCTCAGGTAGCACGGCTGCTGGTGCCGCAACCTTTGCTTGGTGTCACCTGTGCTTTCCCTGAGGAAACCAAGTGCAGTCCCCTCTATGTCCTATACCACTGAGACTGTAGCATCTGCTGTCACAAGCCTCAGTGCCATCAGTGCTCAATTCGGTGGAGTCTAAGGCAAAACACAACTTTGGAAGCCTATGCCCACTAAAAAGCCTTAAAATTACCCTCAGAAACTGCTGCAGTCTAGACTATTGAGGCACTCATAGACACTGCTGGCATCAAAGATAAGGAAGTTGTGCAGAGGGCTGGGGATTTAGTTCAGTGGCTCCATGTCTGCCGTGCAAGCACAAGGTCCTGAGTTCAATCCCCAGTACCAAAGAGGGGGGAAAAATAAAAGAAAGAAAGAAATCACACAGAGACTATGATTTTGAGCTCAGTTAAAACTAAAACCAAGGCCGGGGATTTAGCTCAGTGGTTCCACTGCCTGCCTTGCAAGCTTAAGGTCCTGAGTTTGATCCCCAGTACACCCTCAAAAAACCCCAAAACCAAATCACCTACCCAACTGACAGTCAATATCCAACCTAAACAAAAAACTTTTTTCCTAATAAAAGCTTCTCCCAAAACTGGAAGAGGTGATTGTTAGAAACGTAAGAAACAGAAAGGAAATGTGGTACCTCCAAAGGAAAATAAATCATAATTTGAAGGAAATCCTTGAAAAAGACTTTAAAATAATCATCTTAAAGAAACTCAGTGAGATGCAAATGAATACAGATAGACTATGCAAAAAAATGAGAAACGCAATTCAGAATATGAATGACAAACTCAACAAAGAGATGGAAATCATAAAAGAGAGTTAATCAGAAAACTTGGAGCTAATGCCTTCAATCATTGAGATTAAACATATGCAATGGAGAGTTTCTACAACAAACTAAAACAAATAGAAGAAAAAATTTCTGAACTTGAGGACAAATCTTTTGAATTAACCAAGTGATACCAAAAAAATTGTTTTTTAAAGAAAAAGAAAGTTTAGGAGACTTATGGGACACTGTTAAGCAAATAAATATCCTCATTTTGGGAATTCCAGAAGATTATAAAAAGAGGAAAGACATTGGAAACCTATTTTATAAGATAGTAGCACAAAATTTCTCAAATCTTCAAAGAGCTATGGATACCCAGATACCCAGCTTAAAGGACCTAACTAGATGGAATGAGAAAAAAAATTTTCACTGAAAATTATTACAGCATATTACAAAATGTCAAAATATAAGGCAAACAATTGTAAAAACAATGAGAAAAAGGCATTAAGTCACATATAAGGGAATATCCATTAGACCTACAGCAGATTTCTCAGAGAAATCTTACAGGCCAGAACAAAAAGGGATGATATATTCAAACTGTTGTGGAAAAAGTGCTACCCCAAAATACTACACCCAACAAAATAATCCTCCAGAAATGAAAGAGAAATAATGCATTTCTCAGAAAAGTAGAAATTGAGGGAATTCATTACCACCTGATTAGCCATACAAGAAATATTTAAGGGAGTCTTACACTAGAAACAAAAGGATAATAACCACTAATATGAAAACAGATGAATGTGCAAAATTCACTTGAAGCACAGAGACATGACATGTAGATATACAAGCTGAGTGTCAAATCTTAGTGTGACATAACATCAAATCAAAAATAAATAAATAGAATAGTTGAAAAGGAACAAAAATATACAAAAAAGCAGAAAACCACTAACAAGCTCCTGGAGGAAGTTCATATTTATCAATAACAACCTTGAATATAAATGGATTAAATACTGAAAAGACATAAACTGGCAAATGAATAAAAAAGAAAAGATCCAACTATTTGCAGCCTCCAAGAAACCCAATTCACTGGTAAGGATACACATTACATAAGAATGACAGATTGGAAAGATATATCAGGGGAATAGAAACCAAACGTAAGTTGGAGTAGCTATACTTATATTAGATAAAGCAAACTTTAAATTAAAAACTGAAAAAAGAGGCCATTATATATTGTTAAAAATATCAACTCAAGAAGAAGATATAGCAATTATATGATTATATATATTATAAATATATATTATATATGGCTATATATTATATAGCAATAGTAAATACATGTGCATCCAAATATATAAAGCAAATATTATAATATTATTAGATCTGCAAGTAAAAGGAGAGATAGATTCCAATGCAACTATATTTGAGAACTTTGACACCCTGTATTCTTCAATGGACAGATCATCCTGGCAGAAAAACAAATTTTAAAAAAATCTGAGTTGAACAATACTATAGAGCAAATGGACCTAACAGACATTTACAGAGCATTTCCTCAACAACAGCAGTATATTCTTCTCATCACCCCACAGAACACTCTCCAGAATAAATCATATTTTAGACCATGAATCAAGTCTCAGAAAATTTTTAATAAATGAAATCACATCATGTATTTTCTCAGAACACAGCAGAACTACAAATTGAGAGGAATGGAAAATACACAAATACAAGAAAACTGCATAAAATGCTCCTAAAAGACCACCGTGTAGTTGATTTAAGAGGGCAATTTAAAAATTCTAGACACAAATGAAAAGGACAACACAACATATCAAAATTGTAGGATACAGCAAAAGCAGTACTGAGAGGGAAAATTATAGCAATAAATACATGCATTAAAAAGACATCAGACCTGGGTGCAAAGGCATAAGCCTGCAATGCCAGCTACTTAGAAGGATGAGGCCAAAGAATAGCAAGTTCAAGGCCAACCTGGGAAATTTAATGAGATCTTATTTCCAAATAAAATTTTAGAAGGGCTAAGAGTGTATTTTAGCAGTACAAGGGGAAAAAAGACATCCAATAAACAAGCTAATTATATACCTCAAGAAGTTAGAAAAACAAGAACGTACTGAACTCAAAATTAGAAGAAAATAAATAATAAAGTTCAGAGCAGAAATAAAAATAAAATCAAATTTTAAAAGGATACAAAAGATCAATAAAATAAAGGTTAAGCAAATTGATAAAAATAAAATCAGAGATGAAAAAGGAGACATTTACAACTGATAGCACAGGAAGACAAAGCATCATAAGATACTATAAATAATTATATGCTAAAAGTGGTAAATCTTAGGATCCTGAACATATACAATCTACCAACATTGAATCAAGAAGAAATAGAAAATGTAAACCAACCACTGATCAATAATGAAATTGAAGCAATAAATAAAGAGCAAGCCCCCAAATGCACTCACAGGCAGGGCTTTTGAAAGGTGATTGAGTCTTGAATCATGAGGGTGCTGTAGCTGAATGCACTGTTAGCTGGTAGAGCCTGGTCAAAAAGGATGGATCACTGGATACCTGACCTGGAAGGGTCTATCTCCCTGCCTAGCTCCTGCCTTCTCACTTTGCTTCCTGGCTACCATGATGTGAGCAGCTTTCCTCTACTATGCCATTCCTGCCTTGGAGCCAACCAACCATGCAAAGATTGAGACTGTGGAACTGTGAGCCAAAATAAGCCTCTCTTTCTTTATATGAGTGTTGTTCTTTTGTCTCAGCAGTGAGGAAAGTGACTAAGATACATATCCATAAAATAAGGGCAGGACCTGAAGGCTTTCCTCCTGAATACTACAAAATATTTAAAGAAGAATTCATTCCAATTCCCTTTAGACTATTCTGAAATAATTGAAACAGAAAGTACTCTTTGTATGAGGCTATCAATATCCTGATACCAAAACTAGACAAAGATACAACAAAAAAAGGAAACTATAGATCCATATCTCTGATAAACACAGATGTAAAACTTCTTAATAAAATACTGGTAAATCAAATTCAACAGCACTTCAAAAACACTATACACTGTAATCAAGTGCAATTCATTTCAAGGATATAAGGAAGGTACAACATATGAGAATCAATAAATGTGATGCAACACATCAATAGAAAGGAGGGCAAAACCATAGGATCAGAAAAATAGATCTATGTCTTGGTTACTTTTCTCATTGCTGAGACAAAATTCCTAACACCCAAAGTTAAAGGAGAAAAGGTTTATTGTGGCTCACAGTTCATAGAGGTTTCAGTTCATAATTGGCTGGTTCCAAGGCAGGGATGGTATGGCACAGGAGCATTACAGAGGAGAAACAGTTCATGGCTGGCAGAAGGCAGCAAAACAGCAAAGTAGCAAAGAAGCAGCAAGTGATGGCAGCAGCCCACTTTTTGTCCCTTATATTCTATCCAGGCCACATGCCTTTAGGGCAGGTAGCACTCACACCCAGGGTGGGCCTTCCTATTATCCACACCCAGAACTATGCCAAAGCAATCAGTGGACTAATTTAATAATTAATGAAATGATTTAATTATTATGATTATTTAATTACTAATTTAATAATCAATGGAATAATTAATGGAATAATTAATAATAATACACCCTTAATCCCAGCATCACACACTCTAGGCCCAGCCACCTCTGAAAAGCCCCACCTATGACTGCACGGGGCTTTGGGGAGACATCTAGACACAAGGCATAACAATGCAGAAAAAAAACATTAAATAAGATTCAACATCCTTTCATGATAAAAACTTTCAACAAACTAAGAATAGAGTGAACATACTTCACAATACTAAAACTATATTTGAAAAACCTACAGTCAATATCATACTGAATGGGGAAAACCTGAAAGCATTTTCTCTCAGATCTGAAATAAAACAAGGATGCTCACTGTCACCAATCTTATTTTATATAGTACTAAAACTGTTAACAAGAGAAATTTGGCAAGTATTATCAGTTAGCTTTCCCATCACTAGTACAATATATGTAACAACTGCAACTTAAGGAAGGAGACTTTTCATTTTTACTGGCATAAATAACACATAGACCAAAAGAATAGCTCATAGAACCCAGGAGTTAATCCACATTCATAGTAATAGTTTCAGAGGGGTCAGTCCATGGTCAGCTGGCTCCAAAGAAGAAACATCATGGTGGGAGGGTGTGGCACAGCAAAGCTATTAAGTTCATGGCTGCTGGGAAGCAGAGCAGGGAAACAGTGCCAGACAGGAAGGGGGCAAGGACCAGATACAGTACTCAAGGTCACATCTTCATGACCCATCAGACACCCAAAGCAATCCTGAGGAGGAAAAGAAAAGGTGGTGACACCACAATATCTGACTTCAAAACCTACTACAAACTGAGCATGATAGCACATGACTGCAATCCCAGCACTCGGGAGGCTGAGGCAGGAAGATTTCCAGGACAAGAAAACAACAGTAAAAATGGGCTGAAGATTTAAATAGACACTTCTCAAAAGAAGACATTCAAATGGCCAAGTATATGAAAACACTTAATGTCAATAATCATCAAAGAAATTTAAAGCAAAACCACAATGAGATATCAACTCAACCCAATTATAATGGCTAACAAAAAGGCAAAGAATAATAAATTATGAGGATGTAGAGAAAAGGGAGCTCTTATGCACTATTGGTGAGAATGTACATTAGGATAGCCATTATGGAAAACAGTATGGGGATTCCTCAAAAAACTAAAAATAGAAATAGCATATGCTCCAGCAATTCCATTTCTGATGCCACTACTAGGTATATATCCAAAGGAGATGAAAGCATTATACCAAAAAATACTTGCACCACCATGTTTATTGCAACACTATTCATGATAGCTAACATGTGGAATCAACATAGATAACTAGATGCCCATCAGGGGATGAATGGGTAAAGAACATGTGGTGTAATATTACACAATGCGATATTATTTGGACATAAAAAAGAATGAAGCTGTGTCATTTGCAGCATCCTGAATAGCCATAACTTTAAGTGAAATAAGCTGGACACAGAAAGACAAATATCACAAGCTCTCATTCATTTATGGAAACAAAAAAGTCATTTTGTATAATAGTGGTCACTAGTGACTGGGGGAGGCCAAAGAGGGGATGAAAAAAATTAAGAGGACCCAAAACAGAAATAAGAAATTAGTTCTGGTTTTCTATAACAATAGGGTAACTATTGGTTAAACCAATTTATCATATATTTCAAAATGACTACCACACTATTAAATTCTCAAAGCACAAAAATGACTGTTTGAAGAGATGCTAATTTAATTACCATTATATAAATACATCAAAATATTACGATGTACCCCATAATATATAAAAATATATCTCAATGCAAAAACAAAAACTATCAAGCTGTGTTCCAAAGTAGCTGGACTTTTTGCATTCCTACCAGTAGTGAAGGAGAGCTCCTGATGCTCTCTCCTAGTTAGCATTTGGTGTTGCCAGTGTTGCCAATTTTGGCCATTCTAATAGGTGTGTAGTGGAACCTCATTGCTTTAATTGGTTAGTGTCAGCATGATATATTTTTCTCCATCCATCTGGTTTTAATCTATATGTGCCTTTGCATTTATAGTGGTTTCGTGTAGACAACATATAGTTCAGTCTTGTTTTTTGATTCATTTTTACTATCTCTGCCTCTTAACTGGCACATTTAGATCATTGCTATTCAAGTGATTACTGTTATTGTTGAATTACTAATCAGATTTGCTACTGTTTTCTATTTGTTGCTCTTGTTCTTTGTTATTATTTTTGTTATCCACCCTTGCTATGCCTTTTGTTGTTTTAAGGATTTTGCATGATTCCATTTTGTCTTCTTTCCTAGTTTAATGGTTACAGAGATGCTCCCTGAATTACAATAGGGATATGGTCCATAAACCCATCATAAGTGCGAAAGGTGGCAAGTCAGCACTGGAATGCACCTAACCTACTACACATCATGGTCTAGCAACACAGTACCCGGAGCATGGGTTGTTTACCTAATGTGACTGACTGGGCGATGGGCCCAGCACCTGCTCAGCATCACAAGTAAGCGCTGTACCATGCATCACTCGCCCAGGAAAAGATCCAAAGTCAGTAGGGCCCTGCTGAGTAAGCATCACTTTTATCCTACTGTATAGTTGAAAATTAGAAGTCAGATCTTAATAAATTGTGCATCACTTGTATTTTTCTTTTTACTTTTTAGTGTTTGCCCTAGAGTTTGTAAATGTACATTTACAACTAATTCAAGTACTCTTTTGTACAGGTAGTGTGGATACTTTATAACAAAAAATAATCTTTTTTTTTTGGTACCGGGGGATTGAACTCGGGACCTTGCACTTGCGAGGCAGGTGCTGGAACCACTGAGCTAAATCCCCAGCCCACAAAAAAAAAATCTTAATTCTTCCCTCCTGTCCCTTTTATCAATGCTGCCATTGATTTTACTTCTACATAAGCACAAATAAGCAGATATAAATAAGCATAAATGATTGAATAATTATTGCTATTATTGTGGACAAACATCTGTTAGATCAATTCAGAAAACTAAAAGATTTTACTTTTCTTTTTTGATGTTCTTTCTTTCTTTAGACTTGAGTGTCTAATACACAGCATTTTCCTTTTCTTAACTTCTTTTAACATTGTTTTAAGAAAGGTCTATTGGCAATAAATTAACTCAATTCTGTTTGTCTGAGAAAATATTTCTCCTTCACTCTTGAAGGACAATTTTGTAGGGTTCACAATTCTGGGTTGGTGTTTTGTTTTTTCTTCCAACACTTTTAAACAATTCATTCCACTCTCTTTTGCTCACATGATTTCTGAAAAGTCAGATATAATTCTTATCTTTGTTCCTTTGTAAGTTAACATTCCTCTGATTTTTTAAAAGATATTTTTCTTTTATCTTTGATTTTCTACTGTTTAAAAATGATATGCTTACGTATAGGTGTTGTTGTTTTGTATTTATCCTGCTTGGTGCTCTCTAAGCTTCCTGGATCTGTGATTTGGTGCCTGACATTAATTTTTGGAAATTCTTGGTCATTATTTGTTTCAAATATTTCTTGTTTCTCTTTGTATTCTCCTTCTCTTCCTATTCTAAATTCCTAGTTTGATACTTGCAATGTCCCTGCCATGTCTGGTTCTGATGCTTGCTCTCTCTTCCAATTACGTGTCTTGCCTTTTAGTGATTTTTCTTGATACCTAGACACGACATACAGGGCAGAAGAAGCTGAATAGGTCTTTAGCAGTGTGATGATAAAGTGTAAGGGGGAGAAGTGTTCTCTAGCCTCTGATTAGATCTCAGGATTTAGTGAGCCAAGGTCTCTGGACTGTGAGCTTCACAAGTGCTTTTCAGTTCTTTCTCTCAGCTTAGGTGGTACAGTACAGGACGAAGGAGCTAACTGAAGTTGAGCACTCTCCTTTCACCCAGATTCTGATTAACTAGTTTCTCCCATGCTTAAGAAGAAGAAAGCACTCTGTCATATTTTATCATGGTTCACTTTCCCCCTCCCTCTGCCAAAAGCACAGGATATTTTCCTCTAATACTGTGAGAACCTGGTCAAACTCCTGGAGATAGATTTCACAGTATTGTGGGCATTCTCTGGGACCAGTTCCTCCTGATGTTTGAAACTATGAGAGTTGTCCACCGTGAACCTCCAGCAATTTGTCGACTATGCCTTATATTTTCCTGCCCAGCACTGGTTCCCACAGTAGTTTCCATCTGTGTATGAGTTGCTGCTCTGGTTAACCATGACTCCCTGTGTTTTCCTCTTGTCTCTCAGCCTTAGAGAAAGCAGTCTGCCTGGCATCCCCCCATCTTTCAGAAAGAGGTCTTGACTTTTCACTCTGTTCAGCTTTCTACCTGTTGTTAGGATGGAATGGAGACTTCCAAGCTCCTTACATGTGGAACAGAAATTGAACATTTTTTAACTTTCAAGAAAAATTAAAAGTCTTAAATTATGACAAAAATCTTGAAGAAATGAAATTTCTTGCAGGCGATACATTTTTGGTTAATTAATGAGAAAAACAGATTTGGGGATAAAATCTTTATAATAGATGCACAATGTGCATCTTTCTATTATCTTTCTTTTGAAAGAATAATTGAAAACAAAGTCTGCATTTGGAAATTCAATATTCTTTTGTGTTTTACTAGTACCTTCTGAGTTTGGAGTCTAAAATGTAAATTAAATAAATGACAAGTGAATGAGTCATAAAATCAAGTAGGAGGGATAATCAGGGATTTCCCCAATAGCCAATTTTATTCTGTGTGGAATTTTTCATTTGGGATTACTGCAGCATTTTTATTAAAAGGTGATTGAGTTATTACACCACAGGGCTAAACTACATTGCATTTTTTGGACTGTATACCTTAGAAGAATTACAGGCACATTTTCAAATTATATGGGATGTGGAAAAATGGAAACCAGAAAAAAAATTAAAACCTTAAGAAGCAGAAAATGGTGTTAAGCACCTGGAATAAATTATTAAAGTTGAGCATCAAATTTAGCCCTAACTACTAGCTCCTAGATAAATTTGGATACATTACTCTAAATTTCAGGAACATTGGCTTCCTTGGCCCTGAGAAAATTCTGTTTACCTGAAAGAGCTATTTTACAATATATGGATTGAGTGAATGGCTTCCCTGACCAAAGATAGCTTTTGTTAACTGGCATCTGTCTCCATCCTCCTTCTGGGTCTGTCCCTGTGCTGCAGTCACAGACTGCTCCGAGCCCTATACTGGTGGTGGCCGAGGTTTGACAAGCCCACCTCCCTACCCATTGGTGACAGCATTCTGTCATCCAGTACGTGGCTACTGACTGCATACTCTTGCTCTGCAGCTCGTCCACTTCATTCTGACCTCAGGCTCCAGAAAATCTGATATCCTCCCACAATCCCCAAATTTCTTCAATAAGATACTTAAGGACTTGTCCCCTTTACACATTTTGCAGGCCATACAGAGCCAGGAGGTACGTCGGGCCCATCTATGAAGTCAGTTTCTCCTTCAGAGAGCACCTAGGCCAATGTAGCAACCTGCAGATATTGCCATCTTCCTAGAGGATCCAGAATGGGCCAGGTCTGACCACCCTATTCTTATGTCTACTTCTTTACCATGGCTTCTCTCTCTGGCCAGCAGCCCAAAGAGGAGTGGTCAAGATACATGTCTCATTGCCTGCTTTCCCTCTATTTAACACTGTCTTTCACACACTCCACCCACCCTATGTCACATGCTGACTTCTCTCAATCCTTGACATTTATTATGATCTTGTCCACCAGGATGATTCTTGATAGACGTTACAGAAATTCTCACTTCACAAAGCTTGCCTTTCAAAATTAATGCTTTTATGAAGACCTAAAGTCCTACTCTTGAAGTCCAAGACTGAATATTGAATCTTTTTATTCCTACTGTATCAATTCTAATCCTCCCACAAGGCAACCAGATAATTCTGGTCAGAAAATGCAAATCTGTACTTTGATATATTTCAAAGAACATACACATTCCTCAGAATGCCACACCTCTCCCTGTAACAATTTCTCTGTCCAACTCATTCTCTTTCTCTCTCCTAATTAAACAATGTTGAAAAGTTCCCCTAAGAGGAATAACTTGAACTAGGAATTTGAGGAAAACTGAGACAGAAAATGGGACAGCAGAGAAAGAGGCAAGTCATCATGGTTTGTTTTTAACTTTACCACATTATGCTTAGGAAACTTGTTCTTCAGCCTAAAGACTAGAAAAAAGTGAGTCAAGAGCCAGATATGACTGTATGTGAGGTTTTAGCCAGGATAGTCCAGAGAAAGGATGTTGATTCTGAGGATCTTATATTTTTATGCAAATGAATAAACTGGTGTTCTGGCTTGCCATTAACATCTAATAACTCAGAAAATCTGAAGGAAGAGTTAAAGCAAAAGGTTCCTTGTAAAATCAAACGGGAAGAATATTTAAAAACTAGAGACCATTAGAATTACTAACTAATGACACCAGAAATTTATACATGAGTTATACTTGGGATAAAGCTTGTCTTTAGACAAATGAATCCAGTTTTGTTTCTTTTCAATCCTATTTCAAAAGAATGCTATAAACTTCACAACAAATTGTGAAAGTCTCAGAGCTTCAGAAAGTTATTTTTCTATCCTGTTCATTACCACTCCTAAAAGATTCTGTTCCTTCTCAACTATAGTTCTATTAGGTATTTTATGAATTTCCTTATACAGACATTTTATTCCATTCCTTCTAGGGTGCAGTGCTGTAGGCAATGTAGAGATGAATGTCAGTGGCCCTGCATCCCAGGAAAGCAAAATCTGGTGAGGGAAAGAGAAGGAAGGTGAGCAATCACATAATTAACAGTGAGCAATGGAAAACAAGACAGGTACTGTGATACCTCAGTTCACAAACTTGATTCTTTCTACAATTCTGGCCACAAACTAAGTTGGATGAGAATAGAATCTAATTCAATGGTTAGGTTCAATGTTGACCTTATGGGGAAATTTGATTCAGTGCTCCTCCAGTTAAGTTTGTGACCAGAATCATGGAGAGAATTGAGTCCATGAACTGAATACAAAATACCATGGAAACTATAGCAGTGAATTCAAAGGTGGCACTTCTCACCTGTGATCTCTTATCAGTCTCACAGAGTCATGTTCTGGAGAAATGTCCTGATGCCTGTTTTACAAGGTATAGAAGGAGACCCCATGGGACTGGTTTTTTTCAATGGTTATTAATAAAACTACCTTGAATTAAACCATCATGGTCTAAGTCCATTGACTTCTGAAGGAGTAGAGGAAGTCAAAGTGCTACAAGACCTGCAGACTAACTGGCACTTCTCTATCCAAGCTTTGTTAGGAGCTGGGTAGAGGAGGGAGCCAGGAATAGAACACAATGGCTAGAGATAGAAATCTGCTGTGGTTCTAGATGGTATTCCAAGTTGCTGATTGTGAGGAGACTAGTGCTTTGGAAACCAGATAAGTGAGAGATAAAGTTGCTATTGTATCATGAAACTTGAGTCCATGCCTTTTTATCCAGATGGAAAGCAGAGAGGGGCCTACAGGGAACAGTGACTGAAAGAGCAGCAGATGTAACAAGAGGAGCTAGCAAAGACTGATTGTAAAAACAGAGGAAGAATATTTTAGCTCAGTGGTTCTGGCGCCTGCCTCGCAAGCACAAGGTCCCGAATTCGATCTCTGGTACCAAAAAAACAAAACAAAACTAGAGATCATTGGAATTACTAAATATTGAAGCCAGAAATTTGTACGTTAGAGAAACTTGGGATAAATCTTTGAAAGGAGATAAGGAAGTCAAGAACTAGAAAAGTCCTCTTTGAAGGGAAGGTAACAAATATAATGGGAGAAATCAAGCAGAATGGAGAATAAGCAACCCAAATATTCATTTGGAAAAATGTTGCTAGGAACTTGCAAATTACAATAGATCTATTTAAATAAATACTTAAGGGTCTCTTATCTCACAGAATGTTCTGGGTCCTGGCAAAGCTGTATCTGTGACCAGTGTACAGTACTAGGTCTGGGACATGGCCAAAGAATGCTGTACTTTATTATTATTGTACCATAGTCTGACAGCAAGTAGCATGCTTAGGAAACTGTTCTTGAGCCTAAAGTCTAGAAAAAGTTGAGTCAAGAGCCAGATATGTGAGATTTAGCTAGACCAGGTAAGGGATGTTGATTCTGGGTATCTTATGTTTTTATGCAAATGAATAAACTGGTGTTCTGGCTTGCCATTAAGATCTGATAACTAAGAAAATCCGAAGAGTCAACAAAGCAAAATGCAAGACCTTAAAAGAAGGTGGAGAAATGGGATTTTATTGAAGATAAATTCATGGGAGTTGGATCAGTAAAAAGTCTTGCTA
Organism: Heterocephalus glaber; assembly: GCF_000247695.1. The sequence continues at coordinate 480,556 of NW_004624952.1, read as the reverse complement.
TACTCTTTAAATAAACAGAATATGAAAGAAAAATCTGTAACACAAAAATAAAAAAGAAAAGATAGAATAAAAATGGCAAATTTGGATGTTACTAGAAGGAGGCAGTACAAAACTTAAACTAAGCAGTCTTATGCTTATTTTCTATGCATTAATCTTATGTGGCTCACAGAAAGAGGGTACAGAGATCTTTATACCTGATTCTTTCTCCATTTAATTATTTCTCCATTCGTTTAGGGTAGAAAATAACAAGATCTGAGTGTTAAAGGTCAAACCACACTCTACACAAAATGGTAGCACTGGGGAGATACCTTGAAGTGACAGGAAGATATGTGCTAATCCAAAAAGACATGCCCTGGAAAAATGTCATGTTGAGAGGAGCAAGGGCCAAGGGTCTGGAGATAAATAAGAAAACTTATCTCTGTTTTTATTAAGATAGAAACATTAACAAGGATGTGAAACAACCTTCAAGCAGAGCACACTACCTGTCTAGACTTCAGTTATACTTCTATAAAATAAAGAAGATTAGACAATCTCTGAGGTCAGATGTAGTTTAAAATTTCATTATCAAATGATGCTGATAAACAAGCATGAAGCAGATGAATTAAGTGAAAGTAGACTTATCTAATGAAATGCTTTATCTAATAAACTACACTGGGGTCAGTAAAAACTCCTGCTCCAAAGTAGAGTTTGAATTAAAAAAAAAAGTGGAGCGGCATGTGAGCTATGTCTAGGGGATTCTGAGGAGGAAGCTACAATTCAAGGGAAGATTATGAGATAGCAGGAAGAGAAAGTGAAGGGAAAATAAAATAATTTGAGATTTTATATTAAAAATAAATAATGTACTCTATTTTACACCTCCATTTGTTTTAGGAGTGGAAGAAAGAATACAGTTTTCTCTTATAAATTAAAAGAAGACAAGCAGAACAAGATGGCAGCTGAATAATGTCATTCAGTGACCATCTCTCTTGCAGATACACCAGTTTGAATAGCTATTCACCACCAAACTATCATCACAAGAGCAAAGGAGGCTAAGTGAGCTAGTACCTAGATTCATTTAATAAAAACAAAAGATATAGAGAAGGAAAGAGTTGCCAGCATCATCCCTCCCCAACTTCAAGCAGTATAGAGAGAGATGTCACCTGTTTGGGGGAGAGAGAGAAAATTAAGACCAGGCCTTAGACTTGAAACCCAGTACCAGTCCCACCATGTCCAACCCTCATTCCAGGCAGAGCAGCATGACTCCTACTCTAGGCAACTGACCAGTACCACCACCCACCTCCGTATGTAGGTGGCATAGTGGGAGCAAGCCAGAGTAGGAAGAGCAAAATAAGGGCTGATTCATCAATCCCCAGATGACATTGGACACAAAACATCAAGAGCTGCCAGGAAATTATGACCTCAACAGTCAAAATAAGGTGCCAAAAACTGATCAGATGGTAACCACTATGGTGAACTCTCATGGAGACTTTAAAACAGTGTTCTATGCAAACTCAACAAGCTTCAAGAAAATATAAAGAAATGATTCATTACTCTAACAGAGAAACTTAACAGAGATGTGAGAGCAATTTTTTAAAAAATGAAACATAAAAGGACTTTGGCCTTTCTGAGATTTGGAGACTTCAGCCTCTCTACCATTTGGAATCCAGACAGCATAAAATAACAACTAGGGAAAGAAAAATATATATATAAAGAAAGAGTAGTAGACCCCTGCAACCAGGAAGAATCTGAGGAAAATTAAAACCTAGAGAGAAATTGAAGAGACATAACACAAGGCAAAGAAGGGAAGAGACAGTCTTCACTTTTTCCCTGGCTCCTGGCTCATGACTCACAGGACAAGGAAACTGAACCTTCAGAGACAATGTGAAAGCTTGGGACTCCAGAGGGCCTCAAGAAGAAAAGCAGCAGTTAAATGGACCAGGAGGTGCTGTGATCTTCAGGGAGAGCACAGGATTCTCCTCTTCTGTGAGTCTTTCAACAGCCAGTGAGTGACTCCAGTTCAAACCCACCCCCCTCCCCGCCATTTCCCTGGAGAGAGCAGTTGGTGGATGCCATTCTGGGGAAGGGTTGATTGTTTGAACTCAAGACTTAGACTAGCCATGGGACAATTTCACTTCAGGACTCCCAGTGTTATGTTCCCACAGTGATTGGATGAGAGATAGCAACAGGAGATAATCAAGGTGAGGGAACATTCTGGAAAGAGACTCATTGAAAGGTTTGAGCTAAAGAGCTCAGCCTGAGTTGTTCTGAATTTGAAAGTCATGGCACTGGAGTGTTTACCCTACTCCTATTGCCTGCTGGTGCCTGCATCCAGAACTGACCTGGGTATGACTGCCTTCTTTATCTACCAGCGTGAGCAGGGATATATCTTAATTCAGACACTGCCCCAAAATTGTAGATCCTGGAAGAAAACCACACATTCAAACTCACAGGGATTTGATTAATTGATTTTTTTTTTATTTGTACCGGGGATCGAACTCAAGGACCTTCCGCTTGCAAGGCAGGCAGTGGAGATTAATTGATTTTTGTGAGTGCACATGTTGTTGTTGTTGTTGTTTTTTCTGAACATTTTCTACTTTATTGTATTTTTCAACTCTTCCCTCAGTTACCTACCTATACTTTCTCTTTTTTCAATTAAAATGAATTCAATTTTCATTACAATATTTTACCTTGCTAAATTCCTGGACCAAAGAATGAAAATAAAAGAGTGTTCTGGCCACTGCTTCTTAATTTCCAATGCTAGACTGGACAGAATGATCCCTTGCTCTAGGTAGTTGGCATGGGGAGTATGTATTAGCAGTCTAACAGGGACCCCTGCCAAGGAACAGATTCTCTATGAAGCAGGTGGACATCCCCAGGCCAGGACAGTATATAGGAAACTTTTGGCCACCATTTGGTGCCAACAACAAGCATTTCCAGTTCTGGCCAGGCAAGCTGAGCCCTGAATTCTGACCCCATCAATCTCTTTTAAATTGAGAAAGAGGCAGTCTTTTTCAGTCTTTTCAGGTTCTTATAGGAACCACTACTCTGTGCTACTTCCCCCGTACAGATTGGTTTTGACCAAGCCCAAGCATAGATAGGATGGGTTTTCTTGACCATGATGGCTCAGATCTAACTTTCAGAACATTTAACATGCTGCCCAGGATGCCCCGACTTCCCTGGGATATTCCCTTCTACAGAGAGAAACTGGCTTTTTTTTTTTTTCATTTTTTCCCCCCATTAACTTTACTGGTACATTTTAGGTATAAAATACAGTTACATTCATCATTG
>NW_004624952.1:442670-474304 GCF_000247695.1 Heterocephalus glaber | reverse complement strand
GAGTGTTCCATCTCGTTTCCCTTTGGGGTTGCTGTAGGTGATCTGGAAGTCTGTTTTTGAGGCTTGTTTATGTGTCTTCTCATTTCCATGGTTGGGGGGAGGTGCTTCTGGTACCCATGCGGCTCACCTTCTCTGCCCTAGTAGCTTGGGATAGCAGCAGGGGAGCTTCCTTCTGGGTGCTGGGACCAGGTGAGCTTCACTGCCCTAGGAGCCTGGGATGGAGGTGGGGAGCTTCCTTCCAGGTGCTGGGACCAGCTGAGCTTCACTGCCCTAGGAGTCTGGGATGGAGGCGAGGGGCTTCCTTCTGGGTGCTGGGACCGGCTGAGCTTCACAGAGAGAAACTGGCTTTGAAGGCAGCATTTGGTTCTCCACAAGTTGTTTTGTTTTGTTTTGTTTTTCTTATTTTTTATTTTTTCTCTATTCCTTTACTCTTTCTTCTTCACTAGTTTATTTAAGTTTGGGGAGTTTTCCCTTGTCCTTCTTCTTTTCTTATCTCTTTTTCTTACTTTTTTTTTTCTTTCTTTTTTCCCTTTTACTTTTTCTCTATTATTTTTACTTCTCATATAATTCATTTTTCTCTCCTTTTTCTTTTGTCTTCTATTTTGCATCAGTTTTTTCTGTTGCCTTTACTTAATCCTGTAAACATCCTTCTATTCCCAAATAGGATCTTTTGTCTCACTTCTCTCCCCTTCTTCTCATATCATATAGTTTAAGGTTTCAAATTTTTCTACTTGCATTCTTCCCTCTTCCAATCCCCTCTATCAGTGATACTGAACCTTTGAGAGGCCAAGTGCCCAAACTTCAACCCCAAACTCACTTATTTATTGCAAAGTGCAATACATTGCAATTAAATCTGAATACTGAGGTTTTAGTTTAGAAAGAACAACTCATACACTGAAAGAAAAACACAACAGGGCTTTCACTGATACAAACAGCCCACTGCAGCACATGTGCCATAGGTTTGCCACCACTGCCCTGTATCTTTAATAGTATAACCGTAAAGCTTTATTAATCTTCAGTTAACTCTATAAAATTATGGTTGAATTTTTTTCATCATTACAAGAGATATAGCTGTCAAATTTAGTGAGTATTAGCTGTAACTCTATACCTAGGTTGTCTTAATGTTTACACCAAAATTGTGGATTTCTTCTCTAGAGTTAAGGATGGTACAGAATTGGTTCTTATGGTATGCTATTATTCAGTTTGTCTTGGATAATACTACTGTAGCTGATTTGCTTGATATTACCAGCGTTGCATAATTGTTGTATTATAGTGGTACCACAGTTCACAAACTTAGATCTTTCCATGATTCTGGTTGCAACTTGAATCGGACAAGAACTGAATCAAATTTAATGATTAGGTTCAATGTTAACCTTATGGGGAAATTTGATTCAATTCTCATCCAATTTGGTTTGCAGCCAGAATTGTTGAAAGAATTAAGTTCATGAACTGAGGTACTACTGTAATGGGTTTTCTTTATAAGCCAATATCCAGATTATTTTTGTGACATTAACAATACTAGAGTACATTCCCAGAGAACTCAATGTTGAGCCAGTTACACTGCATCTTCCTCACCCAGGTTAACTGAGGTGGTTGGACATTGGGGCTGAGAGGCAAATGACTACAGTAAGCCATTCCCAAAGTACATCACTGAAAATCAATTAACTACAGAGGCCTCTACACTAGCAACAAAGTCTTTACACTAAAAGCATCCACAAACCTCAGTATAAAACAAACAAAAAACAATAGGAACATGGGGAAGACAAGCCAACAAATGTCTCCCCAACTCCCAATTCTCCCAACACCAATGTAAGGGACTTCACCGAAGAATGGCAAAGCCACACACCTGGATTACTTAAAAGGATAACAGAGGAGGTTAGAAAATAGATCAGAGAGGTTCTTAGAGGGGTCACAGAAAATATAAACAGATAATGGAAATAATAACCAATGATAACCAAAATTATCCAGGAGCTTTCAGGAGACATTAATAAAAAGCTAGATGAGCTAAACAAAACGCCACAAAACATGAAAAAAATTAGAGTTTATAGAAAGGTTTCAATTAGACATATAGAACCCCAAATAGCCATGACCAAAAGAGAACCTCTCCATGTAACATTTTACTCATGGTACCAGAATATCTTTCAGTAATAACTCTCAATGTGAATAGTTGCAATTCCTCAATCAAAAATCACAAACTAGCAGAATGGATTAATAAATAAAACCTAACAATATTCAGTATACAAGAAACACATTTAATTCAAAAAGGAATTCACAGGTTAAAAATCAAAGGACAGAAAACAATACTCCATGCAATAGGAACCTGGAAAAAAAGGAAGTAGCAATCATGACTTCCGACAAAGTGGATTTCAAGCCAAAATTAATCAGAAGAGACAAAGAAGCTCACTACATATTGACTAAGAGAAAAATTCAACAGGAAGAGATAACAATTATAAACATAGACACATCAAATACCAGTACACTCACCTTCATAAAATGAACACTAATGGACATGGAAAATCGGATAAACACCAACACAGTTACAATGGGGGAACTCAATACCCCACTGTCACAAATAGACAGATTAACTAAACAAAAAATTGACAAAGAAATATCAGTATTGAACCAACCCTTCAAACAAGTGGACTTAAGAGATATGTACAGTGTTCCATCCAACAACAGAATACACATTCTTCTCAGCAGCACATGGGACTTTCTCTCAGTTAGACCACATACTAGCCCATAAGTCATACCTAAGTAAATATGAAAGAATCAAAATTCTCCTATGCATAGTATCAGGTCATATGGCAATGAAACTAACTCAGTGGCAAAAGAAAAACATAAATTACACAAAAACATGGAAATTAAACAATACCTTCTTGAATAATCAATGGGTCACAGATGAAATTAAGGAAGAAATTAGTTCTACAATCAATATATCAACTGAGATTTACAGGAAGGATACAACAATGTATCCTTACAACATTTACAACATATGTAAATCAATAAATATGATACACTTCACCAAGAGAACACAGGACATAAACTATCTGATCATCTCAATAGATGCAGTAAACCTTTAATAGAATTCAATATCCCGTCATGATAAAAATGCTAAAAAAATTGAGTATAGAAGAAATACATCTCTACAGACTGAAGGCCATTTATTTTTTTTGGTACCAGGGATCGAACTTGGGACTTTGCACTTGCAAGACAGGTACTGGAACCACTGAGCTAAATCCCTGACTCCTGAAGGCCATTTATAAATAATCCAATCACTAATATTATACTAAATGGGGAAAAGCTGAGAACTTTTCCTCTAAGATCTGGAACAAGGATCCCCACTTTCACTACTTTTATTCAACATATTACTGGAAGTCTCATTCAGAGCAATCAGGCAAGACAAAGAAATAAAGGACAATGAAACTGGAACAGGGAGTCTAATTGTGACTGTTTTCAGATGACATGATCTTATATACAGGAAACACCAAAGATTTTACCAAAAAAGAAATAGAACTAATAAATTCAGCAAAGTTTCAGCCTATAAAATCAACATACCAAAATTAGTAACCTTGATATATGCTAATAATTTTCTACATAGAAATCAAAGTGATACTATTTACAATATTTACAAAAAATTCATAACAATAAATTTAACCAAAAAGGTGAAAGATCTCTACAATAAAAACTATAATCTGGGTATGGTGGTACTTGCCTACGATCCCAGCACTTTGGGAGGCTGAGGCAAGAGGATCATAAATTCAAGCCCAGCCTGGGCAATTTAACAACTCAGGGAAACCCTGTCTCAAAATTTAAATTTTTCTTTTTACAAATTTTAAAAGGGCTGGGGAGGTAGCTCAGTATGAAAACTTTGGGTCCAATACTCATTATCAAAAAAGAAAAGAAAAGAAAAGACCCACTATAAAATATTCATGAAAGAAATTGAAAATGAAAAAAAAACCCACTGCCCAAAGCGACCTAAAGATTCAGCATAATTCCTATCAAAATACCAATGATGTTTCTTCACAGAACTACATAAAGCAACTGTCTTAGTTGTTTTTCATTGCTGAGACAAAATACCCAAAATTCAAAGTTAAAGGAGGAAAGGTTTATTTCAGCTCACAGTTTGTAGAGGTTTCAGTCCATAGTTGGCTGGTTCCAAGGCAGGATGTTATGGAAGAGGAGCATCGCAGGAGAGAAATAGTCCATGGAAAGCAGGTAGGAGACATCAAAGCACCAAGCAAGCAAGCAGAAGCAGCAGAAGCCCCTTCCTTTTATTCCTTCCAGCCTACCCACCCTTCCATTGGTGCCACCCTACCCAGGTGGGCCTTCCTATTATCCATACCCAGAACTATGCTAGACCAATCAGTGGACTAATTTAGTAATCCATATCCTTCATCCTAGCATCACACAATTTAATCCCACCATCACACATCCTAGATCCATCCACCTCCCAAAACTCTCACCTATGAGCTCATGAGGCTTTGGGGGGACATCTAGACACAAGCCATAACACTCCACCCCTGTCCCCCAAAAGACTCATTCAAATCCTTTAATGCAAAAAACATTTAGTCCATCTCTAAGAGTTTCCAAACCTGAACAGTTTCAGCATTGCTGAAAAGTCCAATCCAAAGCTTCTCTGAGATTTAAGGCAAACTCTTAGCTGCAAGTCCCTTGTACAAATGACAAGAAAGTTAAACACTTCCAAAATACAATGATAAACATTACCATTGCAAAGGGTAATAGTAGGGGATAGGAAGGAATGGGACCAAAGCAAGTCCAAAATCCAGCAGGGCAAACAACAAGTCTTGTAGTACCAAGTCCAGCATCTGAAGCAATCTGTGGCAAGATGTGAATTCCGAAGGTCTAGGGTGGCTGTACCCCTATGGTACTGCTAATGGTTGTAGTTCCCATGGCTTCTCTCTTCAGCTGGCTGTGCTCCCTCCTTGCAGTTTTCCTCAGATGATCCACATTCCTGGCTTTGCTAACCTCCTGTGGTCTCCACTGTACCTTCAGCTTCACACAGCTTCACACATTGCCCTCTCAGGGGCACACTGCCTATCCTCCTAAGCCTTCTGAAATTTTGGTGGAAGCCTTCCTAAATCCCACACCTCTTGCATTCTGCATGCACTTAAAACCAGCAACATGTGGATGACACCAAGGTCTGCTGCCAGCTAGAGCAGTAGCCAGGCTTCCTCCTCTCTTTGCTGTATGAGTGGAGTGCCTGGATTGCTGAGCACTAGGAACCAAATCCTGAGGAAAAATTCCCTAGGCTCCTGCCATTTTGGAAAATGGTTCTCTGGGAGTTTCTTCTCAAAGCAAAGTCTTTCACCTTTGCAATTTTGAGGCTGAAAAGGCTAGAGTCCTGCTGATTCTTGTGATGTCCTCAGACCATTTTTTCTGTTGTCTTGTTCTTGCTTAGCAACCAAGTTCTCCTCTTCTTCATGTTTACAGTCCTCAACTTTACCAGAGCTTCATTTCTGATCAAACTCAACATTTTAAATCATTCTTCTGGGCTCTTTGCTCTTGATTCTCAACATAAATCTGGCTGAAAGTACCCAACTGTAGCCATGCCAGTGCTTCAACATTAGACTACCTAAAAATTTCTTCTGCCAGATTAGTTAGTCCAGTTCCTTTAGTATCAGTCTCAGGAAAAGTTTCTAGACATGAGAAATATGCAGAAAAATTTTCTGCCAAAGCATAAGACATGTGGTCTGGAGTCCAACAGCCAATGCAGTCCTTGTTCCTAACTAAAACCTTCTGAACTTGGTCTTTACCAGCTGCATTTCTATCAGCATTCTGATCTTTTGAGCTCTGACCAGAAACTCCCATCAAGTACAGCTTAATGCATTCCAGGGCTGCTTCTTCAGCCAGCATCTCCAAACCTTTCCAAACTCTTCCCACAATTCAGTTCCAAAGGCTCCTGAATGACATGGTCAGGTACAGTCACAGCAATGACCTCACTCTAGGTACTGATCTGTATCAGTCAGTGCTTACTAGAGAAACAGGTCTAATGCAAAATATAAAAATATACAGGAATTTACAAGATTGGCTTACAATGGCCACCCACAGAGTCAGGTGTGGAACAATGCAAAAAGTCTGCCTGCATGCTGGAGAGCCAAAGAATCCAGTTGAAGGCCTAAAGCTCACTATAGTGTTCTGTGACAGTCCATATCAGGAGGCTGAGAGTTTACAATGGAAACCAGGAAATGATGTCCAAGGTGAAGGTGAAGACTGGAGCTGCTTCAAAGAAACAGAAGCGAGCCTTCCTTCTTTGTTTTCTCTTTTATACCATTCTGGCAACAATTCTCCCTAGGGTGGATCATCCACAGCCAAGAACTATGCTGATCCAATTTAGTTGGGCATTTCTTACTCAAGTTGACACAATCAATTAACTATCACAGCATCCTAAAATTTATATGGGATCACAAAAACTCCTGAATTGCCAATACCATCTTGAGAAAAAGGAACAAAGCAAAAGCATTACATTTCCTGACTTCAAACTGTGCTACCAAGCTATAGTAATCAAATAAGCATGCTTTTCATATAAAAGTAGACACACAGAATAATGATACAGAATATGAAGCCTAGACATAAACTCACACATCTACAGCCAACTGATTTTCAACAAAGGTACCAAGAACATGCACTGAAGAAAGGACAATCTTTTCCATAAATGTTATTGGGAAAATTAGGCATCCACTTGTAGAAAAATGAGATTATATTTCCATCTCTCACTAGTTTAAAAAATCAGCTCAAAATAAAATGGATTATATTTTTAAATGTAAACCTTGAAGCAAGAAAACTACTACAAGAAAATAAACATTTGGGACATTGGAATGGGAAAGGAGTTTTTGAAAAAATCCCAAAAGCATAGGAAATAAAACTAGACAAATAGGATTGCATAAAACCAAAATGCTTCTATACAGCAAAGGAAGCAATCATCAGAGTGAAGAGACAACCTACACAATGGGAGAAAATATTTTCAAGCTACACATCTGACAAGGGTTTGGTTCCAGAATATTTAAGGAACTCCAAAAACTCATTACAAAAAAAAGACAGAAAAAAGAACATGATTTAAAAATGAACAATAGACCTAAATAGACATTTCTCAAAAGAGAACACATTTAAATACTGTAACCAATTTAGCTGGGTATGGTGACACATGCCTGTAATCCCAGCACTTGGGAGGCTGAGGCAGGATTCCCATGAGTTGGATGGCCTGTGCTACATAGTTAGTTCAAGGCCAGCCTCAACTAATAATGAGACCCTGTCTCAAAAAACAAAACAAAACAAGAAATACTGTAACCAACAGGTACGTGAAAAAACACTCAACATCAGTAATCAACAGTGAAACCTCAATTCACTTCAATAAGAATGGCTATTGTCAAACATAGTTCTGGTGGGTATGTGGAGAAAAGAGAACCCTTGCATATTCTTGGTGGAAATGTAAATTTGTACAACCATTACAGTAAAGAGTGTGACTGTTTCTGAAAAATAGCCACTCCTGTGTATATAGATAGCCAAAGGAAATGAAATCAATGTGAGGAGACACTTTTGCCCCCATGTTTATTGTGGCACTATTCACAATAGCCAAACCCCACCCCCACCCCCACCCCCTGCTTGTTGCCTGTGTGAATGGCACCATGGCAGTTGGTATCATCTTACTAAAGACTGGTATGGTATGAAAATACTATATTCAATATTAAAAATACGGGGAAACCCCAGTTATGAGAGCTCAAGGAGCCATAATTGCATCTGATGGCCTCAAAAGTCCTATGTTTGAAGTGAGCCTTGTGATCTGCAGAATGATGAGGGTGCAGTTAGAAAATTCAAGCTAATGACTGAATGTTCTGGGCAAAAACTGCCTAACTTCCATGGTATGGATCTTACTCCTGACCAGAGTGGTAGACCATGAGTGAAGCTCATGCTGATGTCAAGACTACTGGTGGTCTACTTGCTTTATCTTTCTGTGTGGGTTTTACTAAAAGCTGTGACAATTAGATATGGAATATCTCTTACGCTCAGCACCAACAAGTCCACAAAATCCAAAAAAGATGATGGAAATTATGGCATGACCCGCGAGGTACAAATTATGTGAAAGAAGTACTCAACATATTGATTCCAGCCAGGATTGCAAAAGACATAAAAAGAATTGCCAATCTATTTCTCCTCTTTGTGATGTCTTTGTTAGAAATGTAAAAATGCCAAAGAAGCATAGTTTGAACTGAGGAAACTCATGTAGTGTCACGGTAAAGGTAGACATTCTGGAAAAGCTATGAAGGGTGAGATCATGCTAAAGTCAAATGAGCTAATAGCTCTAAACCCACAACTATGAATCTGTTTAAAATTCACATTTTTAATACTGACAAATAAGTCCTATTTGTGGGGAGAAAACGGGAGCACAGTTCCCAAGCACTTCACAAATACCCAGTAGTTCATGTTTTCATTATCATTGAACTAGCTCAGTTGAGCACTTGTTCTTTGAATTCTCAGTGCAATCAAATCTTTCTTGGAGACATTTGAATATACACTATAAAAAGTTGAAGTTGACAACCAACATCAAATGTAGACCAGTACGACAATTAATCTGGCAAAATAAAATACTTAAATAATAATGTAAATTCAGAGGGACCAAAGAGCTTCAGATGCAAAGGAGCAAGTTAAGATACAAGAGCAGCTTATATTTTTAGTGTCTTTTGAGGTCATAACTAATAGTTTATAAATGATTTTAGATAAGCCTTTACAAATCTCTCACATTTTCATCAAGACTACAAGACAGAGGGAAAACATTCCACAACTGAAATAAATAGCCATAATGCTATGGTCAAGCATTCTACATATTTGAATGCTCTAACACTTGTTTCTTGAGAATATGTGCCAATTTCATGAGAATTAGAATAATTGGTTAATCTTCCTGATGCTTCCTCCCCTTCCTGCCACCTTTGTCAAAGATCATCAAGCAAGATACAGTGGCAGCAGTTTTCCTGCTCTGTAAACAGAGTCTATACTGATGTACACTTTTTTTGGTCTTGATGATAGGCAGCTATGCCATGCCAAGAAGTAGCCTAAATGTTTAATGAAGCAGGAAAGTCATTCTTCAGTTGCAATGCAGACCCACTAGACAGTCTGAAAAGATCACCTCCATTTATTTTAAACTGGGAATAGGCTGCTGAATATTTAATGCATGCCACAGTATTCAGCACGGCAAGGGGCCAAGAAAGGGTCAAGTTATGGCTGCCTGCTGCTCCTGCAACTTCAGATTCCCTCTAGTTTTTTAAAGCTGGAAGGTATGAAGGTTGAACAAGATAGTATTCAGCAGCACCCTTTGTACCACTGCATTACTGCAAGGTTAAATGGGAAGTCACATGCTTGTCCTGGTAATTCATTAAGAATTAGGAGCAATCTTTTAGGAAAAATGAAGATAGCCCTACCATTTATTGCCATTCATGACGGTGTTACCAAAAAAAAAGCAATCAATAATCCTTGTTGTGATTATCCTGGGAAAGAGATCTTATATTCAGCTGATTCCATTACTTATTTGTGGTGTTAAATAACCTCTACTAACTGAACAATCCTAGACCATGAGAGAAATATTTTTGTGAACAATATCCTCATAAGTCAAATGTAATCTTCAACTGATTTAGAATCTGCTGCATGCAGCTGGGGATTTAGCTCAGTGGTTTTGCCGTCTGCTGCACAAATGCACGGACCCAAGTTAGATCCCAATACCAAAAAAAGTCTCGTAGAATCTGTTGCAATAATATTGGTGAGAGATTATAGTGGCTGGATAAGAGTGATAGCAGTAGAACCTAGAAGCACTTGCTGATAAAAAAAAAAATACCTCAAGGATGGCATTAAAATTTTTGGTCACAGCATATGAAATTGTGGAGATGTCATTTACTGACAATAAAAAGGAATAAGAAAGGTAGTTTTAAGAGGAAAATAAACACTATTCTTTTAGAGAATGCTACATTTGAGACACCATTCAGACAACTAAACCAAGAAATCCATTAGACAGTGAATATAGTGTCGTTCTGGGTGGAAATACTTGGGATGCATCATTGTAGAAAAGGACTTTAAATAAAATCACCTGGGGCATGTAGCTAGCAGAAGAGTTCTGAAGGCTTAGCCCTGAGCCACTCCAACATTTACAAAGCAACCACAGAAGAGACCAAGGAGGAGTTCCAGTGTGTAGAAAGATATAAGAGAAAGGTACAGTGAAGGTCAAGTGAACAAAATGTTTTAACATGAGAGTAACAGTTCTATCCAGTGCTCCTGACAGGTCCTGTAGAGTGAGAATTGGCTGCTGGGATGGTAACATGGAAGTCACTGGTACCTTTGATGCTAATCTCTGAAGAGTAGTAGAGACAAAAACGAACACAATGGGGCCAAGAGAGAATAGGAAGGTAAGTGGAACTGGACTGCAAGTTGGAATCAAGAGGGATTTTGTTTGTTTTGTTCTGTTGTGATGGAATAGGAGAGATTACTCTGTATTTGGATGCTCGTGGGAATAATCCAGAAGACAGAAAAAAAAAAAAATTGGCAACCAGGAAATTGAGTGCTATTCTTGAGCAAGCAGCAGAAGATAGAATTTGGACACAAATTATTCAGGAGCATGTACAGTTCACCCTCTGAGAGGAACAGGAGAAGAACAGGATGTAAGTACACAGGAGCAGAGTGCTAGATTCAATGAGGGTATGCTGAAGTTGCTTTCATTTGCTTTTATAAGGTTATATCTTTCAGAAAGTAAACTTTGTCACACTTCAAAGTATTTACTGATTTTTTTTTTTTTGAGACAGGGTCTCACTATGTAGTTCACACTGGCTTAAAACTCATGGTGATCCTCCTGCCTCAGCCTAAGTGCTGGGATTATAGGCATGCACCACCATGCCCAGCTGACTAGCTAACTGGTCTTTTCAACTTGTCCTTTCCATGGTTGAAAAACAGCTGGTGCAGGCATCATATATCTGACACTACAAGGACAGCAGAGATGAGTGTACTGGTGAGGGTTCCTCAAAGAAAACAAATCAATAGGATAGGAGACATATGTGTATATTGGTACAACAGAAATGAGCCTATGCAAATATGGAGGCTGGACACCCCATGATCTGCCATCTGCAAGCTGGAGCCCCAGGAAAGCTGGTGTTATAATTCAGTCTAAGTACCAGACAACTGATGTCATCCTTGTCTTTATTTTTAATATTCAGCCTCTACTTATTTCTGTTTTATTTCCATACAAGCCTCTTTTATTCATCTTCCTATCTGGAAACTACCCCTTGGCTTCTCATTCCCTTACTCTCAGAATACGACTCTTCTTTCTCATGTATGGTTTTGAATACTTCATCTTTAAGTTCAAAACGTAACTTCCAGTTCCTTCTCAATCCACACATCTAAGAACAAGCAATGGCAAATGCCCCTTCTTCTTTGTCCTAACTCAGCTGGATTTATTTCAGTCTACTCTGGTTAAACCAAATAGCCAGTGTTCACATATGTTTTATCTTCTCTTATGAAATAGATCTTTCTACCTATTTAAAAATCCCCTTTTCTCCCTTTCCAACTATCTTCTCAAATGTTCCTAAAATAGTTCTTTGAATGTTCATAAGTCATTTTTCTTTAGAGCCTGTACCAAGCCCTATTGTCATTCACTGTACCTACAATGCTTTTGGTCATTGTAAGTGGATCTGCCTTTGTGGAAATCTGGTCAGTGGGGATTTCTGGTGCTTACTATAAATGGCTACATGATGGCTGTGCAATAAGAACTTGGATTAAGGGTGTGGTGATAATGTTTTTTATTTTATGATATTCCCACATCTTGGTATCTTGCTGGCTAGAAGAGAGACCCTTCCTCCCAGATTTGTTAATTAGTAGGGATAATAAACAACTTACCTGTAAATATTCCTTTCATATACAAACCAACCATTCCCATGCCAATATATTCAACCATACCCTTTATGAGACTGGCACACATCAAGCCAGTATTTTCCTTGCCTGAAAACAAGGGCCAGGTACCAGACAATTAGAGACCATACTGAAATCTGCTAGTATTTTTCAGACTAGCTAATCTTAAGCAGTTCCCCATGCTCTACCTTGTCTTCTTGTGGAAAACACAACAGAAGTTCTCAGTTTTACTTTCCTTTTACTTCTCCTGCCTCTTGATCAGATTTGGTAGTGCTTCTTGACATAGCTCCGTGGCATGGCATGCCCCCTTTCTGTTGAGAACTGCAAGTAACATTTCTTCTTTTGGTGGCATTAATCTCAATGTTTTGTCACTCAGTCAACTCCACAAGTTAAAAACCCTACAGGTACAGTTGAGATAAGTGGCCAAACTTTCTTCAGGGAGAGATCAACTTGTCCTAACCCACACAGAATCTAAAACCATGCTGTACAAAATGAGCTAACATGATGTTATCTCTCAGAAGGCCTGCTTACAAGGCTGGCCCTTGACTCGTGTCAGAGAATTTAGATTTAGGGGAGGTTCTCACCACTAACTGATTCTCCCCACTAACTGACAAGAGTGACTCACAGGGTCTAAACTATATGCATGGTGTGGTTTAAGATGAGCACGTGCCTTCGTAATGGGAGTTAGGAATCTGGGTATTTGCCAGGCAGAGGCTGCCTCTGTGATAAGCCTCTGGTAAAAACTCTGGACACTGAGTAATGTTTACAATATTACATGTGTTGCTACAACTCATTGCTGGGGGAAATAAGTACATCTTGTATGACTCCACTAAGAAACCTTGGAAGCTTGTGCCTGGTCTCCTTGAACTTTGTCCCATCTACTTTTTCCCTTTGCAAATTGTCCTTAGTATCCTTTTACTGTAATAAATCACAGCCATGAGCACAACTCTATCTGAGCCCTATGAATCATGGAAGTCATTTGTTCAATTTAGATGCTGTAATTTCTCCTCACTTTCCTATTCAAAGTAATTCTGGTCCACATCTATCATATCCACCAAGGCCGATGTGCACTTGTCATTTTCAAGGTCCTTTCCCCTTAGAATTATGGAAGCATCCTATGAGAAGCTTTCAGTCTCTGGATGCTGCTATTTCATTATTGCTTCTTTTCCTATAGCTCAGGCACTCTACAGTGGTGTCCCTCTCGTTGGGCCTTCTAGCTATCCATGAGCTGACATACAGTCACCCTATGCTTCTCTATCCACCCCCTACTGAAATCTCCACAGCTCCAGGATCTTATTTCTGGGAATTCAATCCTAGCCCATTTCTTTCTGGAAGTGTATAGCTTCCCTCCTTCAGATGATCAGTGTACATCCTCGTCCCTCAGAATTTGGACCCTCTTCTCTAATAACTGCTCATTTCTTCCAGGGGCAAGAGCAGATAGACCTAATACCCAATGTATGGGGTAAGCATGTAAAGACTTAAGGGTGTGTGTGTGTGTGTGTGTGTGTGTGTGTGTGTGTAAAGCAGAAGAAAGAATGAGTGCCAACTCATTCTTTATTTGAATTTTCTACAATATTGTAAATAAAACAAAACAGTACCCAACAGGCTACTCTTCTATAAAAATAGAAACTTTTAAAAAGTTTTAATAATATTTTGACCAAAATCATCTATTTCATAATATCAGTGAGCAACTTTTCTTCCATATCATCCGTCTGCCAGTAACAGAAGATGTACCATGACTCAATCCTCCTCCAATACGTAATCTCCACAGGGCATTTCCACTCTATCATTTACTTATAACTGCACAGACATGACTTCCAACAATGATTTATGACTGAAAAAAAGAGAGGTTTCCAACTGAGACAACTGTTGACAACAGAGGCATTAAGATTAATTTGGGAAGACAAACAATTATAAATAACAACAAAATTATCTGACTTAGATATATTTGTGCCAGGCATCCCAGTTCCTGTAGAGAAACTGGACAAAAGGATTTGCATTCCTCTGCCTCAGTTCTGAAAGGCCAGTAAGTGGTACCCTGTCACCTCACACACAGTATCAAACCCTCTGAATCCATGCCCTTAAGTCCCTTGTAGGACTGTTAGATAATACTGTTACTTCATCTTTTAGACTAGTGATGGTGAACCTCTTAGAGACTGAGGGCCAAACTGCAACCCAAAACCCACTTATTTATCACAAAGCATCAACACTGCAATTAAATCCGAACATTGCAATTAAATCTGAATGCTGAGGTTTTAGGTTGGAAAAGGTAACTCTTATACTAACATCTTTTATCTTAAAAGAAAAACAGTAACATGTATGCCATAGGTTTGCCACCATTGCTCTAGGCCCAAAGTAGATTCACTTGTGCCAAAGTTTCCTCTACAAGCAATACTGTACTTCTAAATCTTCTACAATAATGTTAAGCATGAGGTAGAATTCTCCAATAAAGGAACCAGAGTTTAATAAATGGTAGATTATAGGGCAGCAAAAGCGCATGGTGAGTCTGGAGTATCTCTCAGTGCTGAGAAAAAAGAAAGTATCCAACAACTAAGTAAAAATTTAAGAATGAGGCATGTCAACGGGACACAGAAATAAGCCTGAAAGTGCTCCCAATGAATAAAGCTGCAACAGTTTCACCAATTAAATAAATAACATTGAGTAATAACCCAAAGTATAATATGAATATCATAGGTCTACATTGATATCAATAAATGAATAAACAATTTAGGAGAAAAGACAGGTTCTCATAAGGACTCCCAATAACTTGTGTAGAACTTCCTCCTGTGCACTGTGGCTTAGTAATTTGCTCCCAAAGGATAGACTATGGCAACGGGAGGGGAGTAACAGCAAATTTATGGTGGAGAAACCCAGCAAATACTACCTTGGCTAGGTGAGCAAGGTTAACATCAGCAGTGATACCTCACCTTTATTGTCTAGATCTTTCAAGTGATGTGATGAAAATGGCACTTCATTAAACAAACCAAAAACTAATGCAGAATTGACAAAATACCTAGTACTCTTCTAAATAGTCAAGGTCATGAAAAACAAGGAAAGGCCAAGGAATTGTCAGAGCCCAGAGGAGAGTAGGGATATATTATAGTCACATACAACATGGTATACTGGGCAGGACCTTGGAACAGAGAAATACAGTAGGGGAGAGGCCAGTGAAATCTGAATAGTCTGCAGTTAATAGAATCCCTGTGTTAATCTCTTAGTTTTGACAAGTATATTGTGGTTATATAAGATGCTAACACTAGGAAAAGCTGATGAAGAGGATATAGAAACTCTCTGCACAGTATTTGCAATTTCCTATACATCTCCAATTATTCCAAAATAAAAGCTTTTAAGCACATGCACACACAGTATTACCCAGTCCCTGTCACCCCCATTCATAGTTTCACTTTCTGTGGTTTTCAGTTGTTGGCAGTCACTTGTGGTCTGAAAACATTAAATGGAAATTCTAGAAATAATTCATAAGTTTTCACCTGTCCACTGCTCTGAGGGTTACTGAACACAAGGACTGTGATATCATGATAGCTCTGATAACCAAGAGAGGTAGTGACAAATGGGCAGGCAGCATATACCACATGGATACCCTGGACAAATGGATGATTCAAGACCTGGATGGGACAGCAGGAGGCTTCATGCTGCTCAGAACTGCTACCCAAGATGGATGGAGAAGGTCAATAGTAATTAATGCTACATCAAACACCTGTGTCATTCACCTGGCCTCAGAGCACACAGGCATTGTCATTTCACACCATCATAAGAGTGAGTACAGCACAATAAGATATTTGGGAGAGAGAGGCCACATTTATATAACTTGTATTATAGGTATACTGTTACAGTTGCTCTATTTTATTAAATTTTGCTGTTTGTCTCTAATTTATAAACTGAACTTTATAATAGATACATATAGGAAAAGACATAGTATATATAAGGTTGACCACTATTTGGGGTTTCAGTATTCACTGGGCATCTTGGAACACATCCCTCACAGACAAACGGGGCTCTCCATGCAACTGCAAAGAGCACCGACTCAAGCAAATGAAAGTGTTCTCCAGCAAATGAGTGCTCTCTCTATGCTGGTATTTCTATCTTATTTATTCTGAGTTTGCTTTGCCTGGAAGCTGAAATCTGATTCCTTAAAATCAACCAGGAGAAGTAGATCTGGATGAGAGGTCTCTCCTCATAAATTAAAAGGAGTTCTGTAAGAGTGCTTTCAACCCATGGGCAGAGCTTGTGCTGCTTTGGGGCAGCACCTGCCAAAGAGAAGAAAATGAGAGTTATAGAGGTCAACATTGGGAATGCTTCCTCTCAGCCTTTTGTAATTAATAGTTTGCTTGGTGCCATAATTCAGCATAAAAGAAGCCACAAAGGAACCAGCAGTCTGAGCCATTAAAAATTGCCAGTGATAGGCAGATTTAGCTCAATGGCACTGCACCTGCCTCGCAAAGCATAAGGTCCTGAGTTTGATCCCAGGTACCAAAAAAAAGAATTGCCACTGTGTTATTTGCAGCTATTAACACCTCTCAATTGTGAACTTTGGTAATTACTTCTATACTCTAACACCACCTTCATTTTTCACTCCAGTTCTTTCTAAAGCTCTATTGCAATACACAGAATATTTGGATTAGTTTTCCCTGCAAAATCAAATTTTAAAATATATATTGTTTAAAAACATTTGGATCAGTTTTTCAATATGTATTTAAACAAAATAAAATTCTACCTTTCACATGAGAATAAAGTTCTTTAATGTTAATAACATCTAACTTCATATTGTACATTTGCAGTACATTTTTAAATACCTAAATTCATCCTTTAAGACAGGTATGGGAGATACTAACAAGCAGGAAGTTTAGGCAAGATGGTGGAATCTTAGCAGTAGGCAGGGAAATAGAAAAATTATATAAGGAAATAGAAAAACAGAAAAAAGAGTGGGAGGGACTGGAGAATGGGATATGGCTATTAGGGCAAACTCCATAGTGGGACAGCTCACAATATGGAGAAGGGATGGTTTGGGCCAGAAGACATCTCATCTGGATGGGGTGAATGGCAGAAAGATTATCTTGAAACCCCAGAAAGTCCCTGCTAATGGGGAGGGAGAGAGGAAGAGAGAAATGAATTCTGGTACTAACTGTGGCAAGCTTCTGATCTTGGGTAGAATATACATCAAAGGGCTGAGGATTTAGCTCAGTGGCACCATGCCTGCCTTGCTAGAGCAAGGTCCTGAGTTCAAGGGCCACTACCAGAAAAAAATAATAATTATCAAAACCAAAGGAGAATCCCTTGCCTACTGTACTTACCCTGTCCCAAATTGTCTCAGGAACCACACACAATTCAGAAAATGTTCTAATATCTCTCCCTTCATGGTTGGGTATGAAGCACATACTAAAGCAGCCATGAATGCTTACTTGATTATTCCTTGCCCTTCTAGCCTTTTGGCTAAAGTAGATTATATCATTCCATTTTTAGTTAATTTTCTTTTATTGCTTGAATATTGAGAATATCAGGAAATGAAAATTTTCCTCATTGAATATGCCAGACACTTTCCATCAGATAAACAAAAATAGAAGAGCAAATATCGTCAATCATGAACAATAAGTTGTTCACTCAATATCTTTAAGCTATTTGACCAACTAATGTTGCCATTTGTCTGTGAAATAAACCAGGGCTTTATTGTAGCTGTACTGTGATTACGATTCAAATCTCAGGCTGCCTTTGTATCTTGCCACCTGCCCAGAGTCATTTATTATCTATCTCACCCAACAGACAGAAAACCTGCAGGGTAGGTGATCAGACCCAGTAAAATTGTCTTATTGGGAATAATGTGAAAATGGGTTAGAAGCATCAATTTATTCTCACAGAAACAGGAAGCATTAAATAAGCAGATCTTGAAGATGCATAATCTGGTCATTCAGTTAGTTCACTTCCAAAGTTATAAGTGTAGAAACAAAGTATATGCCTGTGTTGTCTCCAAAATAAGCTTTCCCTGCACTCAGCAAACACTGGGAGTGGCATTTTTCTTTTTTCTTTTTTTTTTTATTACATTCTTTTATTGGTACATTGTAGGTATACAACACAATTACATTTCTCATTGGGAATTGTACCTTTACGTAATGCACCTTGGTTCTTATTTTTCACCCTGCTGTTGATTTCTAATTCCATTGTCTTATGATCTGACAATATGCATGGGAAATTTTTTCTTCTTTTGTAGCTATTTAAGCATACTTTATGGGTTACTAAGTGGTCTATTTTGGAAAAAAAATTCCATGTGCTGCTGAGAAGAATCTGTATTCTGTTGTTGGGTGGGAGACCCTATAAGTATCTATTAAGTACATTTGTTCTAAGGTTTGAACAAGTTGATTTTTTTTGTCTAGTTTATCTACTTGTGACAGTGAGGTATTGAGAGTCCCTCGCTATAACTGAATTGATGGTTATCTAATTCATGTCCAGTACTGTTTGTCTCATAAAATTAGGTATACCAGTGTTAAGTGCATATGTATTTATAATTATTGTCTCCTCCTGATGAATTGTTCCCTTAACTAATACGTAGTGACCTTCTTTGCTGCTTCTGATCAGTTCTGGCTTGGATTCTATTTTGTCTAAAAATGGTATAGCTACTGCTGCTTATTTTCAGGCTCCCATTATATAAAAAAGAGATCTATAATTATAATTTAGACACAAAGACAAGTGAAATATTGACACACAGTAAATATCTACTAAATGTAACAACTATAGAAAAGTATTCAACAATAATAGCATGGACTTAACCAAATATCTAAAGATTAATAATACAAATACTAGTAAAGATGGAGTGTGTAGGGAATGAAAGCAGTAAAATTTGAAACATAAAGAGAAGATGGGAAAGAGAGAAAAGTGGGATAAAGGAGCTTATTAAGGAGCAAAATAATAGAAATAGGGCCGGGGATTTAGCTCAGTGGTTCTGCCACCTGCCCTGCAAGCACAAGGACCTGAGTTTGATCCCCAGTACCAAAATAATAATAATAATAATAATAATAATAATAGAATTAAATAAAAGTAACCAAAAAGGAAAAAAAGGCAGCAAAATAAAGAAAAAATGAAGAAAGAAAAGGAAAAACAACAACTAGGATCACATCAAATGAAAATGCTTTTGCATAGCAAAAGAAACCACTAACAGAGTGAAGAGACAACCCACAGAATGGAAAAAATTTCTTACGAGCTATTCCTCAGACAAAGGATTAATATGTAGAATATGTAAAGAACTCAAAAATATATGACCCCTCAATTTAAAGACCCAGTCCAAAAATGGGCATCTGAAATGAACAAACACATCTCAAATAAAGAAGTACTAACAGAAAATAAATATATGAAAAAAATGTTCAGCATCACTGATCATTCAAGAAATGCAAATTAAAACAACACTGAGATTCTATCTCACTCCAGAAAGAATGGCTATCATCAGAAATCAACCAATCACAAATATTGGTGAGGCTGTGGGGAAAAAAAGAACCCTTCCCCACTGTTGGTAGAAATGTAAATTAGTACAACAACTAGGAAATCAATATGGAGATTCCCCAAAAAACTAAAACTAGAGGTTCCATTTGACCCAGCTAATCCCCTTCTAGATATCTTTCTGAAAAAGTTAAAAGCATCATACCACAATGTGCATACCCATGTTTATAGTAGCACAGTTTACAATAGTTAAATCTTGGAAACAGCCCAAATACCTATAAATAGATGAATAGGTAAAGAAAATGTGGTATTTATATACAATGGAGTACTACTATGCCACAAAGAATGATAGACTTGAGATATTTTTATGTAAATGGATACACATCACAACCATAATTTTAACTGAAATAAATCAGGTACACAAGTTTAAATATCATATTGTTTCTTTTGTATGAGAAACCCAAAGGTTAAATAAGGAGCAAAATGGAGATACTGGGAAGTAGGAAAAACTTGTTCAAATGGGAAGGGGAAGAAAAGAAGGGAAGGAGGAGGGAAGAAAGGGAAACAGGATTTTAAAAGTGAATAGAAGGAAAAAATGCAAAGCTTTTGTGAATGGGGAGGGGAAGAAAGGTTGAAGAGAGGGGACGGGAATTGGAAAAAAGGAAGACTTAAGATATATTTTATACAGGTACAAATTCCCCACGATGAATGTGATCAATATATGGGGTAAATAGGTACTAATAAAAACAAAACCTAAAAAAAGGAAAGAAATTAGTCCCCCATCAGCAAAAAAGTTTCTCTGTATTTTTAAATGAGTGGTTTCTTTCCAGGATCTGCAGTCTTGGAATCCACCAGTTATGGGGGAGGGATAATGAGTCACTGCTAAAACCTGTTTTGTTTCCACACCCATGTTTTTATGTGAATGTTGAACTCTCGCTGCCTTTTCAGCTGGCAATGGTAGATCAATGATTTTGCCATAAGGATGTGTCACTCTGGCAGCTCCAGTTTCTATGTTCCTCTGTGAGCACCACATCATGGCTTTCTCTGCCTAGCTTTATGGCCTGTGTGTTTGTGGGTCCTCTCCTATCCAGAGGTTCCTCTGTCCACGCACCCTAGGCTGTGGCAACCATCCAAGCCAAGGCATATCGCTCCTAACAGTGGTAGATGAGGAAAGCAAACAGACCACTGAGTTCTGTGCTGAATGTTGGCAGCAAGGCATGGCCCAAGCAAACCACTGGACTTAATGCCAGCACATTCACATCCAATGGCCTCTGAAAGCCACATTTTACCAGCTTGTTTTCTCACCATGGAGGGCAGGGCCCCTGTGTCCTTCCAGGCCTGAGCCTGAACTTCTCAAGGGGGTTCTGGTCTAGCCCATGCCCTCTCCACAACTGTGTCTTGAAGCTGTCTCCCACCCAGTCACTGAGATAGGGTGACTCCAGAAACTCTGAAATGTAGTTGTTTTGTAGTAGTTCTGTGGCTCAGTCTTAAACAATTAACCCCTTCCCCAAATGGCTCCTGATTAAATCCTCTCTACTATGGCAGATGCTGCACTGGATTTCTTCAACTCTAGCCTGCCTTGTGGAAAGAGTCACTATCAGAATAAAACCCCACACTATTTTTGCAGTTTATAATAGCATGGGCTTTTCTTGGGGCTAACACTGCTACCCTCATCCATTGTTTCTCTCTGGAGCTGCTGACCCCCTCCTGGATTACCTTATGTCAGTGGAGCCAGGCTCCTTCACTTCTCCCCCAGCCCTGGTGAGCTTTCCAGACTGCTTTGTTCTTTTCTCTATATTGTGTTCTATTTTTCCAGCTCCTCTGTAGTGTCTAATATTCCTATCAGCTCCCCCACCCCTATTTTCAGAGATTAGTTTTTTTCTTTTCACCAAATTGTTTTCAAGGTGTTTTAATTTCAAGTCCTAGATATGCTGTATTTTGCTACAGTCTCTACTCTGCTATTTTAAATCTTCTACTTTTCATTCATTCACTCATTCATTCAGGTTTTTCAGCCTTTTATTCTCTTATTTTTAATATTAATTTTTAAATTTTTATTACATGTTTGCAATACATAATGATTACATTCATCGTGGGGAGTTGGTACCTGTGTATAACCTATCTTAATTCTTATTATTTCCACTTCTCCTGCTCCCCCCCACACATTCCCTCCATCTCTGGTCCCTTTCCCACTTGCAAAAGATCCCTCTGTTTCCCATTATATATATTTTTTTATTTTACTCTTAAAATTATTTATACTTTCAGTTTCTCATATTAGAGGAACCATCTGCAACTATATAAGACAAAAAACTATTATTTGTCATTGTATTTTAAGTGTCTTTGTTACTGATGCTTAGATTTATCCTAAAACAAATAGTATGACACTGTCTTGTTTGTCAGAGCTTATTTTAAATTTGTCATGGAAATTCTTATCCCAAAGCCAGTCAATCTTAAAATGCTGCCACAGAGCAGCCCTGTGATGTGTTTGAAGACAGTACCCAAAGTTACTCTGTCACTACTGACTAAAGATCTTTGGCTTATAAGACTTAGGCACTCAAAAAGCATAAGCTGAGTCAGGAACTAGGAAAGCAGAAGGGTGTTTCTAATGAGTGGTCACTAATGAGAATCAGGGCTAGAAATTGAGAAAGAAATTTTGGTAGATGAAATTATAGCTCCAGCCACTCTCCCCATGCCTTCAGCCTGCTCCTCTGCCCTCCCTGATGACCACTGCCTTATACAGTGCACTGCATTCTTTGCCTTACCCAACTAAGCCCAAGAGTTTGAGGTTAATATCTTATCTATGAAGGAAATGACAAAATTATATTCCCAAACAATATTTCCCACATGAATTCAATCATGTGTAATTATACATACAACTCCATCGTGTTAACTTGATATACAACCCATACTGTTTGATTACTATTTCCAAACTTAATTTTCCTCCTTACTCTAGGCCTATACCACATACCTTTCTCTGTTTTCACTGTACAAAACATCATTCCAAAGAAACATTCCCTTTTCTATCTTTTTGGGAAAAAGAATACCTTTGCCCCATACAAAATAGTTTTCTTGTTGAGAACTTAGTTTCTTTTTTCATTTTTCAAAATTTTTCATTTAACAAAACTTTCTTGCTTGAATACCATTCACAACAAAAGTGTTGGTTTCAAGTCTGGGGAAGGACATGTACAGGGTGCCTTGTGATACCACAAAGCAAGGAAGCACTTCAAGATCTCTGGAGTCATGTCAGTTGGAGTCAGGAAACAACTTGTAATGCCTCCCACTGGCCAAAGAAGGGGACAAGTTAGATCTTTATAAAAGTGTATTTCACTTACGTGAAATATAAATTTCAGTAGATGGAAATCAATTAAGCTTTTAAAACTCCATGAATTTGTAATGTTATGCTCACCCTTTTCCAAAACAAAGCATCTTCACTGATCAACCTCTAGGGAACTGAGGGAATTCATAGGTAACCAAATGGCTGAAGCAGCAAAAAGTTGGTGTGATCTCAGTTAACACGTGAAGAAAGTATAAAACTAAAATATATCATTTTACTGCCTTTTATAAAATAATGGGTTTATTATTTTATATCAATGCTGTTGATATCATAAGAAAGGTAAGTAAATATCATATTTCCCCTAACTGAAGCAGACAGAGAGCGTCAGCACACTGCTTTCTGTAGTAAAAGGAAAAGTCTTTCTCTTTTCCTTACTTCACTTTCTAATTCACTTAATTCCCCATTGCCTTAGACACACCCACCTCTCTAGTTAATCTCTGCTTGTCTCCTGAAGACAGGTGAAGGAGTAGATATGCATGTATATCTATAAATACACTCACCTCACCGTATTTTTATATTTCTCATTTAATCTTAATCCAATTTACATTCCATGGGCACAAAAACCCTTTTCCATCATTTCCTCCTCTAATCCTTCAGGGCAAGTAAAACAGGCTTCTATAGACCATGGGTGGAAGCTCAGTGAAAATTAGGAACTAACTGGCAAGTCACTATAGTGAATGTTAGCATTTGCTTGGCTCTTCTAGGAAGGATTTGGTTTTTAATGAATACCAAGTTAAAAACTGTCTTCCTGTTTTACAATATTATTTTCACTAGACTCTTTCACAATCCCAAAACATAGTTCTATAGACCTAATGATAAGAAACCAATGGTAGAAGATTTAAGAGATTGCATTTTATCACATGAAATAATTCTCTTATGCAGAAATGCAATTTTGCTATAAAAGTTAGAAAGGATCTCAAACAATGTCAACACCGATCAGTAAAAGACTTAGCATTTTTATGTTGATTCAGGCACTATCATAATTCAAGACATGCCTTAATTTCCTTGAAATACAAATGATAAAGGAATAAGGAGTTGAATGTGTCTTGTTGGAGACCAAGCATATATAGTGGGCTTTTGAGGGTAATTGCTGATTTATGCAACATGGTGTCCCATTGAACAGCAATCTCTCTTCCATCTGCTATCATTCTTGTACCAAAATATTGTTTTGTGAAGCACTTTGGACTTTTGTCATAATGAGAATCTGTGAGGTCAGTAAGGGTTATGAATAAAGACCCAGAGTCTACGAATCAATTCTAGGCAGCTGAGTTGCAGGGTAGCCACTGTAAGAGCACCAATACCAAAATTACAACTAATGAAGAGGAATAATGACTTTCTCAATCTGAGTACAAAAACTGGGGGCTTGATAATAAGCTGCACAGAAGCTGCTAACATGGGTTGTGATTTCCGAGACTTCTTAGAAATGTCACATTTATTCTTTATTATTGAATGTGAGATTCATAATATAAGTCATTTCATTTGGAATTTGTTTAGGTTATGTGATGCTAGGGATTGGACTAAGAGCCTCACATATGCTAGGCAAGCACTCTAACACTGAGCTACACGTCCAGCCCAATTTGGGTTTTTAAAATATTTTCTTTGTTTGCTCCATTTTGTTAATTTTTTTTTTTTTTGTACCAGAGATTGAACTCAGGACCTTGCGCTTATGAGACAGGTGGCAGAACCAATGAGCTAAATCCCCAGCCCCTTGTTAATGTAATTTGAATTTCAAACTATAATAAGAAAAAGAGCTTATATGCAATAAACTTAATTGTAATAAGCTAAGAAAATAATATGGAAATCAGTGTTGACCAATTTGCCCTACTCCTTTAATGTACATTTTCCTAGATATTTATATGAAAATGATGAAACTTGTCAGTCACATCTCTGACTTCTTAGCAGATGAGAATAACCAATGAGAAAATTTACTTGAGAGGCTTCCAGGAACATATGTTTACATGTAAAAGCTCTTATCAGGCTGAGCCTAAAGAAGATGTTTCCTAAATAATATAAGTAACAGTATAATAAAATATGGCTACTCACTTGCTATTGGGAGTGTTAACACAGTAAAAAAAAAAAGCACATATTTGTAACAGGCAATTGTAATGACCATTGGATTTCATAATGTTTGGAATTATGTTGATGAAAAAGTAAGTAGAATAATAAAAGTTGGAAGAAGTCAGACAATCTCTTTCTCAAATCAACTTTGAGGTGTAATTTAAATACAATAAAATGTGCCCATTTTAAATATAAATTTTCATGAGCTTGACAACATATATACCCATATGATCAACACAAGCAAAATATAAAAAATTTCCATTATGCCTAAGAGAGTCCTCACACCCTTTTGCCATTAGTTACCCTTTCTACTGACAACCAAAAATTGGATTTCGGCCACTTAAGGTTATTTTTACCTTCCCTAGAATTTCATGTAATTGGTGTCATATACATACACAGAATGTGACTATCTTCTTCTGTTTAGCTTAATGGTTTTGAGATTCACCTATGTTTTTCCATAAAAAGGGAGTTAATTCCTTCTTATTACTAAGTATCATCCACTGGGTATGTTAGCTTTCAAGTCTGCTTTTTTAAGCGGTTCTTTTTAACTTAAAATACAATGTAATGCACTTAGCATTTCCTACTTTACTAACAGTTAATTGTTAAATTTTTATCAGATGTATCCAAGTATCATCACTATGAAAATGTCCAGATAACTGTACTGGCTGTAGTTTTGGGTAAACTAATATATGAAAAATGACATGTAAAAGCTTAAAGAATTAGGTAAAGGCAAATCACGCTAGGATTACAGGGACCAGTATTACCACTGTTAACAGCTAGTACATTGCTTGAAGATGTTTTCTTTTTATAAAAGTCATTCTTCATTTCCCTTCCAGATAAACACTTAAATATAAAAGAAGACTTAACATACTTCACCAAATATATTAAATAAGAAATTATCTTAATGTCACCATATGGCTTTTTATTTCCTGCAGTTTGCAAGTTGACATGGTACATTCGTGACCCTCAGGGACACTGGATTTTTTTGTAAAAATATTCAACATTTTAAGTATAAGCTAAAAATTATAAAAGTATAAATATTTAAAACAAAAAGAAAGAAAAAATACCTAAAATTGCTACCTAAGTGACTGATATATAACATATATGTTTGTCAGTTTGTTCATTAGATCTGAGGAATTAAGTTAAAAATCAAGGTTTATTCATATAGACAAGAACTGGATCAGGGCAGGCAAAAATAAAAGAGCTAACAAGATAAAATAGTACAATTACATACTTTTAAATTTAGTTTTTAGTACCACCAATAAGTTCATGCAATAAGCACAATGTTTTAAAACACACAGAATTCAGCCAAAGAAAATAGTATAAAAAGGTGAGCTAGAATAGTCTTGAGTTTCTTCTCATGAAAAGAAATTTTAAAAGTAGGTTGCACTGTATTTTGCAGAAAAGGAAGCAAAAACCATTTAATTGAGTATGCAAGGACTTACAGAATGTGAGGAAAAAACCAGGCAGATTGCTGGGTCCCCCTGGGCTTGTGTTCTAGTGCTGGAGGAGAAGGAAGCACCAGAAAATTAAAATAAAAAACAAATATATGTATTTTATAATGTTAGAAATGAAGGTCAGGGAACAGAGAACATGGGCCATGTCAAGACAGGCCAGTCAGGAAAGGGCTCTGAGGAGAGCTGAGGACAAGCCAAGCAAAGATCTGGAGGGAAACACCAGGAGTAAAGGGCTTCATTCCCTCAGGATCACCTACATGCTTCTTAGCAATTATGATCCACTCAGGTTAGGGTTAAAGAGTCTCCAAATCTTTGTCTCCTGCTCTCTTTCTCCTCATCAATGAGCCAACAAGGACCATGAATTATCCACACATTTCTCCAACTTTTGTGCATGTGAGAATTACTTGGGAAACTGCTTAAAAAAAAAAAAGGTGAATATTGCAGAACAAGTCTGCCAGGCATTTAGTTAGTCCTTGCTTTTCATTTCAGTGATCAGGCTTCAACTTTCTCTGAGCTTAAACTTTTTCAGTGAAGGACACTTTGCTACTGGTGATCCAGGCAGCAGAGAGGATTCATGGAAAATGTCAAGGATCACTTCCACCTGGAATTAGCAGATGACGTTCACTTGGACAAATTCTTCCCGAGTCAACTACAAAATCTAGATTTTTTTTTAATCTTAAAAATGTCATAAAGGCACATAATAGTAAGGATTCACTAGCCCAAAATTTGGAAGAAGGAAGTGAAACCTTTTTTTATTCTGGGGATTCTTACCAGTCTAGAAGCAGCAGGTAAAAGATGATCTTGTTAGGACAGGGAGGTGGTGGGACAGGTCTCAAAATTTAAAGTCTAGTACCTACTAGGCATTTGAAGTTGCTGGCTACCACTTCCCAGGTCCCAAGACAGAACTCTAGAGGGTGACAAACTGGAAATGAAACTACAGTCTGCAGTCCAGTCTTAGTGGTCCAATCAACCTCAAACCTTGGCCTTGTACTAGTATCATCTTCAGTGCTTTACAGAAATAATTGCTTTCAAGAGAAAGGAGCTATCATCCTAATTCCAAATTATTGAATTTTATTTCCAATACAATGTCCAGCAATTTTTTAAAATAAGGTACATGAAGAGTTAAAGACAACATGAATCAGAATCATCAGAAATAGAAATAACAAAGAGACTCATGGGAATACCAAACATTGGAATTATTAGATAGAAAGTATAATACAACTTTGCTTCCAATGTTCATGGCAATAAAGGACAACTTGGAAGCTTCAGCAAAGAAACTGGAAATTTAGAAAGTGCTATTTCAGATTAGAAAACAAATCAAGAATGTAGAACTAAAAAAATACAATTGAAATTAAGAAAACAAGAGAGTAGCTGAAGAAAGAATGAGTGAAATTGAAAGAAAGTAGTTTTTTAAGTAGTCTAAAGCTGAATGTGATAATATATGTCTATAATCCTAGCACTCTGGGAGGCTGAGGTAGGAGGATTCCAATTTTGAGCCCAATATGGGCAATTTACCAAGACCCTGTTATAAAATAAAAAAGGGCTGGGGATGTAGCTCATGAGAAAGCTCTGGATTCAATCCCCAGTACTAAAAAAAAAAAAGTAGTTTGGAGTGAAGATAGAAACAAAAAAAAATATTAAAAAGTACAGGTAAGAGGCAAGGAGGACACAGTATAAAAGTTGACATTTAGTAAGGGTCACAGAAGGGGAAACAGAAGAAATAAAGGCTAAGAGTCTTCCAGCACTTCAAGAGATTAATCCATAGAGATTTTGTTAATGCCACATAGAGATTCAAACTGATATTACAGAAAGCCAAAAGGAAAAATGTTGAAAGAACATGAACTCACATAGCCTTAAATCCTTACTCTTCCATCAATAAGCCAGTTGAACTTGACCAAAGTACAGTGCTTCCCTGTGTCCTTAGCATCTGCACTATGTAGAAAATAATGGCTAGTTCACATGATTGCTGGGAAAATTCAACAAAATCACTTATGTAAAATGCTGAGGACAGTATCTGGCATGTGAGAAAATGGTCCCTTCCCTTCTCCGAGTGCTCTTTGAGCCATGCCCATCAACAGTCATCAAAACTCTCCAAGTCCAGCCTTGTGAACAGTCTATTTTAAAATGACAAATTTGCACTTTTAATGCAGAGTTTCCTTAAAATTATTTTGAAGTGTACTATCAAACACAGGAATCTAGTCAGATACTCACTGGGTTAGTGACACCAAAACTTTCTTTTAGCTGTAGGGTACAGGGGAAGGGGACGTTACCAGAACCTCTGCAGTTAGTCCTGGTCTCCTGCGAGCCACGGCAGCACACGGCGAATTACAGGAAAGGTAGAAAAATGAGACTGAGAAGAAGCTGAGCTTTGGGTCTGATCAGTGCTGCTCTGGGCAGCAAAGACAAAGCCCCCAGTTTACCACACCTTTTTCAGTACATTGGGAGAAACAAATGTAACAAATGACTTGCAGAGAGTTCAATAGTTCACATTGGGATAAACAAGGTGTAACGGAAGGCTTGCAGAGAGTTCAGTACATCTCCGGCAAACAAGATGTTAATCAGTCCAAGAACAATGAGGAACTGAGCAGATGTTTGTTCTCCCAGGATGTTTCTTGTCCTGGGGAATCACAGCATCACTGGATCACTGAAGTCTCAGTTGTGACCGGAGGCCAAACTGGAGTTATTCTGTAGCTGGGCTGTAGGCAAGAGAACTAGGCTAACCAAATGATTTATCCCTAGAATTATGTAGCATTGCTCCCAACATTTAACCTTTCAGTCAAAAGGGTTAACGGGGGCCTGGGACTTAGCTCAGTGGTTCCACTGCCTGCCTTGCAAGTGCAAGGACCCGAATTCAATCCCCGGTACCAAAAAAGGGGGTAATGGGAACAGTTAGTTGTAAATTAGAGTAAGACCTCTACCTAATAGCAAGTCCTTTTCAAATCATTTCCCCCAATACAATGAAAGCAATTCTATGAGGGAAGTTTACAGTGGTGAATTCCCACATCAGAAAAACAGAGCAAGCTCAAATAAATAATCTAATGCTGAACCTCAATGTTCTAGAAAAAAAACAAGTTAAACCCAAAGCCTGTATGAGGAAGGAAATGATAAAGATCTGAGCAGAAAAAAAATGCAATTGACTAAGAAAACAGTACAAAGAATCAATGAATCAAAGAGTTGGTTCTTTGAAAGATTAAATAAAATATACAAGCCCTTAACCAACCTTATCACAGAAAAGGCAAGAAAAGTTCTAAATCCATGCAATTAGGAATGAAAAGGGAGAAATCACAACAGATCCTGTAGAAATCCAGAAGTTCATCACTACCTACTTAAACCTCTACTCAAGATGAAAAATTCAGAAGAAATGGATTCCTAAATACATATGAATTATCAAAGCTGAATCAAGAAGATATAAAAATTCTAAACAATCCAATATCCATCAATGAAATTGAAGAAGTAATTTTATTTATTTATTTTTTGGTACCAGGGATTGAACTTGGGTCCTTGCACGCATGCAACATGCGGTGAAACCACTGAGCTAAATCCCTGGCCCTGAAGAAGTAATTTTAAAACTACCAACAAAGAAAAGCCCAGGTCCTGATGTATTCACTGCTGAATTCTATGAGAAATTTAGAGAAGATCTAATGCCACTACTTCTCAAACTCTTTAATGAAATCAAAGGAAGCAACAATCCCAAACTCATTCCTGGAAGCAAGCATTACCTTGATACCAAAACCAGAGAAGGAGAACTGGCCAACCAAAAACGAGGGAACTGGCCAAGCTCCTTAATGAACATGGAAAAATCTTCAATAAGATACTGGCAAGCAGAATGCAGCAAATCATCAAGAAGATTATATACCACAACCAAGTAGGATTCATCCCAGGAATGTTCTGTTCAATGTACAGAAATCAATAAATGTAATAGACCATATTAACAGAACCAAGGACAAGAAACCACATGATCATCTCAATAGACACCGAAAACACATTTGACAAAGTTCAACACCCATTCATAATGAACACCCTACAGAAAACTTGAATAGAAAGTCTTTAACTAAATCTGATTAAAGCCATCTGACAAACCAACAGCCAACATCACACTCAATGGTCAAAGACTGAAAGCTTTCACTCTAAAATCAGGAACAAGACAAGGATGTCCACTGTCACTACTCTTATTCAATATAGTTTGGAAACAGCCAGCACAATTAGACAAGAGAAAAAAATAAAAGGAATAAGGATAGGAAAGGAAGAAGTTAAATTATCATTATTTGCAGATGATATGGCACTGCATAGAAGACCCCAAAAACTCCACTAAAAGACTTCTAGATTTAATAACCAAATTCAACAGCATAGCAGGATACAAAGCCAACACTCAAAAATCAACAGCATTTCTGTACACAAATAACAAACACTGAGAGAGAAATTAGGGAAACCACACCTTTCACAATAGCATAAAAAAATACTTAGGAATCAATCTAATGAAGGAAATAAAACACCTTTACATTGAAAACTATAGTACTCTGAAAAAGATGGAAGAGGATATCAGAAAATGGAAAAATATCCCTTGTTCTTGGGTGGGAAGAACCAATATAGTGAAAATGGCCATACTTCCAAAATTATTATACACATTTAATGCAATCTTAATCAAAATACCATTAACATATCTCACAGAATTAGAGAAAACAATCCTAAAATTCATTTGGAACCAGAAAAGACCTAGAATATCAAGAGCAATTCTGAGCACCAAAGGCAATGCAGGGGACATCACAATCCTACTTGAAATTACACTAGAAAGCTACTATGATAAAACAACAACAAAAACCAGCATGGTACTGGCACAAAAACAGACCCAAGGATCATGGA
Source organism: Heterocephalus glaber (assembly GCF_000247695.1). The sequence continues at coordinate 443,260 of NW_004624952.1, read as the reverse complement.
GTAGATTAGAAGATAGAGAAACACCTCCAAACATACTCAGACACCTTATCTTTGACAAAGGGGCCAATCACCTTCACTGGAAAAGATACAGCCTTTTTAATAAATGTGCTAGAAGAGTCACGCGGAAGATGCCGAATCAGCCCGCTGCAGACAGGCAGGTTTGTGCATGCCCTACCAAGGTCCCGAGTCACGCGGAAGATGCCAAATCACCCCACTGCAGACAGGCAGCCACCTGGTTCCACACTACAAAGATGCAGAGGACACCAGTACACCAGAACAAAGTACTGAGTCCCACTGCTCCCAGCCCAGAGGTAGGGGCTTCTGAGCTGCCATCCCACTGCTCCTGGTCCAGAGGAAGGGGCTTCCCGGCCACCATCCCTCCAACTGCTCCCAGCCCACAGGAAAGGGCTTTTGGGTCACCATCCCTACCTCTGCTCCTGGCCCCTGTCCCACCTCTCCCAGCTCAGAGGAGGTAATCTGTGCAGGCGGTAACAGCCCCCCCACCCCAGTCAAAATGAGAAAACACATAAATAAGTCTCAAAACCAGACTTCCAGATCACCTACAGCAACCCCAAAGGGAAATGAGATGG
>NW_004624952.1:426121-437240 GCF_000247695.1 Heterocephalus glaber | reverse complement strand
TAAATAAATAAATAAATAAATAAATGTGCTAGGAAAACTGGTTTTCCACATGGCAAAGATTAAAATTAGACCTATATCTCTCACCATGAACTAATCAAAATGGATCAAAGATCTAAACATTAAAACAGAAATGCTAAATTTGCTGGAAGAGGGAATAGGTAGAACTCTTGAGGACATAGGGATAAGCAAAGACTTTATGAACAAACCCCCATTCACACAGGAAATATTACAAAGAATCAACAACTGGGATCTCATCTTACTAGAAAACTTTTTCACAGCAAAAGAAGCTACTAAGAGAGTAAAGAGACAACCCATAGAGTGGGAAAAATTTTTTACCAGTTGTTCATCAGACAAAGAAATAATATGTAGCATATATAAAGAACTCAAAGAAATCAGATTCCCCAAATTTAAAGACCCAATCCAAAAATGGGCATCTAAAATGAATAGACACTTCTCAAATAAAGAAGTTCAAACAGCAAATATATGAAAAAAAGTTCAACATCATTGGTCATTCAAGAAATGCAAATTAAAACAACACTGTGATTCCATCTCATTCCAGAAAGAATGGCTATCATCAAGACACCAACCAATAACAAATGCTGGTGATGCTGTGAGAGAAAAGGAACCCTTCTCCACTGTTGATGGGAGTGTAAATTGGTACAACCAAATCAGCATGGAGATTCCTCAAAAAACTAAAACTAGAGGTTCCATTTGACCTAGCTATTCCCCTTCTTGGTATCTTCCTGAAAGAGTTAAAAGTATCATACCACAACAATTTATGCACACTCATGTTTATAGCAGCACAACTTGTAAACAGCCAAAATGCCCATCAATGGATGAATGGATAGGATAAAGATGTGTTTTTTTTTAATACAATGGAGTACTACTCTGCCATAAAGAAGGATCAGCTTGAGAAATTTTTAGGTAAATGATGCACCTTGAGAACATAATTTTAAGTTAAATTAACCAGACACATATGTTCAAATACTGCATTCTTTCTCTTGTATGAGAAACTGAAAGGGTAAATAAGGAGTAAAATGGAAGATAGATCTTGGGAAGGAGGAGGAAAATGTTTAAATGAGAAGGGGAATAACGGAGGAGGGGGGAGGGAAGAAAGAGAATAGAGATAAACAAAAGAATGGAAGGAAAACAATAGAAACAAAGTAAATGGAGAAAGGAAGAAGGACGGAAGAGAAGGGAGAGGAATGGGAAAAAAAAGAATTATGATATATTATGTACAGGTACAAATTCCCTATGATGAATGTGATAATTATGTGTCAAAAGGGCACCATAAAATTAATTTTTAAAAATTTATTTCCCCCAAACTCCTCTGAAAGCTGGTTTTAGTCTAAGTACAATAATACATGATGACAGCATGCTTCAAGTTTCAAATTTTTTATTCACCTTAATTATTAAAAAACCTTAAGGATAAAGTCTATACTACCAAACAAAAACCCCCACACATTTAAAAGTATTCTCTAATCAAATTCTTCAATATCCTCCACTTTTATAACCACTAATTTTATTTGTATTTCTTTTACTTTATAGTAAAAAGCTTTTTTCTCTTGAAGAAAGACTGTATCGTGAATTTACAAGTGCTGAGAGTTCATGCTAAATATGATATGGGAACTGCAAAGAAATGATGATGTATATGTTGCTCAAGTAATTGTGATACACAGTGAAACATTAAAAAGTTATATTTTACTGTACAAGGGAAACATGTATGTCTGCCTTTTATATGTTCCTTTTATCTTAAGACTTTTGCTTTTGCATTACCAGACCACAACTTGCTAGTAAATTAAATAAGGTCCTGATAATTGCTTTGTCCTTCTACTTCCTGTACATTTGCTCTGTGCTTCATGTTTCCTAAATACTGACCTCATTTTACACATCTCAGTACCCATGTACCCAATCTAATTTTACTTGAAAGTCACAAAATTAAGTCCTTACTTCAATGATAGTAAAAGTGCAGCCAGGCAAGTTAATACTTTGCTTCATGTTTCAGATGAAGAATCAGCCCCTCATAACAACTAAAACTTCATGTCATACACTCTAAAAATTAAAAAGCCTTAATCAACAATAAGATTATACCTCTGTACAGCATGAATGTCTACAAGAATTGTGGACTCTCAAAGCTGGTTATACCCCTTTTTTCCTATGGCTTTTGAAGTTTGTTGCCTTAATCCCAGGAAGGTCCTCCCCTCCTTACTGGAGAATACTAATGGGAGACCATTGCACCTCCTCTTTCTTGCTGACCCAGTCAAAGTTTGGAGACGATTTCAAGTTGCACTTATGAGAAAAACATCAGCCAAATCCCAAAGGAAAGGAGACCCAAGATGGAAGAACACACCCACGTAGCACTGCCCTCCTCCTCGACAAAGAAGAGCCAAAGTAAGAAGTTGCCTTTTGAGGCGAGCAACTGTGGGAGAACTGGAAACCAAGAAGAAAGAGCCTGGAACATGAGAATCAGGGACATGGGGCAATAGCACAAAACAAAACAAAACATCCTGGCATCTGCCATCCTGACTCCACAGCTGAGGAGGGGGGATGTTTTCCTTCTGCAGAGGTAAGGGGGAAAGAATTCCAGCAAACTATCAGTGTGGATGTGGATGCTAGCAATTCTAGTTCTACAGGGAAGTTTAATAATCATCACAGGCTGGCACCCCACTTAAATAACCTAAAAATCTACATAATAGCTTTGCTTTGGAACAGGAGCTCGTCATCTCCCACCAAAGCCCCAGGGAACTGTAGCCAGGAGCCATCTGGAGAAGTGAGCTATTGTCTGAGACTGTTCTAAGGGCCAGAAATCCACCCACAGTCTCATCTTCACGACCCTGCAGACATTGAACTGGACTGGCTTGGGGGATCGCTACTTGGCAAATTGATCAGAGTGACTGTGACTGAAGCTACATGGTAGAGGATAGGTGATTTGACACAGGGGAGTGGAGGGCACTGCCCTTGAGAACCAGAAGATTTAGATACTTGCCTTTTGAGACCAAGAGCACAGCCAGCTGTGTGTTGACTTGAGCCAGAATCAAGTGTGAAGTAAGGTGCTCATGCTGTTTATGCTGTTTCTGCTGTTCCCATCCAGAGCTGGGGTCAGGTGCCTGTTACTGAGAGAACACAAAGAAACCCCATGGTTTCTTCTGCTCCACCTGCAAGAGTGCAGTGAGGGGCTTTCAGCAGCAATGTGGCTTTGGCCATTGCTCTAGCTCCTGCTGTGTGCTACTGCTGAAGGATTTGGGGGAGAAAAGCCCCTGCTCCACCTGGCACCTGCCCCCAGGCACATATGACCAATGAAGCCTGTGAGGAACTCTGGTACCAGCCTCAGTCCTGCCCAGGCATGCATTGCCAACAGCAGAAACATTATGGTTCCCTTTGCCATCCCATCTACAGAGTTCTGCCATTGCCCCATTCCTGCCCCTGCATCACCATGAACTGCTGTCGGGACTGTGAGAGCCTCCCAGAGTGTGCTCTCCTCATGTACCACTGACTGGTCAGAGAACAAGTACTTCAGGCCTCTCATCACTGCTGGGACTGCCAGTGCCAGAGTCTCTTGCTGCTATCAGAGCAAGCATCCACAGGGCCTGAGGAAACACATTCCCAATAGGGACCACCAATCCCATTGTGGGGCTATCCATACAATGAGCATCCCACATCCACTGCTTTCTGCACTATACCTCCCTGAACTGCTAGTGTCCCCACTTGTGTGGCCCAGAGGGACAGTGCATCTTTCTGACTGCACTACTCTCTATGCCCAGATTCATCAGTAACTAAAGCTATAGGGAGTTTATGCTATGATACCCAGCTAGAAACAAAGGCAACATTGTTTAACAAATCAAGATTGCAAAACATACTTTCGGGAGAAAGCTGCTAAGACAGCCACCATAAAAGCAGTAGAGCTACCTTATCCACTAAAAGTTCAAATTTTAGTGTAGGAGCACAAGAAATATGTTTAAGAACAAGGTAATGTGATGCTTCCAAAAGAACAGTGTAACTCTCTACCAACAAATTAAAAAAAATCAACAGGGTGAAATTCTTGATAATTTTTAAATGATTATTTAAAAAATCAAAGAGATCCAAGAATATGCAGACAAATACTTAAAATGAAATTAGGAAGATAATGCAGAATATGAGTGAAAAAGTTAGCAAAGAGAGGTTTTGAAAAAGAACCAAACAGAAAATTTGGTTCAGTAAGTTCAATAAGTCAAATTAAAAATGCAGTTGAAATCTCAACAACAGATTAGACCAAGCAAAAGAAAGAATATGTGAACTTGAAGATAGGTCTTTAAAAGTATCCCAGTTAGTCACAAAAGGAAAAAAATGAAGGGACTATTCAAGACCTTTGAGGTACCATTATCCATATTTTTGGAAGACTTAAAGTCAAGGAGAAAAATTAAGGGCATAGCCAAGGACACTCTTGCCTAAGCCTAACAGTTGTAGCTGCCATGCTCTTAGGCCTCCAGAGCTGACAACTAAATAAACTTCCCTGTTAAAGCAACCAAAAATGGACTAAAACAATGGGTTCTCACCAACACATACTAAATTTCTCTAACAGTGATAAGCAAATTGGCTGCCCCTTTCGTTAAGAAAGTCAAAGTAGACCTGCTTTTGGATACTTCCAATACTTTAATGTTTTTTTAAAAAACAACTACTCTACCACATTGGCAATTTGAATCTTACAGACAATATTGCTATTTTATGAGATAGGCTACCAGAAACTTCTGCAAAGCACTGTCAGTTTTTGATAGCATCAACTCATTCATGAGACACACAGCTTTTCAACTTCAATGGTGTCATAAAAGGTGAATGGAAAAATATCCATCAAGTGACAAAAAAATAGCAGAAAATGTCATACAAGAACTGAACATTTTAAAAAGGTCTATTGTGTTTCTGCCTTGATATAGCTTTACATGTGGATTTATCTACTGTAAAAGAGATAGGCATCCAATTAATCAAGCAAACAAATGAAAAGCCACACTGTCCCAGCTTTACTTCATTAGGAAACTATTTCCAGTATTCTTTATTTCAGCACTGCTGACACATGTTAAAATGAATTAGAACAAGAAAGGTAAGATCTTTGGGGGCATACACCTTATCTTTATTCTGAAGAAGTAAATATAGTAACTATCTAAATTGGTTCCAAAATATAAGCTTGAAGGGTGGGATGTGTGTGCAGAAGTTGTAGTTTTGATAACCTATGAATTAATCTGAGCTAACACACTGGAAAAAGGCAGAAAGCTATACACATCCAAATTTTCTGCTGTTAGAAATGTTAAGAACAAAATGACCTGAAAAGAGTGCAAACATCAGAGAGAGTTAACACCTCCACTTGAAAATTGTCACTTTTTGCTTTCTAGCATCTAAACACTTTCCTGTGCCTGAGGAATTCTCCACCTTATGAGGTGTGTTCACACCAGAAACCCTTACTTCCATCATCCAAGCTGAGGTTATCTGAGACTCAGACTCACAGCATCAGGTGTAACTAACAACCTAGCTTTCATCCGATAGATACACCCACTATGGACTGTAAAACAGGCTAAGTAGAGGACTGGGGTAAAAGGGTTTTTGCCCCTGTAGCAGCATCACCTAGTACTGAGAAACTGTAGTATCACAGTGCCACAGTGGAGCAAGTTGCAAATTTAGTGCTCAGTACCAGTGGCAATGTCCTTACCAGACCATCCTTGTATAGTTTTGGGTGTAAGGATACATATGATTTGGGCTAATTTCGGTGAGAAGAGAAGAATTTAGCCTTCCTGAAGTTTCTGTGAGTTACCAAATATGTTTCCAGTAAGTTTCTGCAATCTTAGGTGGGTTGGTTTATTTTTCCTCTAAAATCTTAATTGATACAGGAATGGTTTTAGGCAATAGAACCCCAGAGAAATAGGAAGGAGTCTGAGGTTGATTACCTGGATGAGATAACAGTGAAAAATCTAGCTAGTGGTGAGAGATAGGGTGAGGGGTCCCCAGATGCAGGAGAAACAGTTGATATCGCTGTTTTCCAGAATGGACATCAAGCTCAGCACTGCTGACATTTGGGGCCGGATCATCCTTTCCTGTGGAGGCTGTTCCATGCATTGAGGACCTCTCCATGCCTGGACTCTGTCCACTAGATGCCAACAGGATACACACACATGTGGGGGGCCTTGCCCCCCCGCTAGAACTCTTGAGTGCCTTTTACGGACATATCCGGGCCTGCTGCAAATCTACCCGGCAACAAGGAAGTAGCCCCAGTACCCTCCTCTTGCTCCTCCCCTCTAGCCCTACGGTATATATGTTGTAACAGCTTCTGCAATAAACGAGACTTGATCAGAAACCTGTCTTGTCTCCATCTCTCGTGTCCCCTGTCCCCTCTCATCCTCGCTCCCCCTCTAGGGTCTCCGTTGACTTACCCGCGGGCCGGGACACACACACACACACACACACACACACACACACACACACTCTGTTATGGCAAGATGTCCCCTGGTGGGGGGGGGAATTGCCCATTTCAAAACTACTGCCGTAAAGAACATGATGAATTGTCTGATTTGAAGACTGGACTGAGTATATTAGTAAAGTATGATGACAATCAATGATTCTCAACTTCTTAGTCCAAGAAATAGAAAACCAAGGACTAGGTTTGACTTTGCCAGAAGACTCCTTTACTTCTTATTCCACAAGGCTATGAGAGCCAAATGCCAGTCTTGAACTTGAACCTTGTTTCCAACCCAGCAGAGCCGGTGGTATTCAATGAACTATAAACTGCTAAGCCATATGGAACTCCTGCAAACCTCGCTTGAAAGACCTACTGCTGCAGCTAGTGCCTGAACATACTCGCCAACTGTCCAGCCTCTTCAAATTGCCTCAGCTGAAAGCAAGTGTCTTGCCCAAAGTCATGCCCACTTCAAGGGGAAGCCCACATCCATTGACCAGTGGTGGCAAAGGGTTGTGGGTACCTTGTCCTTTTCTTCAATCTCCGGACAGCTCTGCCCCAGCTTCTAGACCAGTGATGGCAAACCTTTTAGAGCTTTCAATGATAACAAACAGCCCACTGCAGCGTCCATGCTATAGGTTCACCAACACTGTTCTCGATTTTTTTTTGTGGTTCAGCTAAGCCCTTGATTGAGATTGCATTGCAGCCAGAGGTAAGTCAGTAAAGGGGCACTCCAAAGGAGGGGAAACCCTGATTTATTTGCCAATTTCCATGCAAGCTAACTGGCCAACTATGTTTCATATTCTAACCTCTCCTCCAGCTCTCCTATTTTTTCCTTCTCTTTTATAGGCGGTAATCCCCCGAGCACACCCCGGTAAAACTCTTGGTCTCCAATCTCTGTCTCAGAGTTCGTTTTCAAGAGCCTCCAACCTGCATCACATGGCAACTCAAGAGAGTGGGGAGCCCTGGACAGGGGGAGGGATAAGTTCCCATGGAGAGACGAGATCTCACTCTTCTAATCATGAAGAGCCTTGGCCATCCTACAGAATATTTTGGAATTTATTTATAGACAATGTGGAGATGATGATGGGTTTTTAATAGGCAGTAATAAGATCAAGCATATATCTTAGGAAGGTTGTTCTAGAAGCAGAACACAGAACAATTGGGAGTAACAAAAAACCCATTGTTAGTCCAAGTGGGGGCTAGGGATGTAGCTCAGTAGTGCTGCACCTGCCTGGCAAGTGTAAGGTCCTGAGTTTGATCCTCGGTATGGAAAATAAAAATGTCGAGGTGGGACAGCAACAATGGGGCCAGAGAGGAAAGCCCACAATATGGTTTAAGGACTCAATGCCTACTTAGGCATAAGGTTGAAAGAGAGAAAAAAAGAGTCAAATACTAATTACTACTGGCTTGGAAAACTGGTTGTATTAGTTCATGACAGAATTTGGGAGAAGGATAAATTTCAAACATGAAGAATTTTAACATATATCTGCGTGGAACATCAAGGTAGAGATATTCAATAAGGGTGTGTGGATATATCATCTGCTATGTCACGTTATATTATATTCATGCGCTTATATTCATGCCCTGGTTACAAAGCAAGACTATAGAAAACATACATCATAACAGGATAAAAATAAACAGCTGAAAAATTGAGGTGGAAGAGATTAAGACAGGATTGTTTAACACCCAAAAGACAGATTTTAAATAGCTGCTGGTAGCCATCAAATCTGTCCTGAACTTCCTAATGGCAAGAGTAGAGGGAAACAGCTGTGATTTTTATTGTTACAGTTTCTTTCTAATTTGGTCTTAAGGTGTCTCTTTTAAGAGCAGCTATAAGGAGCCAAGCGTGATGGTACATACCTATAATCCCAGTGCTCTGGGAAGCTGAGACAGGAGGATGCCAGTTCAAGCCTAGCTTGGGCAGGTTAGTAGCTTAGTAAGGACTTGTCTCAAAATAAAAAAGGGCTAGGGATTTATCTTAGTGCAAAGGCCCTAGGTTCAATCTCCAGTACTGGAAGAAAAAAAGAATGTTCATAAGTCAAAACAGCCACTCTCTAGGAGAGGCTTCACCATGGGAAATTCAGGTTACAGCATACCTGCTAGATGAGACAAAGGGATGAGGTGAAACACAATTGCATGACACAGAAGATATGTGTTACTTACAGACACACAGAGAGAGTTTGGAGGTGCTTTTCTAACAGCGTCAGAGAGCTCAGCCAGTGTATGAGGAACCGGAGAGGGGGCTGTAGAACTATGGCTTTGTGAAGGCCTGTGGACCTCGTGGATTGGTTGATTTAATGAAAAGTGGAGCAGGGGAAAGTTATTTACTTCCTTCTGATGTTGACCATTAGGTCATCATGGTCAGCAGCTGTGTGGCATGTAATGGGCTCTGGGAAGAGGAATAGCACACTTGATTATAAACACCCACAGGAACTGGGAGTTTTACCAAGACCAAAGGTGACAGAATACACTGAGTTTTAAAGAACTTAATGTCAGCCCTAAAAATGCACACCGAATCAGCAACTATAGGAAATTTATGACAAACACAGTCAAGCTCATGATTCAATGAGAATCAGGTTAAAAGCAAATCAGTAGCTTAAGAAAAGAACCTGTTCTTGTGTGCTATTCTCCGAGGAGCTACAACTTCCTGAGCTCATCAGCAGTGGGATATAGAGAAAAAGAGTCTTAGAGCAAGGCGTATGGAAGCCCAAGGCCATGGGAGGCAGCGATGACCATGGGTCCAAGCAGCATGCGTAAGGGGAGAAGGACCAAGAATGGGACCTGGGGGAAGACTGATTGTTAAGAGAAAAGCTGGAGAACAATGGAAAGAGCAGGGAGATAATAGCAGTTATGCTGTATAGCAGTATTTGCAAATGTGCTTTAAAATGACTACAGAAACCATAGCATCAAAATAAACCAATGATAGCTTTCAAATGCTTGTCTAGGGAAAAAATGAACAGTCTTTTTTTCTGTCTTTTCAAAAACACAGATTAAAGGCTACTGTCATTAAAATAAGCCAAAATACTAAGAAATATTAGGTTATATCAATGATGCCACGCTATGATTCAAGTAATGTAACTGGCACTGCATTAGCAGATTGTCTGTACAAGACATTAATAATAGCTTCCATTTTAACTCTAATTTTAAAGTAAAAATTACATTTTATGTTCACTTCAGAAGTGACTTGAGTCTTCTGTAATACCAGGAGTCTGGGAGGTTGAGGCAGGAGGATTGTATATTTGAGTCCCACCTGGGAAACTTAGTGAGAGTCCTCTCTCAAAATAAAAAATAAAAAGATAATATTTGTAAGAATTAGTTTCTCCCACATTCTGTTTTAAGAGAATAACAATTTTGTTCATTGTCATTTATATGCCTTGCAAATAAATTTCTTTCTATGCCCTTCTATTGCAAAAGCATCACTAGGTTTATCTGTGGATTGGCTGATAAGTGAAATCAGGTAATTTCTGCTCTGTTCTGCAAATTCAGGCTTGAAGGAATCATCAGGAGCTCACTGTGGGTGCTGCTTTCCTTAAAGGAGTAGAAAAGGAACAAAATACCATGAAACACAAAGAAATGATAGCATCTCCCTAATTCAAATACTTTCTGATAAGTCTTCAATCAATAGAAATATCCTAGGGGCAAATATACTACTTTACATTGAATTTTACATAGGAATAGGTTTTGCTTCTTTTAGGAGAAAGGAATGAACAGATGTAAAACAGGCAACCATATGAAAAGCCCATTCAGGAGAACTGGGTGATTAATATACTACAAACAGGTTGGGCCAGCATGATTTATCTCCACCTCAGAATGGAAACCTATGGTGCAGAAAATGAAGGTAAAATGAAAAATGTAGGGATTCTGACAAACAGCAGAATAATGGATAATCTGTGTTTAAAGTAAGAGCACAAAATGAAGGACCAAAATTCTTCTCATAAGGAACCTTCTGACATATCTTTGTAAGTAAACAGAGTTGGAATACTTCCTTAGAGAACTCGGGGATTTTTCTCTAGCACACAAAAAAACATAAATCTAGAATGACTGACCCACTGCATTTCTTAGTAAGATGATAATGCTTTACTAGGAATAAAGAAAACATTAGAGAAACAGCAAGGGCAAGAGATGGCTACCCGTTTTTCTTTGTGATAGACACAGAGAAATAATTCAGAGTTCCCCAAAAAGAGCTGAACTCAGATGATGAATCATTGCAGAAATTAAGCAAAAACAAAACTTGCTATTTGAGAATATTCACATAATGTTATTGACAATAAAAATTAAAATTACTTACCAGATACCAACCAGGTTGGCAGGCATATACAGATGGTACTGTACTTGGAATGGTTTAATGATTTCTCAACTCTAAAATGTTGCAGAAGCAGTAGATATTGGTAGAAATTTTGAATTTTGATTTTTCTCCTAGAGATAGCATTACGATAAACTCTGGCATTCCATGTTTCTAGGGCAGAGAGGCTGAGCCAGTCCCAGCACCCAGAAGGAAGCTCCCCCACCGCCATTCCATGCTGCTAGGGCAGAGAAGGAGTTGCACACCTTTCCTTGTGCTGTACTGGCTATTTATCATCTTCTGTCTACTTTTTAATTGGATTATCTATTAATGAGCTGTAAGAGTTCTTTATATATTCTGATCATAGGTTATATGCATTGTAAATATGGTCTGTTTAAGGACTACTTTTCATTTTAGTG
>NW_004624952.1:368774-414160 GCF_000247695.1 Heterocephalus glaber | reverse complement strand
ACTAGTACTGGAAGCCCCATTTGAGCCAGCTATTCCCCTGCTGGGTATCTTCCCCAAAGAATTAAAAGAATCATACCACAGTGATATATGTGCACTCATGTTCATAAGAGTACAATTTGTAATAGACACAACTTGGAAGCAGCCCAATTGACCACCAACTGGAGACTGAATAAAGAAAATGTGTTTTTTTTTTATAAAATGGAGTGCTACTCAGCCATAAAAATGAGAAATTAGAGACATTTATAGCTAAATGGATGCACATTGAGGCAGTACTCTTAAGTGAAATAAATAGGACACACGTGTAAATATGGAATAGTTTCTCTAGTATGAAAAACTGAAAGTGTAAATAAGGACTAAAAGGTATAATAGATAATGTGAAATAGGAAGAAAAGCGGCAAAGGGGAAGGGGAAGCAGGAGGGGCAGGCAAAAGGAAAGAAAGGGATGGAATTAATATGAGAAAATTAAAAAATGGAAACAAAATCTTTGTAAATAGGGAGGCATGGAGGGGTTGAAGGAAGGGCAGGGGAATGGGAAAAAAAATAAGAACCAAGAGAGATTATGTAAAGTTGCAAATTTCCATTGATGAATGTCATTATATTGTATACCTAAGATGCACCAAGAAAATTAATTTTTTTTAAAAAGAAGCTTTTGGAATAGACCCCAATGGAACTCAATAATAGCCATACTGGGTAGATTTTTTTAAAGCTTCAATTAAAAGGTGGTCTACATATATCTACATATTTATGATTTTGTCTGGTAGACATTTGTTTTTCTACAGGGTAAAAGATGGATTAATTCAAGAGTTTTACGTCCAAGACCAGCTGAGGGACAATTTTACATTTGAATATATTTATGTCCCTAGATCCACTTCTTTTCTTCCTGCAATTACGACAACTCCACCCCTCATAGCCTCCTGTTGTGACTCTAGACAAGTTCTGCCATTCCTCCCAGAAACGAGTGTGCAATTTGATCAACCCTAGTCCACTGGAGCCAATAATAGTCCCTGTAGGTCCAAAGTATTATGGCTTCCAGAGAAGACCTCCCTACTTCCATTAGTCTCAAAGATTAATTTACTCTTTTGCTTTTGTTTGTTTGTTTGATTTTGAGAAAGGGTCTTGCTATGTAGTTGAGGCTGGCCTCAAACTTGTGGTGATCCTGCTATCTTACCTTCTCAAGTTCTGAAGTTACAGGTGTGAACCACCATGCCCAGTGTGAGACAATTTACTCTTTAAGTCAATAATCTCAATTCAAGAATCATACTCCAGATATGCTTGATGCAATGTTTTCTAGATGTCAGAGGTATTTTATAAGGAATGTACTACCTGCAGATTGACAAGCTCTATTTTCTTTGCCTAATAGAGAACTTATGTTTCTTGAAATACTAGGGGGAGAGATAACCTCTCTTACTCCTCCTTCCCCACCTTCTCTGCTCTATAGTTCTCCTCTGTCAGCTCAGGCCTAGCAGAGAGTTGCTGCTGGCTATTCACACACATGGCAACCCAATCTGGGCTACTTTTGTATGCACCTCAGAGATGGAGAGGAAGAAGGGGCCTCTGAAACTAACATCAGCTGCTTTGGTTCCCATTTCCATTGCAGGAAATTTTGTGTTTTCTTCTATCAACCATTGTATTTGAGTTTTCTTCTTCTATCAACCACTTAGGTTAGTGAGCAGAAGGTTACACAATGAAGAAATTCACATAAATTCATATAGCCTGAAATGGTGGGCAAATATGTCTGTATGTGTGTGTGCTGTTTAGATAATTTAGAGAAGGCATACTGCACTTACAAGATAAAGCAGTAAGTAGCTGGAACTGCTATTCCATAACTTGGTTTCCTGCGGTATTAACTATCTATTACTATCACATATTTGTCAGGGGCCAAATGAAGTCAGGAGCAAAACATACACAGCACAGGCTTCACACAGCTCTTCCCCAAATCCCGGAGAGCAGATTGTGGTGGCTTTGTTATATCAAAGGAAGCCTGGTTCTGGTGCAAGAAGGGTTTGTTCATCCCTTAGTTAGTTGTATTAATGTGCCAGAAACAAAACAACAATCTGGGGTCGGTTTCTATAAAACTTGATGTTTCATTTGAATGTGCTTAACAGAGCCAAAGTTTTTGTCCTTGCTACTGTGACATCATTCAGAACCAAGCGTTAATTGGGACTAATCTTTCGTTTATATTTGCAGAACCGTGTATGTTGATTTTCCTTTTTATTTTTCTGGTTAATAGTTTTTGAGAAAGTCATAAATATGCTTCTTGTTTTTCCAGTTTGGAGACTTTTTAGTGAGAATCAGAATATGGTAAATTGTTTTGTTTCGTTTTGGTACTGGGGATAGAACTCACGACCTTGTGCTTGAGAGGCAGGTGTGGTACCACTGAGCTAAATCCCTGGCCCTGAGAATCAGAATATGGAACCTGACAAACTAGAGGTTCATCTGGGGACACAGGGCACTCCTGGGGATCAACAACTGTGCAAGTTTCACAATAAAATAGCTATTAGAAGATACTGAGGTTTAAAGCAGTGGTGTGGCAGTTTAGAAGCTATAAACATAGTCCTGTCTTTATATTTTGGGAATCGGTAGAGGAGTGAAGTTAGATATGCACACATGGCCATCAGATGAGGCAGTTTTAACACTGCCCCTCTCATTTTAGGTAACAGTGGGAACTGAAGCTAGTTGCGAAAGACTGCTCCATGCCCCAGTTTCCCCTCAAACAACCTCAATAAGAAACTGAATGAAATGAAGTCAAGCTTCTAGCATACACTAAGTACTCAACAAATAGTAGCTATTCCTACCAGCTGCTCAACTATTAAATGAATATACTACTACTTTAGGTGATGATAATGATAATTGCCAAATTAGAGGAAATAGTGAGAATTCATCTTATTGAAATTAGTGTAACCTCAAAGTGTTAATACACTAATTTTCTCCATAATTTCATACTGTCTTCTTAATATAAACTTTATACATTATATTTTTTAATACACCACTAATTGCCTCAGAGACAGCAAATCTACAAGGAAGCTTTTTGAATGTATGACGATTTGATGACAGCAATCGGAGTCAGAAAATGACAAACAGAACAGCGTTTGGGTACAAAACATGACTTCTGTTTTAAACATCCTAATTCTTTAGACCTCAGTTTCTTCCCCAACCAAGGCTTGAAATGCAGGGAGCAGGGAAGGTAATCAAACTGCCTCTCCCTGATTGCCCATCAAGTGGTGGATCCAGGATTAAAAGATAAATCATTTAGACACCAAAATGTGTCCATTTAGCTACCATGTTAGACTACTTCCTGTGTTAGGGATGAAGTCAGGGCTATGCACACTTGAGCAACACTATGGTGTAGCAGCAAAAGGTGTGACCTGTTGGCACTCCTGAGCTGGAATCCAGCTCCACCACATTTGAAAAAAAAAAAAAAAAAAGCAGGAGAAAATTAATTTCTCCATACTGGAACTCCCTTATGTAGAAAATGAAAATGGAAACAATACCTGCTTATAAGTAGGTAGAAGGATTAAATGCCTTAATGTGTGGGAGAGTGCCTGACCTATTATAAGTAGTTGTTGACAAAAATATCCTAAATTCATGTGTTTATTGCTAGATCTAAGGAACTTTGCCTTATTAGCAACACTTTATTTTGTCCTAAAAATCTGGAAATTTGCCTTTTATCTCTTAAGTTGATCTCCTTTAAATACAGCTCACATATAAATTTTGTTTTATTTTTGTATTTTCTGTTTCATAGGGATTTCTGGGGACTGAAGGAAGCATTTCTAAATCAAATTTTCTTTTCTGAGCACTATAAGTATTAAATTATTTATCTTTGGGGCAATGGTTCTAAAATCACTAAAATTTTTTAAATAGGTTATAGTAACTGTTTTGTAAACTATTGAGAACTGTAACATTATAAGAAACAGTTTTACCAAAGGAAGTTGGTTCTGATATGGAGCCAGGCTCTGAACTCAGCACTAAGGAATAAATTAAAGAGTTAAACTTACCCTTCAAAGCCCCCTAGAATATAGGACAGTTCTCTTTTCCAGAAGGACTTCTATAGATACCTTTTTTTCCAGCTTTGGAACAATGTATTTCTTCCATGAACTGCCTGATGAAGCAATTGGTATGTATTTATTAAGGACCTTGAATGTGAAAAATACACACCATAAACCAAGGAGTTTATACATACCATCTCATTTACTTCTGATAATGATCTTATAACATTTCTTATTATTCATTTCATCTGTGAAGGACTGCGACAAAACGGAATAAATCATTGCTGGACAATTCTGATCTCAGTCTCTTGAACGTGGAAGCCTCTATTTTCCTTCTACAATATGTTTCCTCTGCTTAGAATTACTGTTATATTGTGTTGAGGGACGCAAATTATCTTCTACTCTGCTCAAGACTGTTTAGTGTCTATTACAGAAAAAGCAGAGTTTCAAGTTCCTCAACTTCAACTGAATATGTAGACATTGGAGACAGTCCAGAGAAAACTAAGGAATGAGTTTGAAAGAAGTCCCAAGAGGTATTCGGTTTGAAAGTGCAAAGATTTAGAGAAGGATAAAAAGGACATTACTGACTCTGCTGGGTTTTAGAGCCATAAATAAATTATGCAGAGAAGCCCGGAAGAATCAGTCTTGGTTGACTTCATTGCTCCTTTGCAGTGCTCCTGAAAACTGAGTGTGGGTGGGTGGGTTCCTGAGACATCTTTCCATCTTTTGATTCTAGAAATCTACCCCTGAACATCACTCATAAATGTACCAAAGTGAGAGAAATCGGACACCATTCATCTGATGCCCGGAATGCCTCTGTCTATAAAGAGAGAACAGATAAGATCGCTTTCCTCTCTGCTCAGGTTGAGGAAATCAGATGCAATCTGCAATTCACAGGAAAAGTGCCTGTTCAATGGACACTTCTGCTGCCCTAGCATCAGTTTTTCCCATGTAGGACTCCAAGGACATGATTGAGAGATGATGCCACCAACTACACACAAAATGCCAGGCTTGCCAGGGATTTAGCTCAGTGGTTCCACCACCTGCCTCGAAAGCACAAGGTCCCAAGTTCGATCCCCAGTACCAAAAAAGAAAAATGCCAGGCCTACCACCGTGACCTGGAGGAGGTGGGAGCAGGGACTTAGTGACCCCCTAATCAGTGGTGGATTGCTGTGGTGAGAGGAAAGGCTGTCCAAGGTAGCTGATGGCTGGTTCCCCTACCCGTGGCCGCCTGAGCAGCCCATCTCCTAGATTTAAATGTCTTGTGAATGGGGCCACAATAAAGGGACGTAGTCCACTATAAAGATCCTTTCCCTTTGTGCTTGCTCTTCTAATAAATTCTTTGCATTTTAACTTTTTTCTAGTTATAAATACAATACAGTTCAATATAAAAAGGAAAAAAAGATCTAAAAATAAGAAAAACATCATTTCTAATATCAAAGATCATATTTTAACTTTACAAAACTCAGAAATACATGAATAATAGTAGGAATAATAGTGATGAAATAGCTTATGTGCCAGACACTACTACCGGCTTAATTTGTATCATTTCACTGAATAAAAGCAAACCTAGACGGAAGCATTGACATTTCCTCCAGTCCAATCCAGTATGGTACCTTTAAGGAGTCACTTTTTCTTTAAAAAAATGGAATGATACTTAACATCTCAATCATCTTACCATCCCTAAACATCTAATGAAAACTAACACGAGAGATCAGCCTTTATATTCTGCTAATCTGAAAAATCAAGAATGCCCCACCTAATGACCAATGGTAGAATTAGCAGTCTAATCTCTGAACTGTTAAGAGTGTGTTTCAGCCACTCTTCATTCTGATGGTCTTCCATGAAGTTCTACTGTTCTTTCTAGGTTTACAATCTTTAGTCATGGAACTGTTAAAAAATAATGCTGATACATTCTACTAATACTTTTGAAAAGAATAATTTTTTAAGAGTCAACACATCTAAAAGACAGTTTGCTCAACTACAATTTCTTAACAGAACTATTTGAAATGTAGTTTAATATTGAACAATGATCAATAAAAATCTTAAAGTCCTTACAGAGGAAGTCACATTTCCATACCTTATTTTCTGTTCACTTTGAAGTTTAGTTGATATGCACATCTATTTTTCAGTGACTCTCTATTTCTCTACTAACTCTGAACATTAATTTTCTCTAGAACTCAGAGGTAATTTATGATTTAAAAATTCTTTGAGGCCACCGAATTTTAAAGTATGCTTTCTTAATTAAAATCTTAGCATTAAGCCCTTATAGGTTTACTGTTGTAAGACACTTTTGCAAAAGTATTTTTCCTCTTTGCATTATATCTCAAGTCCAACCATTACTTGTAAGGTAGACACTAGACATGTTTCATTCACTATTCCTTGTATTAAAGTAACTTTATCATTTCACTCTGGAGTCAACTTTGAAAATATGAGATGTGAGCAGAATATAGAGACTAATCTGCTCTTTTGTTGAGTGTATTTTCCTTGAATTTTCATTTTACAACGAGCTGCCAAGCTGAAACCATTGTCACACTGTGGCGATGAACCACAGAGCAGTCATGAGTACTCTGGAAGACAGTCCATTTGTGCCCAAAATCGCATGTGCCACAAGGTGGCACTTTATACATGTTCATCCTATATGAATTTGCGTCATGTGTAGTGATTTGAGGAACACAAAGAGGAACAGGCACCTCTCACCTTTTACTGCGGAGAAAACCCCAGATCTTCCTAAGTACTGTAAACGGCAGGGTTGCCCTAGTCACTTGATTCTCACCTCATATCTCAAGGGCCTCAAAGATTGGTTATGGTTGAGTTTTTTGTCATGGTATAAAAGGAAGCTGTTTTACAAATCTGACTCGAGCTTCACATTAAGGACTTCAAATTTTTTTCAGTAATCTCTTGGACATATGTTAGAAAAAGTTGTTAGACATAGTTGTCTTCCATCTAATTTTCTAAGAACAACTGCTTATATGACATAGACATCAAATTTGTGTTCAAGTTATAGCTACATATGTAGGATACACATAATACTCTCCTTGAATGGTTACAATATTATATGAAAAGAGCTTAATTTTGCAGTTGTGTGATGTTTATACATTTTAATTGCATCATTTGGTAAGTGAACATCTAAACTTCTTTATGATTGTTTATTCTTCACTTATTGTCTATTTCATACACCGACAAGTGTAGTTGCCTCCATTTTTATTTACTTTGTAATTAATATTTGAACGAGTGGAATAGGAATTTTTCTTACTTAGTTCTTGTTCATCTTTTTATAGATGAGTGTTTAATCTTTCTTTAATTAGCTCTGTAATGATACTGTCTAGATCTAATTTTTACATGAATCAGTTTTATTTACCATTTTGAAAAGTATTGTTCGACTACATACTGAATTTCTTGAACTGAGGTCTTTTTTAGAATTATGTAAAAATAGTGATGGCATACTTTTGATGATGTATAAAAAGTACGTATTATTATTTCAAAGAAATCAGAATTTTATCCTAACCTAAATCTTTGGCTTCTTGCGTTATACAATATAAGGATATATTGTGTGGTGAAGAATGAAACTTTGAAATCTGCCTGGGCCTCTCTGGGACATTCCAAAATTCATGGTTCATCTTTCAGGAAATATTTTAAGAAGATGGATATTCAGAGGCAATGAAATTCGAAACCAACTAGAGATTCTAGGATCGGTGCTCACTAAACTCATAAGAACTTTTAATGTCTTGGAGATCTCCTGATCTCCTCCCAGTAAATATTCCTGCTGTTAAATATAAAAACTAAGGAGGGTTTCTGGGTAGATAGAGGTGCAGATGTCTTCTATAAGATACGACTTTACCTAAAAGCTGGGAGCTCTCAAACCTCTCAAAAGACTGACTCTAGGAGTAGGTTCAAATGAAAAGGGAGATTCCTATGCTT
This sequence comes from Heterocephalus glaber, assembly GCF_000247695.1. The sequence continues at coordinate 406,253 of NW_004624952.1, read as the reverse complement.
TGAGAAAGCAAAGAAAAAGAAAAGGAAGAACGAATGAAAGTACAACCTAGAAACACCACACAATATGTGCTTCAGACAGCAATAGAAATGTCTACAGTTTTTCCCAAGTGCCAATGGAGACCAACCACTCGGCACACGAACTGGATTGCACCTGAAAGGCTTCCTGACCAAAGTCTCAGTCCAAGTTCTGCTGCCCTAAGGCCTGGTGGGTTCACATCACCTGAAAGAAATGCCAGTTTCTGTTCTGGAAGCAGTTGTGACAGTCCTGATTCAAACATGTGCTAAAGGAGGAAGTAAAGCTCAAGGACTTCCTGTGAGCAAGACTGTAGGAAGAGTAAGGAGGTATGGTCTTGATAACTTTTAAGTTCTTCAATCTAAGGTTTTTATAATAAACTCTACATTTAAATAGGAATGATGCTCAGCTTCTGAGACCAAAAACTCTTTTTGAAAAAGGAAAGGGGAAAAGGACAGGTGGAGAATGAGAGCAAAAGAGATGAGTAAGAAATAAATTTATCCAAGGAGGTACAAGACTTATACACTGAAAACTACAAAACATTGCAAAAAGAAATTACACACCTAAATAAAAAGAAAGACACATCATGTTCATGTATTGGAAGACTTACAATTATTAACATGATATACTACTGAAAGTGATGTATGGGTTCATTATAATGCCTATCAAAACCAGAGCACAACAGGGCAGTAATATTTAACACAACATTCACCTGAGACAGTACTGCACCCTAGGCACACTTACACAATTTGGGGCTAAATCAAGAGCCTAGGCATGGATGAACTGGTGCTCTGCTTAGAGCTTCAATAACTGGTTGACTTGTTGTCTGGTCTGTGTTCTCACATGAATACATGACTGGGGAAGAATTTACTTCCAAGGTCACTTTGTTGAGAGAATTCATTTCTTTGTGTTTGTAGGAGGGAGGGCTCTGACAACCATTGGCCAGCTGTTGGCTGAGGCTGCGGTTCACCTCCTAGAGGACACCCACACTTCTTAACCACAGGGACGTCCCCAGTGTGGCAGCTTACTTCATTCATCAAGCTGGACAGGCAGTCTCTAGAGGCAGTTTGCTAGCAAGAGCGTCTTTTATGATGTATTGTAGCTGCAGAGGGGCATCTATCACCTTCCCTACGTTTATTGTTTAGAAGCAAGTCACGATCCCACCCACACTCAAGAGGAGGGCATGCAACCAAAGATGAGGTGCTGTGAATCATAGGAATCACCCTGGAGTCTGTCACATGGCATATCTCTGTTTCTTCTGAGTTGTTAATTGATAACAATCCTGAATATAATCCTTAAATTCGTAAAATGTAGAACACTAAGAAGCCAAATCTAAACTCAGATTACATCTTAACTCAAAGTGCATGACTTTCCTACTTCTCAAGCCGTATTGTAAATTTATATATACAGATTCAGCTCTTACTGGGTTTCCAACATTTAAGCGAATCCCCAGAATGAAGAGGAAGAGCAAATGTCTTAGAGTTTAGTGGTATCTAGCCCTTTGTGGTATGTAGGAATTTCAATATTTTTGACTCTTAGTGTTAGCATCAGTAAAAGGGAGCTGATTTCCCATCTATCTTCATTGCGTTTGCGGTTACCCTGGGGCTCAAAAGTGACATTGATTATTCATTTGTTCCTGCAATCATTGTTACCAACATTGTTATGGGAAATAAAATGACCAAGAAGTACAGTAGAGGAAATCCTTGCATAGGTTGTGCACTGGTCCCTAATCAACTACCACAGGTTTGGTCACCCAAATAAAACAAAACTTTGATAATTTCACAAGAAGAAAAACCGTACTTGATTATTGGTTTAAATTGCACACATTCGCTTATTGCAACCTTTGCGGCATCACTGCGTGTTTTTTTTTTTTTCTCTCTTTATGGAACTTTATGTCCTCTTCCTATTTACTTTTTTTCCTATGCATGTAGCCATGTGCATTGATTTAGATAACCTCTGAATTAGCCTTTTTGTTTTCTATACACCCAAATATTCCCATCACTCTCGGGTCATTTCTAGTGTGCGTGGAGAAGGGGGTGAGAAAGCCGACGAGCAGCTGATTATTCTCTTAGCTCCACAGCTTGCTGCCTAGAATAACAGCGAATTCTGGATTGTTTCATAGCAGTGAGCACTGCGCACTTCGGGAAGGACGTCTCTGAAACTTTGGTTCTCAGAGGCCACCAGGATCCCCGCAGTTTCGCGCCGCGCCGGCTGTCCGGTGTCCGGGCTGGCTGTCCCGCTGCCCCCGCCCCTGCCCGCCGTCACCCCGGAGCGCGCGCCCGAGCCCGTCCCCGCCCGCGCCGCCGCCCCGAGCGCTCCGGGCGCGTGGTCACGCTGTGCGGGCTGCGGGGAGGGCTCCGGGGCAGTCGGGGAAGCCGGGCCCCGCGCCGCCGGGCAACTTCCGCGGGCGCAAGGTCGGAGCTTGGCGCCGGCCGGGACAGAGAGGTAAGGAGGGGCCCCGGGGGAGCTAGCCGCACCTTGGCACCTGGCGGCCGCCTCGGGAACTTTGCGGGCGCGGCTTCTGCCCGGCCCCGCCCCGGGGTGGGGGCTGCCGGGCAGTGGACCCGGGGTGCTGGTCCCTCCCGCCCTCGCCGTTGGGTGGGAGGCCGGGAGCGCGCGGCGGTTGCTCCCGAGTCTCCGAGGGATCCGTCCTCCCGGCTCTCCCGCCGGCCCCTCTTCCTCCGGGCACCTGCAGCCCGGAGAAGATGGCCAAATTTGTGAGGGAGAAAAGCGGGTCCCAGGGGGCCCTGGCGGTCTTGGCGTTCACCTTGGGAAAGTCCTGGTTACACCGAGAACGCGCTCGTGAGCAGACTGGGGTCAGAGTTTACACGCGCAGTTGGGGCGCAAAACGCTGCTGCCCAGAGGTGGCGCGGACCAGTTTCGTCTAATAGGAGATCTCCCTGGCAAAAAAGGAACGAACCCAAACCACTGACTCGTCACTGCCAAAGTCGGTTTCAGTGGTATTAGTTTTGAGGGTCTGTATTTTGGGGAAAGATTAAAGGTACAGAATCAAAATATAGTTAAAAGCGAGGACAGGTTTTTTTGTTTGTTTATGTTTTGTTTTACCAGGAGATATTTGCAAAAGATAGTGGTTGTAAATAATTTTTGAATTTATTTAATACATCTACAGGAAAGTCGATGTAGAAGCCCACTTTTGACGTGATTTGAATAACTAAATTTCCTGACTTCACTGTCATTCTTGTATTGTTATTTTGAATGTGCAGATATGTAAACAGCTGTTGAATTTTATAGGAGCCTTAAAAATTATTGCTGCCTGTTTACAATAAGTTTGTGGCTATTTTTTTCTCATGTTTTTAATTTGAGAACTGTTAGATGAAAATACTGCTTGTGTGGTAGTACAGTAACTTGGCGTTGTTCTTTGTGGCAGTAGAAAAACCAAACAAGAACTACATAAAAATTGGATCTGTGTTTGCACATTTGCAAAATGAAGAGACTTAGCCTCTCTCAGATCTCAGATAATTTCTAAGGTTCTTTCCTGTCTTGAGACTTCAATATATATCTTCAGGAGTTGGGGATATAAATATTAATTGAAATCTAGATTAAGATATTATCTGCCCACAAATTTTTCTACATTTAAATGGAAGACACTTGATTCTTTAATCATCTCAATCTCTCAGAATAGCTGAATCATTGTACATCCTGTGCTCTTAATGGTTACAATGTATGCTATTAAATAAAAATGTGTCTTGAACCCCCAAACCCCTTATTCCGTGCTACAGAACTGATAGCACTTGATGCGCTAGACCACGCATGCCTGCTTATTTTGAAATAGTCCGCAGGAAACATCAAGAGTGTTATGAAACATTTACTACAGTATACAAGGACACTTAAGCAACATTACAGGCAAGAAATTTCAAAACTGCTTTGGAAAACATTTATGATAGGTTTGCAAACCAGCAAATTGCAGTTGAGGTAGTTTTTGTAATTATGGTATTGATTAACTGGAATTATAGCCTATCAGATTGAATTTGCTTCTAATTAATAAGTATATTGAATCAATTAGGGTTTTTACCAGAGGAAAAGACAAAATGTTTCTCCCTTTTGTGTGAGCAGTTACAGGAAAATGTCTAAAGTGAAAGTTACAACAGGTATTCTCTACATTAAATAAATAGTAACAAAAAGTTGCTGATTTAAATCATGTATAAGAGTGATGTGTCCTCTAACCCGTAGAAGCCAGGGCTTAATCCACACATACGGGAAACAGAGCCTGTCCTCTGTGTTCCCTAACAGAGTAAAGATACCACTGGCGCTTACTCTGGAATTGGTGGGGTAGGGTTGCCACAGAAAGGGCCCTGGAGCAGGACTGCCACAGGGCCAAGCAGGTGGCAGAACTTAGCGGAGACTCCATCTCTCAGAGCCTGTCTTCTGCTCTGAACAGTGCTGAATCTCAACTCTAAAATGTGAGACCTTCTGAGTACTGATATGATGCACAAAAGCTCCAGGTTTTGGAGCATTTTAGATTTGGGATTTTCAGCTTAAAGATGCTCAACTGGTAAAGTCTATGCAAATATTTCAGAATCTGGTAAAGACTACGCAAATAGTTCAATGTTGCCTCCCCTCCCCCCAAAAAAGTGTGAAATTTGCAACACTTTTAGTCCCATGCATTTTGGATAAGGGACACTTAGCTTGTAGTAATGTTTAGATTGAGAGTTGCTAGGACTCCTCGGTGGATCGGTGTTTTTCAGATCTAGTGCCTACATGTAGTATGAGAGAGCCCAGCTAATCTTGGTTTTCCCTTCCTTCCTTGGAAGTTGTTTATTGACTAAACAAATTGTAGGTGAATAGTAGGATACAGTATTGATTTCAATTTTCAGAGATTTTTTGATTTGTTTATTTTTGGTTTTTGAGATGGGATCTCACTATGTAGTTCAGGCTCGCCTTGAACTCACTGTATAGTCCAGGCTGCCCTTGAACTCCTAGTGATCCTCCTGCCTCAGCCTCCCAAGTGCTGGAATTACAGGCATGCACCACCATGCCCGGCAATTTTCAGAAATTTGATGCAATGAAATCTTGGTGTCTACTGAATCTGGGTAATGGTTATATTGGTAATGGGTTTATTATGTACTATTTTCTCTGTTTTTTTTATGTTTAAAATTATTCATCAGAAAAAATTAAGTGCAAATCAAAAAGCATGAGACATTTGTAATTCCACATTTCATTGTTACTTTTATGTGTTTTGATTAGTATATGTATTTCACATATTTAAATATGGATACTCTCAAATTATACATAGGAATGGATGAGCAGAAAATGGTCCGGAGAAAATCAATTTTTGTGGAATTTTTCTTTATTATGAATAAAACTAAAGAAAATATGACATTGTTGGATGTTTGTTCTGAATGTTGGGGCCACGGATTTTTATTATATTCTTTGAGATTTTTCACATTTAAAATTTTGAGCCAGATGCAGTGGCACACACCTATAATCCCAGCACTCAGGAGGCTGAGGCAGAAGGATTTCCATGAGTTCAAGGCCAGCCTGAACTACTGTGCATAGCAAAACCCTGTCTCAAAAAAAAAGGTCTGAGTATATAGTTCAGTGCAAAAGCTTTGAGTTCAATCCACATTGCCACAAATGAAGGAAGGAGAAAAAAACCAAGAAAAGTTTAATATAAAATCACCTTATTGTTTTCTAAAATCATTATAAAGAATGTAAACAATGCAGATAATATATATACAAAGAAAAGGTAAAAATAGTTAGAATACTGCCATTCAGAAATACTTACCTTTAGTATAAGTGAAAATATTCTGCACGTCTTTTCTATGCATTTGTACAAAACAATATATGGATAGAGAACAGAAATGCTTTTATAAAAGATAAGATTGTTAAATAAGCAAGAGATCATTGGCTTGAGTCTGTCCCCCTACTTTGAGTTCCTTTATAACAAACTGCAACTTAATTTTGCATATGAACAAACCAAAACCTAATTTAAGAATATATATATTCTTTGTAACAAATAGCAAAGTTTTATCCAGTCATAAGCAGCTAGTTTCAACCAATCACAGGCAACCACCTCATCACACCATGCCCAGAGGAGGCAAATGCACAGCTGTAGCCGGTCAAGTGTTTTCTCTACTTTGCTTCCATTTTGGGCTTATGGAAGTTTGCTGCTTCTGCTGCTGGATAGGGTCTGAATCTCTTCTGGTTCCAAGTACTGCTTCATTCATGAACTGTTTTTTTTTGTTTTGTTTTTCTTTTTTTGGTACTGGGGATCAAACTCGGGACTTTGTGCTTGCCAGGCAGGCGCGGCACCACTGAGCTGCATCCCCAGCCTATGAATTGGTTTCTGCTCAAATAAATAATACAATTTAGTTTTTCTTTTCACAGGACAATAATAGAGATGCTTTTTTTTTTGGTACCGGGGATCGAACTCTGGTCCTTGCGCCTTTGAGGCAGGCAGAGGAACCACTGAGCTAAATTCCTGGCCCGAGATACTTTTTAAAATAAAAATTTAATAATGCTTTCAATAAAAGAAGAAACTGTAGTCAAAGTGAAGGAATCACTAACTTAACATCAGTGTTTCTGCATCCTGAGAGATAGTCTTCCAAATTGTCCTGAGCAAGTCTTCCAAATTAAAAAAAACCCTGGATATATTTCAAGATCAGATTGTTTAAATTTACATGTATTAGTTTAGGCAGTCAGTGACTCCCTGTTAGAAACAATGAAGCATTGGCACTTTTATTGTACACTTCCTATAGTATCACTTTTCATATCTCTAATTTTTCACATATTTATTTTTTGATACAAGGATCTATAACACTTGCACGGTGTTTTATAAACTTCATTTCATATATTACAGAATTTAGTCTTAGTTTTATAGCCAAATAGAATCACTGATGATCTCAAATATCAACTTTAAATTTTTTGCGGTGCTTGGGATTGAACTCTGGACCTTGTGCTTGTGAGGCAGGTGGGGTGCTACTGAGCTAAATCCCCGGCCCTCAGCTTTAAATTTTTGATTCATTCTTTGGCTAGATTTTGTCACCATGTTGCATGTGTGTGTGTGTGTGTGAGAGAGAGAGAGAGTGTGCATGTTAGTTTCCAAGAAGGGCTTGGTCTATGTGCCTTTTCATGTTTGGAATTTTTATCTTTTATTCCTATGTTGAATTACCATTTGGCTAGTTATAAAATTTTTGATCCATAGTTTCTCACCTCAGAATCAGGTAGCCTTTGCTTCATTAGTTTGTGGCATCTATTGTGGCTGTAAAGAAATCTGACATCAGCCTTCAAAGTTTCCCCCAATCTAACTGACTTTTTCTGCCTGTAGTCATAAAGTATTTTTTTCTATTATTGAGGCAGTACTTAGCTAGGCTGTTTCATAGTTAATTCCTGTATCAGTTTTTCATGGAAGCTATACATGCTTTCTATTGGAGTAATCTGTTCTTAATTTTAGGATGATTTTTTTTCCACTATGAATGCTTTCCCCCTCCATTTTGTAATTCTGTCCTTCAAAGGCACCAGTATTTCTTACAATATCTTTTTCCCTCCATATCAGTTATGTTCTGTCTTAATTTCTCCTGTTCTATGTTCACGGTGATGATCTAATGATTAAAAATGTAACTCATTTATAAATGAAATCCTGGCATGGTATAAACTATAATAGGTCAGGAATGAGGATATTAGGATTCTAAGTTGGCCAAGTGTTTCATAAAAGGGTTTCCTGACTTGAAACACAGGAAAATAACCATCTCTCTTTCCTGCTCCCAGGTTTCTTGGAGCTATGAAATGATATATAGAGAGTTCTTCATACAGGTTCTAACATAGTTACTACTCAACAGATGCTGGTTGTTACTATTTATTGTTTTTCCCTTTTTCATTCAAGATGGAAAGGGGTGGTGTTGAAAATCAAGTTCCAAACAGATGTTACATCGTAATTGTTCTGAAAGCCACAGTGCATGAATGCTAGATAGTGCTTTATTTCCTTTATTATAAAAAGAAATTTTATCTAGCAGAAGAAAAGAGATAAACATGTTTAAACTGTCTGTTTGGCTTTGTAGCTTGTTATAAAATGTAAGTTTTATTTTCTGTTCTTTGTGTTCATTTTCAAGTTTAAATGAAATCTTGGTAACTTGTGGAAACTCATCAACTAGTGGACTGTCTTTGCCCAATATTTGTTAAGATAGGAAAGGAAGTTTACTATAAAAATTCTAATTTCACTATGGAGTACTTCCTGACAATAAAATTTTGTTTGGGAAACAAGAAAACTAACCATAAAAAGATGTAAATGTAATTGATTTAGTCTAGATTTATTTCCCCTAGTAAGGAACTTAGGAGTTCTGAGTTCTCAAGGCCACTGATTGGCAGCGTGTAGCCAGATCTGACCTTTGAGGTTTTGCCTGTTTAACGTTGGCCCTGGCAGTGTTTGTAAACGTGTTGTTTACCAAGTGTTCAAAATCAGGAGAGTCCCATAAAATCTAGATTTCTGCTTTCTCCTGAACAACCAGAGGCTCTGACAATCCTGGGCTCACCTCACTAGCTGGAGCTGAGGAGGCCTGCACCCTTGGGTGGGCGTGTGTAGTCAGTCAGTGGCTTCCTCTTGCCATGTTTCACTTATTTTTTTTTGGCTGTCTGATTCCTGCAGGAGCCATTAATGTGTTCCCTGGCAATGAGACCACACATTACTCCTTATTTTTCAAGGAAATAAACTGAGCCCCAGAGAAGTAAAATGCTAGAGTCAGGAATACGGTCCAGGTCCATCTGTGTCTGCTTCTGCACTTTTATTTATCTTGCTGCCCGTTCTTTATCATAACCTCAGACTCACTTTTAGAAAGAAAGTTCTAATTTCTGCATCCATGGGCATTATCAGCCAATACCAAGGACTGATTTCTGTGTAACTAAAGAAATTTAATGAAAAAAATATATACTTCACTGAAATGTTCATATTTATTAAAATCTTTGTGGAACCAAGATCTTAAAACAAACTTTGAAGCTACAGATGTATTGTAGCAGGTATTTTTGACAGATATATTAAATTTCACCATTAATATATGTAATGATGTCAGCATGGCAAGAAATTAAAAGGTCAATATGCTGATAAAATATTTTCATAAATTTAATAAGAGGATGAATCTTACTGATTATTTAATGAAACTGAATTTTTTTCAGTTTTGTGTAACTTATGTCTTTATATTTAAATCCATTAGAAAATTATAGGGTTTTGGGTGGCAAGTGCAGGAGTTTTCAGTATATACTTTAGGCATGATTAGTTTTGTTGTTCAAGATTTAGAAAGGAAAACTACTACATATGAATTAGTTTATCCCTGGATAAACCTCTAAATCTTTGCTGTGCAGAAACATATATCAGTATTTAATATGCTTCTTGACTGGCACATATAATGTTTAGGAATTTGGGTAGTTTTGTTGGTCTTTGATAGATGTTCTAAAAAACAAGTTTGTTTACTTTTTTGCTTTTTAAGATTTTAGATTCTCTTTTAAAATGGAGCATTTATTTAAAATTTAGTATGCAACAACTGACTTTTAAGTGATTTGTAAGTAGTTTATTTTTATATAAAGTATACTTTTCACTATATAAAATAAATCTCATAATTTGGAAACTGGGCTTAAATATGTTGACATTTGAATTTCACTAAGCTTCAAGCTCCAAGAGGGCAGGGATTTCAATTTTTGCATTATTTTACGGGCTCTTTGAGAGTTAATGATATGGTCAGTCATGTTGTGATGCCTGTTTCGAAAATAAGCATTCTCCAGCACAACTGGTATATTAGGGAACAGTTTGAGCAGAATGCACCCTTTGTGTTTGCTTCAGCATGATTTACTCCATGAAAAGACAGGGTGAACACATTAAACCATAAGCAGCTAAACTAAGCCATGCAGGATTGCAGACATCTACCAGCCTCGTTGATTCACCACACATTATCCTCTAAGGTCACGTTTTGCTGTTTTTTCACACTTGTAACCTTTCCTGTATAAAAACATGCTCATTCAACATCCAAAGCATGTCTAAACATTGATTCAAAAAAAGCCAAATAGTGCATGCAAAAGGAAAGCGTTAACATTGAAAAAAAGCTGGAAGTAATTAAGTGTTAAAAAAGTCAAGGGACTATGTGGTAGCTCCCAAGTGGCAAGAATAAGGGAATAATCCACACTGTAGATCATTAGAGGCAGTGCTGCAAAAATCAAGAAAAAGTCTGTGGTAAGAATAAAGTATAAGGTAACAACCAGTTTTAAACAGAAGAAATGAAAATATTGTTGGGTGTGTGGATTGAGGAGTAAACCATGATCAGTCTAGCTCACAGTGAAAGAATAGACACTAGCCTATATGAGCACCATACAAGGAAATAGTCACACACCAGACAACCCTGGTCATGGCTGGTTTGATGGTTTCAGACATCACTAGTTGTCAAATTCTGTAGAACTAAAACAAAAGAATTTCCAAGAGTGATAGATAAGTCAGTTGAAGACGGCTACACAAAATTTCAATCTTGATGAGATAGGTATCTATTAAAATTTATACCTCCAGGAGCTGACCTTTCAAGGGTAGAAAAAAAATGCCCCAGAATTTACAGCTGTGAAAAAGAGCAGTTTTTATTACTTTGTCTACCACTTCACAGTGACTTACAGACTAAAGCCCTTCTCTAAGCAAGCTGAGCATCTTTTTAAAGGTTCAGTACTGCATCTGTGTGTTGTAGCCATTTAACATATATATAACATACATAAAACTGTGCTATTGTTTTTAATCCTTCTTTTTAAAAAGGTGCTACAGGCAAAGATTTTAAGTGTTATATCTCTAAGCCCTGTAGTTTTTATCGCACAGTTTGTGTGGTGATTTTTTAGGATCACATAGGGTCTGTGTTACAGCAGAACAGACTGTAGTTAATTAGAAGTAGCATAGAAATGCTAAGCGTCATGCTATTGGGACAATAAGAATGATACCTACCGTTCTCTGTACTAAAGGAGTCCAATTGTGACTACAGGCCAAAAATAGCTCCCCTGACCCAGGTATGTGGTCTACTTGGCTGTTTAGACAGAAAAAAAGAAAAAGATTATAGATAATTAGCATATGTGATCTCCTTAGAGCTGATTGCCAGAAAGACACCTGAGAACCTGACCTAAACATAGAAAAAGTGAGTGTATTTGCTGCATGTAGGTCACTCCAAGTAATGGGAAATGCAGGTGTCCACTGTTAATTTGTGTTGAAAAATGAACTGTTTCACATGACTGCTTAGCTTATGTCCTTCATCGGGAAGTTGGGAATCACTCTCCAGTAAGTGTAAGGACATGATGTCATAGCAGCTGCTAAAAAGGGAACAGTTCCTGCTTGTACTTTTAACCATTTTCAGTATGTGGAGAAGCCAGAAAAACTCAAACAGAGCCTGGAAGTTATTTAAAGCAGTTAAATGGCAAGCTCGAGGAGAGATTTACTGCTGCTTCTTCAAATCAAAAGGTTTTGGGAATTATATGGCTCAGTGACTCAACTGTTGGGCCCATCTTCCCTTCCTCTGTGGGTTTGGCTGGGTGTGGCAGGACATGCCTGTAATCCAGCTGCTTGGGAAGCTGAAGGAGAATTGCAAGTTCAAGATCAGCCTGGGCAATTTAGCTCACCTTGTCTCAAATTTTTAAAATAAATGAAAAGGTTTAGGGATATAGCTCAGTGCTCCTTGGGTTCAATCCCCAGTACCACAGTGGGGACAAAGAAAACTTGTAGGCTCTTAAGAAGACATTTCAATGACTTGAATCTAAAACTGAAGGGAGAAAACAAGAATGTTGTTGACTTGTTCCAGTAAGTCCATATATTTAGATGCAGTTGCATATGAAGCAGCATATGAAGCAGCATATGATGTTGGCTAAGAGATTAAATCTGCTCTTTCATTTGTGTAATCTTTTTAACCTCCCTGCCTCTGTTTTTTCATCTGTAAATTGGGGATATAAAACTACCTCAAAAAGTTATGAAGATTAAATGACATACTATTTTAAGATCTTCAGTAATGTTCCCAGCACACATTAAGGACTCAGTAAGTGCTAGAGCAGTGATGGCAAAACTTATAGAGACCAAGTGCCAAACTGTAACCTCAAACCCACTTACTTATTGAAAAGTACCAATACTGCAATTAAACCTGAATACTGATGTTTTAGTTTAGAAAAAACAACTACAATAACATCTCTTGCCTTAAAACCACAATAATATGCATGCCATAGGTTCGCCACCACTGTGCTAGAGGCTGGTAGTAGCATATGACTGAGAAAATGGCCACCAGATATTACACTACTTTCTCATCACTCAGCTCATCTTACCTGGGTGAAGGCACACAGTTTGGAGAGTTACAAAGCTATTTGTGTTAAGTTTGTATTATGGGCTGTATTTTGAGTGTCAATCTCAGGGTGTGTCTGAAACATCAAGTATTTACCTAATCTGTATGGCTGAATTTTACAAAGAACTGACATGAAAGTCAATGAAGGGAACATGCTATTCTGAGTTTTGTGGATTGGCACATGAATGTCCTATGCATAGAAAGTGGCCCTTGTGTTCAAGTTTTTAACAGTGTTGGGGCCACCTGGCTCTGTGAAGGGAAAACTTACCTCCAAAGTGTAGCTGGGAACCACAGGGATTTAAATAATCCCCAAGACCTCTCCTAGTGTCTTATTGTCCAGATGTTCTTGAAAAACCATTCTCTGCCAATTTTTTTTTAATTTAAGTCTATCATGGAGTCCGTATCTACTCTCTAAGGCCTGTATTCTAAGTCTGTCTATAATATAGATTCTTAGCTTAGTGAAAAACCTCAAGTATAGTGAGTAGTCATGATTCTGTGTGGGTGTGATTAGTTCTGTTGCTGTGTTAAAAAATAGTACCACAAACTTAGTGTCTTAAAACAACACAAATTTAGGACTGGAAATTTAGCTCAGTGGTTCCACTGCCTGCCTCACAAGTGCAAGGACCCGAGTTTGATCCCCGGTACCAAAAAAAACCCCCACAAATTTATTTTCTTAGTTTCTGTGGGTCAGGAGACAAAGAACTGTTGAGCTGGATCTGCTGCCCCAAGGCCTCATGAGCTTGCAGGCAAGGCAGCAGACACTGCGCTTCTCCTTTGGAGTTTGGGGTCCTCTTCCAGGCCCCTGGGTGACTGAAAGAATTCAGGTTCTGGTGGTGACAGGATGGGGTCATCTTGAAAGTCATCTTGTCGGTTAGGGACTTCTTGCTGCTCAGAGCAGCCACCTGCAGGTCTTGTCCTTGGGGAGCCCTAGGCAGTTCACACCCTGGGTGGATGTTTGCCTTCCTCCACCTGTGGCAGCACGTGTTTGACTCCTAGTCCCTCTTTAGTCCTGTGGTGGAGTCTTGATTCAACACAGTCACAGGAATGACTGTTCCACAGTTTGCCATATAATGTTGCCTAATTAAGGGAGCATCCTGTCCCATTCACAGGTTGTGCCCACCCTCAAGGAGAGGCAGTTACACCTGGAGGTGTGTGTGTGGGGGGCATTGAGGGCCGTCTTAGAATTCTGCCTACTGCAGTGTATGATAAAGTAAGAGATCAATCATGGTTAGAGATAATCAAATGCGACTTCAGCCAAGACATGAGAATCAGAAAAGGCCAACATAACCTGTGGGAACATTTCTAAACTGCTCAAGGAGACTTGAAGCTCTCAGGGGTAAGGAGGGGCGAGGGCATACTCCAGCCTACATGACTAGTGGTGCATGAAAATTCTCCAGGCAGCGTAAGAAAGCAAATGCTGGCGTGGACCCTCTGAAATCAGAACACAATACAGTTTCTTGTATAAAAATTCCAATGTACCCTGTGAGATATCATCAGGAGATATGAGAAAAGTAAGCCATTTAGTAAATTTGCTTGGGAAACTAGAACTCTCCTAAGGCAGAAGGAAAAAGTATGCTTCCCTTGGTAGGGTACAGGCGCCAAGAACTCTAAGGAGTTGGCCACCGCTGCAGGCAGAAGCCAGATGGTGACATCTATGCCTTCGGTAAAATCTGACTGACTATGGCATATGAATATTGTAGCCAGTATCATTTACATTTATATCAATTCTGTTTATGATCTTGGATAATTCGTCCATATTTATACATTTATGCATTATATATATTTCGTATGCATTATACACATTTGTACAACATGATGCCAAGTCTTTTCATTTCCTCTGTTTCTTAGAGGCTTACCAGCAATACTTAACAGCATTGTCCAATACAAATAAAATGCCAGCCACATAAATTTTCCAGTAGCAACATTTTTTAAGAAAAAGTAAGAGCAGGTGAAAATAGCTTTAATAATGGTTTTATTTAAGCCACTATTGCCAGATATAATCAACATAAAAATAATTAATGACACGTCCTTTACTTCTGTTCTGTCTTTGAAATTCATTATGGAGAATACATCCATCCAGAGCAGCCACACTGCAGGTAGTGGGCAGCACAAGTGGTCAACAGCTTCATATGGTATGGCATAGCTCTGAAGTTCTGTCATCCAGGGCCTTTAGCTTCAGTCCTCATTTCTCCCTGTACTCAGTTTCTGGAAAATCTTGCAAAACTAAGGTTTTATTCAGCAGTGTTCTGTGTGTAGCTGTTAAATCTCTTTTTACCTTACCCCTTCTTCTGTGAGTTTTGCTAGACCAAGAGCTCCTGATTAAACATGGCTAAAACTGAATTCTTTTTCTCTGATTTCTTTCCTCACTTCCAGATCTTATGTAATTCCAAAATATCTTTAGCCCTTCTCTGTTCCTCTGTCTCAGTAGATTCTTTCATTTCTTCTTTCCAGTGTAACATATTGTTCCTTTTTTTGCTAATCTAACACTTAAACTTTGATTCATGTATTGATCATACTCCACTTGGCTTCCTGATACATTAACCTGTTTGTTCCAAAACTGTATTCCAATTGGCTTTAAAATCTAAGCCTTATTATCTTTATCAGTTAGTGAACATCGATTAAAGACCCACTCTTGGTCCATTTTAGAAGAGGATTTCAAATACATATATCTGTAAGTATGTTTTCATTGTTGAGTAAGTTGAGCAGAGTGGTACACACCTGTAATCCCAGCACTCTGGAGGCAGAGGCAGGTGCATCACAAATTTGAACCCATCTTGGGTAATTTAGCAACTTAGTGAGACACTCAAAATAAAATAAATTTTAAAAATGAAAAAAAAAATGGACTGAGGATGTGGGAATGTAGCTTAATGTGAAGGCCCTGGGTTTGACTTCCAGTACCAAAAGAAAATGTGTATCTCAACTCAGAAAAACAAAGTGTGATGCCGGATAACAAAGGCCATTAAAACTCAGAGTCTAGAAGGTGTCTGTCAGGCTACCTTCTGCAAAATATCTGCAAACCTTGCACCGTTTTGGAATGCTGAGTGAAGAAGGGAAATACCTGTCACTTGAGTGAAGAACTGGAAATGAGAGTGTATATGCTAGCCGGCTTTCATTACTATAATAAATACTAAGATGAATCAACTTGGAAAAGGCTTATTTTTGCTCTCAGTTTTGGAGGCTTCAGTTCATGATTACTTTGCTTTGGGGCTCTTGGTGAGGCAATGCATCCTAGAAAGGAACATGTGGAGAATCAGAACTGCTCCCCTTCTGACAGTGGGAGAGCAAAAGAAAGGAAGGGTCAGTGATCAGTAGTCCCTGCCTCTTGAATTCCTACCACTTCCCAAGAGTGCCCAGCTGGAGACTAAGCCTTTAACTCATGGGCCTTTGGGAAGCATTTAAGTTCCAAGTTACTGCAGAACACAAGGGGAAAATGTGCCTTTCAAATCCTTAAAAATAAAGATTAACATCCAGATCCCTTACCCTGTGGAGTGTTTTTGTTGCCCCTTCCCCTACCTGTTAGTTCATAGGTATTTTTAAAGAAGTTTTTGTTTTGTTTTTGTAGTGCTGGGAATCAAACACATACTGGGCAAGCGTTCTACCCCTGAGCTGTGTCCTCAGCCCTGGTTTGTTTGTTTTTTTGTTGTTGTTTTTTTGGTACCAGGGATTGAACTTAGGACCTTGAGCTTGTGAGGCAGGCATGGTGCCACTAAGCTAAATGCCCAGCCCTGGCTCATAATTCTTAACCCTAGTTGCACATCAGAATCCTGGGGAAGTTTGTGGGGGGAAAAAAGCCAACACCTGGACCACACAATAGGCCAATTAAGCAACAGTCTCTGAATCTGGCTTCAGTCATAAATGTGGTGTCAAGACCTGCGGTCAGCTCTGCTACCCAGCTCTGTATTTTCACCCATGTTTGGAATAATCTTCCACTCCATGTAATAAAGACTCATGTTACCTTAGCGGTAAATTGTCTTTCCTCATTTACTAGTGAGCGACTAGGTGTAGGAACGTTACAATCAGCCAGCTATTGAGGGGCACAGCTAAGACTAGGAGCCTTCTTGAAGGCAGGAATGCAAGTTATCTAGCCCAGAGGACAGGGTGGTGAGCTCACACCACATGACCCCCAATGACAGACAGCTGGAACCAAAGAGCATCACACAGAGTAATCCACATGGATTCTGGCCCGCTAGGAACAGACAGAGCTGAGGTCCGACAGACAAGGATAATTCAGAGATCATTCAGGGGCAACATAAAATAATGGCTCTCCAAGCTCAGTGTGCATGAAAATCAACCAAGGGCTTCTTAGAGAGGGATCTTCTGGGTCCTACCCCAGAGAGTCTGGCTAAGTTATTCCAAGGGAGATCTGAGAAGGGCCAAGTTGATTCTGATGTAAATGATTTGAGAACATCTAATGAGAACCATTATATGTACACATGTATGGTAGAACATCACTGTTGACTTCCAGAGACTGGCTCTCTGACCTCTAGAAAGTGAAGATAAGTGAGTTGGTTATTGGTCTATATCTACCATCAATAGGAGGTCAGAATATGGGACAGATAGGGGAGAATCACAGAGATCACCCTGGCAAGGCTGAGTAAATTTACAATTTCCAATTTAAAGATTGATAGCAACCAAAATGGTTCATCTTCATGTGTGTCTTCAGTTGTAATCATCTGGGGTTAAGAAGAATTTTTATATACTCTCCCACTGCTCCAGCTCTGTAACATTCAAGCAATAAGTATAGTGATGCTATTTCTGTATTATTTTAAAATGTTTAAAGACTTTCAATCACTTTCAAATAATTTTCTCTTTTGATCTTTCTAGTACCATTTAAAGTGAATTGAAGAGGTGATATTTCCTGTATTTTACCGATTTGAGTAAACATACCCATGTTCACCTAGGTAACACCAAGGAGACTAAGGTCTACACATTTGCTAAATCTATGTTGTACTGCATAGTGGAAACAAAATAATATGATATAGACTGTGAACTTTGGGGAATAAACATACATGGATGGGATCTTAGTTCCATTGTAAGCAGAGTGACCTTGAACAACTTCTTTACTTTCTCTGAATTTCAATTTTTTCATCTGTAAAATGCAGATAATAATACCTTCCTCATGGGTTGTTAAATGGGATAATTTGTAAAATATGTCTGACATATACTTCATATACTTGAGTAAATTGACCACCTTGAGGATTAAGCAGAAAAAAAAGTTTAAGAAGATGAGGATTTAGTATATGAAACACATACTGAAGTTGGGATCTGATACTAATTAATGAGTAGAATATTGATAGAATTTTGAGCTGGTGGGTTGCCTAGCAACCAAAACTTACTCAATACCACTCGTTACCAGAGTTGTTGTTTTTAATCAAAGCAGTAATTAAACTGCTCTTAAGCTCAAGTTTGTAAGCAGACAAAAAGATTCCCCTGTGAATTTGGGGATGTGCCAAAGATTTTGAAAAACTGATACCCCAAGTTTTCTGTGTATATATATGAAAATATCTTGAAAGTATGTATTCTCCCCACTTCTATTCCCCTAAGGGACAAAAGATGTTAGAACCTCCTATGTGGGAGATGGGGGATGGAGAAGGTAAGAGTGCTTGCACTTGTATCCCCAGGTATTCAGTCAACATTCAGTGAGTGCCAGGAGTCAGGCACATAAAACCATTTGTCTTTGCCCCTGATGCCCTTTAGAATTTCAGTGTCCAAGAGAGAAATCAGTCAGTGTTAAACAATAATATAGCAAATTATCTCATGAGTGGTTATCTGTGTCTCCAGCAGTATTCTAAGCATTATGGATTGAGCATTACAAAGGGACAAGTCTCAAATATCCATCGATAAGGTTTTTATTTTCCTGACTAACCAGTCCTGAAGGAATATCCTACTTAGTTTCCTAGTACATTCATACAGCTTGATTCACAGCCCTGAGAGGCAGCTTTGCCTGCTGGCCAGGATGAGGCTGGGTAGAGGGGATTAGAGCTTCCATCCGGCTGGATGTGACATATCACATCACTTGTTTACCTCAATCCAGGGACTTCACCAGTCTGCATCCTGCTTTTCTCATTTGTAAGCTGGGCAAGATGATTTAGATTCTGCCTCCTGTGGGCAATGAGTGTGATACAATGAGCTAATAAATGTAAAAGTTCTGAGCAGATAAGTGCAGTTTCTGAGCTAATCATCAATTTGCTACCAGGTTTATATTACCTTTCACTGAACATCTTTGTATCTTCTTTACATTTTCTATTCCTTTATAACTCACAGTCTTACAATTATAAAAAGAAAGAAAAGGGGGGCATGATCTTGGAACCATTGTCTTAATTTGCACTGGATTTTGTCTCCATCATTTGTAGCTCATTGTGCTACCTTCTTTCACAGGAAAGATCAACTTTTTTGCTGTGGGAAAAGATCCATTGTGCCCCTTTGGCATTTCAGCATTTATTTACACACAAACATGACTTAAGGCCTTAAGGGCCTTCAAGGCTGGCAGTTGCTTGATGAATCATGTTCAACATTCTTGCAGTGCTGCTGGCACTTATCAGAGGACTGCTCCTGCTCATCACCTGCCCCTGTCAGTTCTCCCTCTTCTAATAAAGTGCATCTGTTTTGGTGATGGAATAAAAACACACCAAGTACAAAAAGACTGGGTGTGGAATAATTTAATGAGGGCAAGTCAGCATGCTTGAGCAATACAGTGTCAAGGATAGAAAGATGGTTTGGTAACAGCTTAACGAGTCAGAAGTAGACTGGGAAGGGCTGGGCTGGAAGCACAGTTCCTCTTACATCCTACTGGATCACAGTTCTGTAATGTAGGGCCCCCAATATATCCCCGATCAAGATTTGTAAGACTACAAGATTTCCATAAGTTTCCTTCTGAATTAGCACAAACATTTTACATAGCCTTTCCCTATTAACTTCATTTTAACATTTTATTGAGGATTATAAATTTTTAAGTAAGTTCAAACCAAAGTTCAGAGC
This sequence comes from Heterocephalus glaber, assembly GCF_000247695.1. Next base: position 386,972 of record NW_004624952.1, on the reverse strand, counting down.
TCTGATAGCAATTCTTTTGAATACTGGCTATATTCAGTGTCCTGAAGAATTGATTGATTTAAAATACCCTAGTTTTAAAAGTAAAACAGCAGGGAGACTGACATTTGCAGATTGGCATTTCATAGTTCTTACTACTTATTGCATTTTTAAAGACATTTCTTTGTTGTGACAATCAGATTGTGTAGAATTTTGTATACTGTTTAGAAGAGAAAAACTTGCAATCTCAAAATCTCACAGATGGGATGGGGAGGAGAATAATCAGGAATCCACATAATACTCTAAATGTATTTGAGAACATGTACAAATACCAAATATGACTGTAAGTTGTAGGTCTAAGTAATCTTTTCTCCCTCTGTCCTTCATTCTTCCCTTTTCCTTTCATCCTAATTATCCTGGTGATGTTCTTATAGTTATTACTTGCTGGGAAAAAGAATCACTAAGAAGAAGAACTAGAAACTTCAACAGCAGCAGCCTATTTATTTCTATTTCTAGTTCAGTGAGTGATTACACGGCTCTCTTTTTATTCCTGCTAAGTCATTTTCACCTCTGTATGTGTACTGTTTTATTTCTATGGGACAAGCTCTATGATATCGGATACTTTATTAACAGGTGTTCTGGAAATAATCTATTTCAAAAATAAATCACTAAATATAGCACACAAGTTCAAGGCTTTTGAATGTTATTACATTTTTAAAAAATAAACCTAATCAATCCTTTAAGTTGCAACCATTTATTGTTTAGGAAAGCTAATGGTAAATGATGCATATATCCCACAGCCCTGTTATCTGGCTAATTCTCTCCTGACTCAGATCACATATTAGCATTTTTACCATATGGCTGAAAGGGTAGAGAATATATGTGCAGAAGAACAGAGTCAGTAACATTTTCGACCATCTGCTAAATAAATATCTAAGTAGCAGGAGAATTAGTATTTAGTTATATGGATGCAACCTTTAACCTGAAATAACCACTAATACTACAAAATAATACTAACTTTATTTTTCAAACAATTTAAGTCAATTAGACATTTTCATAGTATATTATGTGTTCTTGAACTCTGACTCGTAATTATGTGTTTCTTATGTTTATGGACTCACTAGAGCTCCTTTCACCGTCACATTTAAAACATCTTTCATATTCAGATCCAGCACATGAGGGCCAAGTGCCAAAGTTCTGCTCTGTGACTGACCTCTGTGTGTCCTCAGATAAATCACTTGGTGTCTCTGAGCCTCAAGTGCTTCATGTGTAAAGAATGAATAACGTAGCATCAGCTAGTCACCCTCAAGTGGGTAGGCCATGGAGGATCATGAGTTCATCCATCACATCACATAAGGAACTTGCTCAGAATTCAAACACCTGGACCCTGCACTGAGCAATTCTGATTAAGTGTATCTACAAATAGCCTGTGAAGCTACAGTTTTAGTTATTTTCTCAAGTGACTCTGGGGCACTGAACACTGCTGTAGAGACTAGCTGATTATAGAGCACTCGGCTACCCTGAAAAATAGGTAGCTAGCTAATTCTAATAAAAATGCTTTTCTATGATAGAAATTTAATTAACACTTGGCAGCATTTGTACTTAAAATATCTTAACTCCATAGAAAATAGGAGGTCACTGCATAAGTAATGTTGTTGGGTCATTAAATACAGTACTTCTTCATTCTTCTGGTTTAATTAGATCGTTTATCCTTTTTTTTTTTTGCACAGGAAATAGCAGAATATTTTTGGACAAGGTCTAAATCAGAAGCCTGGATGAATGAACTTGAAATTAACATGGGATTCTTAGTTTTTCAAGATCTGTACCCACGGAACCTTTAATCCCTGCCAATGCTGACATCTAGGCTCCCTCTGGTTTTGTGAAGATGGAGCAAAACTCTGATGATGGAAAAGCAAAAGCCTTAATTACTTGCTTCATAGCATCTAAAGTCATTTGAAAATGAAACCAGACAGTAGTACAGCCATGGAAAAGAATTCAAGTTTATGGAAGAACCTAATAGATGAGCACCCAGTCTGTACAACCTGGAAGCCAGAGGCCGAAGGAGCCATTTATCATCTTGCCAGTATTTTATTTGTAGTAGGTTTCATGGGTGGCAGTGGATTCTTCGGGCTCCTTTATGTCTTCAGTCTTCTGGGGCTGGGTTTTCTCTGCTCTGCAGTGTGGGCATGGGTAGATGTCTGTGCTGCTGACATATTTTCCTGGAATTTTGTACTGTTTGTCATCTGCTTCATGCAATTTGTTCATATTGCATATCAAGTTCGCAGCATAACTTTTGCCCGAGAATTCCAGGTGCTGTACAGCTCCCTTTTCCAGCCCCTGGGGATCTCTTTGCCTGTCTTCAGAACAATTGCTTTGAGCTCTGAAGTGGTTACTCTGGAAAAGGAGCACTGTTATGCCATGCAGGGGAAAACCTCCATTGATAAACTCTCCCTGCTTGTCTCAGGAAGGTCTGTACCCTTGGGCTTGCATATCTTTCCTCTGTGTTAATTATTTGTGTTTCCTTCTAGTCACTCATCTGAGTAGAGCACAATCCTGGGTGGCATTTAGCACCCTTGGGAAAATCTATGAAACAGATATCATGGATTTAGAGTACATGGAATTATTTACTTGGAGCCGAAAGTAATCTAGACTCTTACTTTTTTGTCTTAGAAATTAAATGATGTGAAACTTCAAACTAAAGTATGAATTTATCTGGATATGATATTTGTTCCCTAGCTAATTACTGAAAGTCAAGACATGTATGATGCCAGCTTCAATTAAAAGAATACTTATGCTGGTGTGTAAATTATTTTAAATAGACTCTTTGATAGAGCATTCTTATATCAGAGACCTTTCAATTTTATAATTATCAAATTTATTCAGTAAGTTTTAGCATTTGCCCATTTATTGGAAGCAGGAAGGAGAACCTCAAGAATATAAATAGAAATCTAAATGTTGAGGGAGGAAACAACAGTATATTTATTAATATTTTTTAAAAGTTAAAACTTCAGTGTACATAGCAGATCTTCTGTATGTTCTTAAATGTTCTCTTGCTTAATTTAAAAGTCTTGACTGAATGTATTGAAATTTTTATAGAATTATGCACACATAAATGGACACATATTATAAATGTGCTATGTGAATTTTCTGGTGAGTTTCACTGAATAGTCTAGATTCCTTGGTGAAGAACAGCAGTACATGAATCTCATAGGATATTGTGTCATTCATTGTAATGTTGAATTGATTTAATATTTTGTCCTTCAGAATTCTAAAGGACAAAAAGGTCATCAGATCTGAAGTACATTTCCCTTCCTACTTCCCCATTCTATTATGTACTCTCTCTTTTCTCCATAAATGATGTTCTTATATTTTGATAGGATCAGAGTGACAGTTGATGGTGAATTTCTGCACTACATTTTCCCCTTTCAATTTCTGGATTCTCCTGAGTGGGATTCACTGAGACCCACAGAAGAAGGCATTTTTCAGGTAAGGAATAACTAGACTACCCAGTTAATGCTCCCTCCTACAAACATAAACAATGTTTGCTTAAACCAGCAAACAAACAAATAGAACAGAAAATAACATGAGAAGAATTTATACTTAACTTTGGGTTGTACTTAGAAACATGCATGACTGCCAAATTCTCTTTGACTCCTGCCAATTAATGCCATGTTTTTATTTACAGTGAGGAAAACAAATATATGTGCTGTGATCAAAATACACAGTGAAAGCTTAAATTTTAAAAATCTATTACAGTAAAAGACCCATTGCCATTGATCCCCCTCAAAATACTCCACCTACTTCTGGTTCTTCCCCAAAGTTAAAATGAATGATCATGAGAGGCAACCATTCTGAATGGATTCGGGACATCAAGGAAGCCAGGACAGTGCAACTAAAGACTATAATAAATATTTTTTTTGTTGCAAAGTTTTTATTTGCAATTCAGATGAAATTGAAATTAATTTGACTAGATTTTCTCTTTCAATTTTATATGCAGAACATTGAATCTAGACCCATATCTCTCACCATGTACTAAATTAAAATTAAAATATTTTTTAAATCTAAATTTCACCATATTTTTTGATCATGCCTCTTAAATAATAAGAAAGAATCTGTGGTAAATATTCTTCAGCTCTCTTTGTGTAACTGTATGTTGGAATTAAAATATAATCACTGGGCGCTGGGGATTTAGCTCAGTGGCTCCGTGCCTGCCATGCAAGCGCAAGGTCCTGCGTTTGATCCCCGGTACAAAAAAAAAAATCTGTTATTTTCTAGCAATAGAATGCTAAGCTTATGTTACTACTGTGGTGTCATATCTAGTAGTTTTGAAAGATAATTGTTTCAGTAGGTTCTATTTAGTAGCTGTATTTTCCTGTGAATTAATACATATATATGTTTACAAATATAAATTCATATACATATGCAAAATAGGCATATAAATTCTTTTTAGTATTATGGAAACTGAATTAAAGGTCCACAGTCTCAGAATTGACTTGTATATAGTTTTCTAATGTTAACCATCATTATGTGATGTTTTAATATCAAGTACCCAAACAAACAAGTAAACTGGAAATAGGCACAACATTATGATGAAGGTCATTTTCTTTTTGGAGTGCAAATTGTTTATTGGATCCCAGGAAGCACTGGTCAGGCAGTGGGATGTGAAACAGAAGGATGCATAGTCCAATAGACTGCCTGTATAGGCAGTGGGAGGTGAGTCGCACCAGGGACCTCAACATTATGATTATTATAGATTATATATGTAGTAATAAAATTATATGTCATTTCATATGTATTATAAATTATATATGTAGTAATAAACTCATTTCTTTTTTGTTGTTTTACAATGTATTCTGGGTCGGGGATTTTTCAAGCTAAAAAAGGCACCAAATGAAACTCATTTAAACTTTGGGGCAGAAAAAATGTGATTGGATTTCTTGCCTACTAATTAATCTTTATCTGTATGTGTCTTATTTTTTTTAGGTAACCCTCACAGCAGAAACTGATTGCCGATACGTGTCTTGGAGGAGAAAGAAATTATATTTGCTTTTTGCTCAGCACCGTTACATCTCCCGCCTGTTTTCAGTTTTAATTGGCAGTGACATAGCAGATAAACTGTATGCCTTGAATGACAGGGTATACATTGGGAAAAAATACCACTACGACATTCGGTTACCCAACTATTATCATATGTCAAGTCCAGAAGTGCCCAGATCACCCCTGACAGAACCATTTCAGAATTCCAAGCGATACTGTAATAAATGATATCAAAATCTGAAGTTTTATTACTATTGTAAAAAGACTCTTAATCATTCCCCAAGAGAAATAGCAAAATACAGAAGATTGATCTCACTGATTTTTTATAAATCAAATTCAGAGGCAAGATGCCAATGCCAGATGTTTTATTCATCTCAACTTCTGCTTTGCGAATAAATTTTACAAATTTTTCTCATATTTCTTAGTGTTATAATTGGGGAAGGGGGATGAATAACTTGAGCAGTTTGCTCTTTTCTGCATGAGGACTGGGAGAATACAGTTGCACATTCTCAGATATTTGCTCACATTTTCTCAAATGTATCGTCTTGCTTGGTAGACTTAGGCATTGTTTCTCGAAAGCAGCCTGCAAGTATTCTCAGTATGACAGTGGATTGCTATGCTCTACATAAGCATTTCCAGAAATAACTTTTTTGCTACAACCTCTGAGGAAGGCAAAATGTATTACTGTGATAGGCTGCAATTATTTATTTTACATGTGAAGTTACCTGATATGACTAAAATGTGGAATAAATGCAAGAGATAATACACTAATCTTGACTATTTTCTTGGTAGTAAGTCCTAAGCTTAATTTTTATAATACCATTAAAAAGTGGCATTACATGGAAAACGAATATATAATAATGAATTTTTAAAACTGCACGTGAACAAGTAGTAAAAGTTCTGCATTTTATATCTGTTTCACAAGTGCAGTTAAAGGACAAAGGTCAGTGGTTTGACCAGACAAGGAAGGGGTCATGATGAATACTTGGCCCACCATGCACCTACACACCTACGCTGCCTTCAAGCATTCCTACAGTCTTGTGAAACAGCTGAAGAAAGAGACATCCTTAGTTGTAAATATGACCCCTGTCTTTGGAAAACTGGTTTTCTGAAGACCGTGGATAGGCTGTGCTCCTAATAGATATATTATACATTTAGCAAATGGTTCTCAAGCTCCCTCTGTGGCTCTAGGTGTTGACCTGAGAACTGAAGGTACATCAAGTAACAAGGGATTCCATCCCTCTTGGAGCGTACATTCTGGAAGTGAGGGAAATGGGTGGAAAATTTTTTTTTAAATTATGGTTAAAAAACGAGTGCCACGGAGAAAGAAAATTGAAAGAAGATGGATAGGAAAGGGCGTTGTGAGAGAGGCCTCAGCAAGAAAGTGATATTTGAACAGAAACACGAAGAGGCAAACATTCTGTGCAGATAGCTGGGGGAAGAGCCATCTGGGCAGAGGGCACAGTACCTGAGGTGGGGAAAGTCAGCAAGGGAGAGGAGAAGGAATAGCATGAGGTAGGAAGAACATCAGGACAGCATGAAGTCCCACACAAAGAGAGTATTTCAAGAAGGGAGTGATGAACTGTCTCAAATGTGGCAAGAGGTCAGACAATAGAAAGTCTGGGATAAACCACTGGGTTGAACAATATGAAAGTCACTGGTGAACTTAACAGAAGCAGCTTTGGTGGAGTGACTTGGCATGAAAACTTGATGATAGCAGGTTAATGATGAATGGGAGAAAAGATGTTGAAACAGCAAGGATAAGTTTTTTCAAGTGGTTTTGATGGGAAGGGAAATAGAAATGGACAGTATTGCAAATGAAATGTGGGGTCCAGAGAGGCGGTGGTTACCATTTTTTAAGGCAAGAGAAGTAACAGTAAATTTGCATGTAGATGAGAGTCTTCCCAAAGTGAGGAGTGAATCCTTGGAGTAAAGACCTGAGCAGATGAGTGATGATGGGATTCGGTGGCCTTAAACTGGACAATTCATTGTAAGGAAAGGAGGCAGAAGACTCTGTGGGAGTGCAGTTGCTGGCAAGAGGGAGATGTACAAGCTTGTGAAAGTTTGCTTGGGATTACTTCTGTTTTCTATGACCTAGGAAGCAAAGTCAGCAAGAGGGATGAAGGAAGAATAGTGGGTGATGTAAAGTATGTTACATTTTCTGTATGTTAGCATTGCACTGAGCGGAACAGCATGACAAGATCTGAATAGTCATGTGGATGAGCTACTGACCTAGTCAAGTTGAGCATGGATGAAGGAAACAGCTGGATGTTTTCTTCTGTCTTTGGCCACACGTGGCCTCACCACAGCTCTCAGATTCAGAGCTAGATGCTGGTACAGTTAAAGGTCTTCAGGAAGCACCCACTGGCTTGTCAGTGGGCTTTGTGATAGGCCCAGGGGAAATTTAGATTTAGAAATCTTTGTGTCTTTAAGACTTAGCAGCTGGCAGTGGTAGTGTGTGCCTGTAATCCCATAACTCCGGAGGCTGAGGCAGAAGGATCACAGTGAGTTTGAGACCAGCCTGAAATACATAGTGAGACCCCCAAAAAAGACTTTGTGGTATTAAATACTAAAATAACGGGCATCCCACCTTAAGGCAATAATTTAATAAGTTAGTACCACATAATAATTAGCAGGATTAATGATCAGCTTGCTAACCATGAAAGTCAACAAAGCACGAAATGGGATCTAGATTTTTGGCTCAAATCACATGGCAGAGGAAGAAGAAGATTTTATATTCAAGTTTTCCATGAATCTATTTTTGGTATGGGGAAGAAGAGGTACAAATATAGTAAGATAAGAGGATGATGAAAGGGAGGAGAGGAATGCTTCAAAATCCTCAAAATCTTCAGGGGCCAGGGATTTAGCTCAGTGGTTCCACTCTCTGCCTCGAAAGTGCAAAGTCCTGAGTTCCATCCCCAATACCAAAAAACAAAAAAAAAACCCTCAAAACCTCAAAATCTTCACCTCATGTTGGCTGGCACTATTCCTTCATACTAACAGATAGGCTATGATTCAACACCTTGATCTGCTCCCAAGTTTTCTCATTTAAAAAAATAAAAATAAAAATAACCTACAGTGACTTCCTTGGAGCTACATGGTATGTCTGGTTTGAAAGGTCTAGAAAACCGCATTTATCTCAAAATACTCTAACCCACATGGAAAGCAGAAATGACAAATATTCTAGAACAGTCCCCCTGAATTATAATGCTACAGTGTATTTACATTTTAATTGCTGTTGAAAATTAGTCTCATTTTAGCTTCAGCGTAATAATTTCCATCCCTAAATTTCTTTGGTGCTGTTATCATCGGTAAGAGTGCAATAAGAATGAAAAATGGGGTTGTGTTCTTGTGTTAAAAATGTTTCATGGGGTTGTATACAAGATCTTCAAATTAATAAATATATGGAGCTCCTGTTCAGAAAGTACTGTTTTAAGAATTAAACGATGGAGAGGGTGGAGCATTACACCAAGTCCAGGGCTTCTCCACATCTGAGGCCCTTTGTGATGGTCCAGGAAGCTTGCCTTGGCCAAGAGTTGTCCCTATGATTTTAAATAACTGGGGTGATTGCCTTGTGATTTTCTGTTCTCAATTTCATGGTTAGGAGAGATTCTTGAGAAGCAGTAAGGGGTAAAAGAAGTGATTTTGACACAAAATTAGACAGTAAACACTGGAACCCCAGCCATCAAAGCAGGTTCCCTGAGGCTGCAGATCTCTTTTGAAGGCTTTTATTTCACCTGAGTATCAGGAGATTTCCCCTTTGGGCGATTTTCTTGAAGCTGACTTGACCCCTGTGCAAACATGAGAAAGGACCAGTATGATTTGCCCTAGACTCACATTCCTAGGAGCTTGTGGCCCTAAGATTAATCTACTCTAAAGAATATTATGACACTCTCTGAGCACTTATGAAGAATTTTTCTCTCCTCTTCAACAGAGAAGCAAAAGTAATTTGTTCTCTACTTAATCTGGATAAGCTCTAGATGTCACATTATTACATCCCCACAGACCCAGAAGGATAGAATTGATTTGCCAGAGCATTTACAAAGTGAAATCTCCTGACAAAAGCTGACAAAAGTCATAAGAAAAACAAACTAGGCAGACAGTACATATTACTGTTAAGCAATACATTATACAATATGATGTATATAAGGTGCCTGATTTGGCCAAAAGCTTAAATCTATATGTGGCCCTGAATGGTTCTTTGGGTTCATGTTTCCCCATATTATACATTGAGAAATTAACCTTCAGAAATGATGTCCCAAGTTACTATTCTTATGAAAGTTTTTATACACAAAACCATCAGTGGGCCAAATGAATTCCATTATTTTGTCATTTAACTAAATTTAATTCATATATATACAAATATAATGAATATTATCATATGGACTTTTAATAAAATGTTTAATTTGACCAAAAGTCATACAGTAATGAAAAAAAGTAGCAAGATTAAAATAGTTGCTTTAGTTCTTAGTAATCTCATGAGTATTACCATCATTTTAATGATGAATTGTGCATTTGCATATAATATCAGCATGGCTGAACACAATTTAAAGTTTTATTATCAAGCTAAGTTTGAGTGGTTTTAAAACCAGCTAGCTATTGAAGATTGACAGGGAACTTTAAAACATTTTTTTCTCCTTAAAAACTGATTTGTGCCTTGAACTATAATTTCCTCTTTACTTTTTATTTCACTTAAAACTTTGGTGATCTTCATAAGTATACTTTTATTTATAGGATTCCAAAATACTTGTTTTGTCATAATTTTATAGTAGGCTTTTAGCTCCAACAGATATAACACCACATACTTTGGGTCATCAAAATTGATATTAGTATTCATTAAATGTAAAATTATCTCCTATTAATTTGTTTTATAATTACAAAACAATGCTTTACATCTGTTCAGTACTTTGTAGTGAGAGGAGACCACTCCTCCATATGGAATTGGGAAACTATAAGTTTACTGTGTTATTAGGTGCCTATGGGTTAACTAGGTAAATATGCTCTTTGTGGACTGTACCTGAGTAACCATGACAACATCTGTAATCTGTCACCAAAGGAGCATAACAGACTCAAAGTCTTCCCAGAACTCTTTGCTCTCATCTCCGCTGCTCTACTTGGTGTAAATCCTGCTTGCTATGTTCCTAGGCAAACTCCAGTGGAATTAAGCTTCATAGATCTGAAAAACAGGTATATAAAGAAGCACAAACTTCTATTCAAGGCTCTTGAGACTGACAAGAGTCACTCGCTGAGCTGCTAGCATTTAAAGCTGCTTTTTGCTCCTATCTTCATGTTAAGAGTGGTCTGTCCAGGGTTCTCACAGTTTCCTGCTACAGTAGTTTTAAGAAGGACATGTCTACATGTGCTTTCATTTGCTTGTTTCTTTATCACCCTCATTTTATGGATCAGTTTGTAAATGATGACACTCAACTTGAGCTTAGTTCTTCCAAATCAGTATTCCTGCATTTTTTCATATTACACTGTTTTCCTGATTATATTCCTGGCTTGGAGAGTATGAAAATGCCCCCAATCTGAATTGAAGGGAAATGCAATGCCAAAATGCTAATTACATATATTCTGAATTTGTTAGTGATAGCATGAGGAACCTCAGCCAAACACAAACCTTTCTTCTTCTGAATCATCAGCAGCTAGCTTGAGTCCAAATGGGGTCTAAAATTAAAATGTATAATTACATGTAATGGTACTAAAATGGCTGTAAGTTTGTATGATGAATGAACTTGGCCAAGTTTCTTTGATGCATTTTAAGTAAGTTCTTTAAATTCAGGGTCTGTTCACAAGTCATGTGAGATCTCTCTAGATGTTTCACTGGGAAGTTTTCTTCATCTCAGACCATCAAGCTTTATGTACTACTCATTCCCCTTTTTATGTAGTACAAAAATTAACTCACTCCCCACTGTGGTACTATAGTTTCGTCTCTCAGGTAGAATAAAACTTCATGTCCAATGAAATTTTGTAAACTGAAGCTTTTTCAAATAGTAGCAAATAAAAGCTCTAAGATATGAAAAATATTTTTTGTGTGATATAAGTGGTTTCTAATGGACAGGATATTACTGTGGGATGCAAATTGGTTTGAGAAAAAATGTTTATCCAGTGCAAAAGCACAATATCTATTTTTCTGAGAAAAGAAATTCTTTTAATCTCTCCTACTAGTCTATATCTGGTAACAGTTTCTTGCACATGATAACAACTTTGTAAATATTTGTTGTATAGAAGGAAAATAACTGAACCTGTTTTGAATCTGTATCTGAATTTTAACACTGAATCATTGACGTAGTTTTATATCAATTATGGAGTGCCACTAGCAGTTTCATCATGAAATAATAAGTAATATTGGTAAGAATGCCATTTTTTTCTTGCTTGTGCCTTTGAATTTTGATCACCTTTTAGACTGCATAATTACTAGTTTTTAGGTAGATCGCTCTTTAGGTTGAAAATGTTGCAAATTGATTTTACCTAGAGACTCTTTATGTTGAACATGTTAAAAGATAAACTTAGGCAGGTTAAAAATTAGAAGAGTTGATTTGAGTATGCATTGGGCAGCACCAGACCACAGAGAGTTCAGTACTTCCTGGGTATAAGGATAAGAGAGAACTTTATCATGTGTTTGGGAAAGCAAGAAAAACAAAATATATTAAATTGATTAAAGTAGAAAGTCCCAAGTTAGAAGTTAGTGGTTTCTGATTGGTAAAGTCTTAATTAGAGGTTATTTGGTAGCCTGTAGTTAGAGGCTGGTAGTTTTTGATTGGTTAAGTTTCTAGTTGGTTATGTTTCTGATTGGCTAAGCTTAAATATTTACTGAGTGTGGTGGGCTTTGTTTTGCCTACTTAACTCAAGGTACCAATCCTCTCAGCCTTCCAATTAATTTTGTTTAATCAGGAGGAAGTAATGGATTATTATATATTCTGTAATTAATTTCACTTTAAATGACAAATTAAATAATGTGACAATTTTTATATTTCAACTCTCTAAAAAAAGAATAGCTTGGGAGATCCTCTGACTTCACATAAAGACAGTCTCTGGTACTTCTATTATACTTACATTTTTCTGTGAAAAGTTATCCCTGATCTAGTGTCTGGCATATAGCAAGTACCCATTAAACTCCTTTTGAAAAAAGTGAACACAACATACAGCAAGTATAGATTGAGAAGACCCTGATTCAGAATGTATAATCATACCTGTCTTTTAAGTTGTCACTGATCTCACCATGCACTCACAACCCCTTCTCAGAAATGGCAGGAAACTCTTGATCCTGCCATTTAAAAGAAATTTCTTTCCATTTTAAAGTTATTTTATTTTATTTATTTTTTGGTACCAGGGGTTGAACTTAGGACCTTGTGTTTTCAAGGCAAGTGGCAGAACCACTGAGCTAAATCCTAGGCCCTTTAAAGCTTTTTTAAACAAGTTCATTTTTCTTTGTTTCTCTTCTTGGTCCTGGGAATCCAGGGTAAGTTTCAGTGGCCCCATGTCATAGAAGGAGGAGTGGTGCTTTGGCCTTATTGTGTCCTCTAAGTCCTACTTGGATCAGTTGCATTGCTGTTTGGCTACTTGGTTTCTGGGCATCTGGGCTGCTGGCCCCTAGAATGTGGTTGGCTCTGCATTTTTCCCTGGCTGCTGCAGGCTGACCCCAGGAATTTCCCATGCAACAGACCACTCAGTGTTTCTGAGTGAGTGAATGAATGAATGAATAAATGAATTCTAAAGGAATCTCAGGGTTAAACCTCTCATCACTCCATCATTTCTTGCTACTCCTTGCAAACATTTCTTTTTCATCTTGTTACTATTCCATCTCTCTCAGCTAGATGGGATGGGGAAGCGAGGAAGGTAGCAGTGGGGAATGTGAAGGTGAGCAGAGGAATAGGATGTCACTATCACAGAGGGAAGGGCACCATAATTACAGCAAAATGACCTAACCTGGCAGAATATTAAATGCCAGTTTGTTATTTATTCCTTCCATTAGAAAAGTAATAGACCATATTATGAACAAGCTGAAATAGAAAAAAGAATTTCTACTATCCTAACTCAATTTCTACTGACATGTTAGTATATTATTTCTTTTGTTATTTTTCTCATTCATAATAATTTAAGATGTAAAGCACAATTTTAAAAATGTGCTATGGCAAAGTATGATATCTACATAAAACCAATATAGTACACTATCCAAACCGGCAGAATTAACAGGTACTTTGGAAGTTTGACTCATGGGCTGTCAAGATATCCTAGAGAATGTGCCTGAATGGTCAAAGGCAGCATCAGTTGCACTACCTGGATGGAGTCCAACTGAAACTAGATCATCTTTCACGAGCAGAACAAGTAAAAGTAAAAGTGGAAGTAGTCGAAATCTTCTAAACACCAATGACTTGTCTAATGATGTCTGTGCTGTTTTGAAGTTAGATAATACTGTGGTTGGTCAAACTAGCTGGAAACCTATTTCCAATCAGTCATGGGACCAGAAGTTTACACCGGAACTAGACAGGTCACATGAACTGGAAATTTCAGTTTATTGGCATGATTGGCAATCTCTGTGTGCTGTAAAATTTCTGAGGTTAGAAGACTTTTTAGACAACCAATGGCATGACATGTGTTTCTATCTGGAACCACAGGGTACTTTATTTGCAGAGGTTACCTTTTTTAATCTAGTTATTGAAAGAAGACCAAAACTCCAAAGACCAAAGAAAATTTTTCCAAACAGCAAGGCAAAATATTTCTGAGCTCCTCAAATGAATATTAATATTGCCACTTGGGGAAGACTGGTGAGAAGAGCTATTCCGACAGTAAATCATTCTGGGACTTTCAGCCCTCAAGTTCCTGTGCCTACCACAGTGCCAGTGGTTGATGTTCGAATCCCTGAGCTTGAGCCGTCAGCTAGTGATTCTATAGTAACCAAATTGGACTTTGATCTTGAGCCCGAATCTCCTCTGGCTCCACCATGTGCTTCTTCCCTTGGAGACATAGATTAATCTTCTGAATTAAGAGTTTTGAGAATGACAGAAATGCTATACTTCCAAAATCACAATCTGAATATGGAGCTGATATTCCTGATTCAGGGTTGGGATATAGTGGTGTTTGAGAACTTGAGGATGGAAGATCTCAGCAGAGATCTCAGTTCAATCCACAAGACTTCAGATGTGCTGTCATGTGTAGAGGACATTTTGGAAAGGTGCTTTTGGCTGAATATAAACACACAAATGAAATGTTTGCTATAAAAGCTTTAAAGAAATGAGACATTGTGGCTCAAGATGAAGTAGACAGCCTGATGTGTGAAAAAAGAATTTTTGAAACTGTGAATAGTGTAAGGCATCCCTTTATGGTGAACCTTTTTGCATGTTTCCAAACCAAAGAGCATGTTTGCTTTGTCATTGAATATGCTGCCGGTGGGGAGCTAATGATGCACATTCATACTGATGTCTTTTCTGAACCAAGAGTTGTATTTTATGCTGCATGTGTAGTTCTTGGTTTGCAATATTTACATGAACACAAAACTGTTTATAGAGATTTGAAATTGGATAACTTATTACTAGACACTGAAGGCTTTGTGAAAATTGCTGATTTTGGTCTTTGCAAAGAAGGAATGTGATATGGACATGGAACAAGCACCTTTTGTGGCACTCCTGAATGTCTTGCCCCAGAAGCATTAACAGAAACATCCTATACAAGGGCTGTAGAATGATGGGGCCTTGGAGTACCTATATATGAAATGCTCATTGGTGAGTCTCCCTTTCCTGGTGATGATGAAGAGGAGGTTTTTCATTTTGTTTTGTATTGTTTGGTACTGGGGATCAAACTTGGGACCTTATGCTTTCGAAGCAGGTGGCGGAACCACTGAGCTAAATCCCTGGCCCAAGAGGAGGTTTTGACAGTATTGTAAATGATGAAGTAAGGTACCCAAGGTTCTTATTGACAGAGGCCATTTCCATAATGAGAAGGCTGTTAAGAAGAAATCCTGGGTGGCATCTTGGAGCTGGTGAGAAAGACACAGAGGACATAAAGAAGCATCCATTTAGGGCTGGGGATTTAGCTCAGTGGTTCCACTGCCTGCCTTGAAAGCGCAAGGTCCCGAGTTTGATCTCCAGTAACAAAAAAGAAAAAACATGCATTTTTCTGGCTAATTGATTGGAGTGCTTTGATGGACAAAAAAGTAAAGCTGCTATTTGTCCCTACCATTAGAGGATGGGAGGATGTTAGTAATTTTGATGATGAATTTGCCTCAGAAGCACCTATTCTGACTCCACCTCGAGAATCAAGGGTACTTTCTGAAGAGGAGCAAGAAATGTTCAGAGACTTTGACTACATCACTGATTGGTGCTAATGTACTAGATACTGTGAAACCAAGCAGACCGACTCACAAGAAGACCTCTCAAAAATAGCACTTCTTCATTTGCTCTCTGTGCCACCAGTAGCTTCTGAGTTAAAAACAAAACAAAACAACAACACATGAAGATTTCTTTAAAAGTATTTTTTTTTTTTGGTACCTGGGCTCGAACTCAGGACCTTGCACTTGCCAGGCAGGCACAGTGCCACTGAGCTAAATCCCTGGCAAAAATACTCTATTTTAATGCCTTCTTGAAAAGCGGCCTCTCAACGTTTTTTTGAACATAAATTTGAGCACTGGAAACAGTTTCATGGAGTTTAGGCTAAATGAACATTGACCATGAAAACCCATCACAAAGGAATACTTTTGGATCAATAGTCTTTAAAAAAAACCAAAAAACAAGAAAAAGAACTACTCTTTTATAGTCCCTATCTTTGTCATAATGGCTGCCTTAAATGGAAGGAAAATTAATCACTTAACTATGTTTTACAAAAGCAGAAAATTAGAGCTTGGAATGCTATTATTATTCACATAAACTATGATTCTGTTTGACTAAGGCAACTGCTCTTATTTTTTAAAGAAATATCAAAAACTGTAGTGGCATTTTATACAACTTTGGTGGCTTGACTTTTTAAAAAATACAACGAATTGATGTCTTCTTTTATAAATTTTCTGTATTTATCTGGAGAAAACTTTATTGCCTTATCTTTACCAACCATGTGCCAAACAATTTATTAATGCTGAAAGAGGAACATCAGCATTTACTTCAAATGTTAAGCCTGAGGACTTCTAATCAGCCTGAACCAAGATACTATGTTACCCATATGCATTCCCGAAGTCTAGACACCCAGCATGTTCAGTCCTATCTTCCAGAATCAGTGAGCTGATCTTTCCTTTTTTGATATGTATTCTACATTTGTCAACCTAGTTCATTTGTTTTTGTGTCTGTTGTAGAAGTGAACTGTTAAATCATAGGGATTATCATTGTATACATTGCTGTGAACATGTATATGTGAAAGGTGTAATGTATTCTGTAATGTAGGCTTTGTATTGAATTTCACCACTTCATCACTTTTATACAGTGGCCAAGCAGATACTTCAAGCTCCAGCATTTATATTAAGTGCATTTGTATATTTTAGGCCACTGGATCCAGATTTTATATTGGCAGTTACTGAGGGCAAAAGCAATATATTATAACAGAATGTATAAATATTTTTGATAAAACAGTATATTTTATTAAAAAATTATAACACTAAGGCTGTACCTCCAAAGTCTGAAAAATAATTTGATCAAATACTTTTTACAATTCTTCAAGAGGATCTGTTGTGGCTTTTTGTACTCTTACAGTATATGTTTTGCAAATCATGACTTTCCATTTGCTTGAAGTTTTTGTTTTACTTTGTTTTTACATTTTCCCCCTCCTGGTCCATGAGTTGTTTTCTCTTAAGTAACATCTTTGATCCTGTGCTTAACATGTTGGGGTCATTATACCTCAGGAATAACAAGTTGTTAACTAACCATGCTGAATTAACCATTTAATCACAGTGAGCTCATCTCTTAAAACTTATTCAAATTTAAATCTTATAAAAATAGAGTAGTTTGTGGAGTTCAGCTAAAGCATTTATAAATATTTCAGCCTTGTGAAGACTGTATTAACATCTTTTTATTGTACTCTGAAAACAATTAAAACTATCCAGAAATAATTCATATTACCTTTTAAATTATTAGCCAAGATCCTTTGGAAGAAAATCTTGTAAAAAGAAGAACAATGTGTTATTTAAATTTATTTTTAAATGCCAGTTAAACTTCCTTAGGAAAAGACAGTAGGAGACCTAAGCATAATTTTCTAGTTTTAATTTAAACATCGTTAACAGCATTAAAATAAAACACTAAATACTTTTGAGGTACAATCTGCTCACCTAACTGGTTCTCAAATTTGCCTAGAAAGCAATGTCTAAAATGGGCTTTTAGCATTTTAAAAACTGATGTAGCATTTTATAACTACATGGTGTACAGAAATTTTTTAATTGAAGTCAGTCACTAAAAAAATTAGAGGGCAGGGTATGTATATTCATACAAGCTCAAGAAAGCACTATTTTTTTCCTGTAGTTTAAAGTATATGTATAAGTATCTTAGATTAAAAATTTTAAGAGTGTAAATATATTTTGCTATTACTGTATGTATATGTGACTGCTCAAGCACTTTGTAAGGAAATTAGGATATATTAGAATGGTATACTATGCATTCAAATGAAATGTGCCTATTTGTCATTCTAAGAAGTGTTTTTTGCGGTCATAAATTACCACAAATGCACAAATTAACGTTTAAACAGACTGAAAAAAAATATATGCTATATTTTACTGGAAAATGTTGACTATTTCTTCTATGGCAAATTCTCTCAATTATTCAATCAAATAAAATTTACCAAGTATCACATTTGAATCATGTGCAAGGCACCTGGGAGATATGAAAGATGAGTCAGACATACTTCCTACCCTCCAGAAACTTACAACCTAGGATAAATAGCCCTTTTACTAAATACATAAAAGGTAGAAAGTGATCAAGGCTACAACAGAGGTAGAGACAAACTATGTCTGGGGAATACACAACTATAGTATCACTTTAAAACAAGTGGGAAACACATGCCAACATGTTAAGTCCTTATATGTCAAGTGATTAACAATATTTTCTTCTAGGCTTTTTTTTCTATTCATCATCAATTTTCTACATGTTAGAAGCTTTATTTATTCACTAAACCAACTCATATGAAACCTTCAAAACATGTGCAAGATTTTCCAATTCATATTGTAATGTACTATTACTTTTTTCTTTTTTCTTTTTTTTTTTTTTCCAGTAC